>NADL03000648.1:600000-759781 GCA_002205965.3 Kappaphycus alvarezii
CCAAAGTGTTCTTGAATTACCGGTCGGAGTTCGAAGAGTACAGTAGATATTGAATGAAGTACCGCATTTGAAGTGCAAAAAAATGTTAAAGCGTCCATCAAGGTTACAAAGGAATAATTACACAAAGCTTGGCTGGAAAAAGGAGATGCTGCAGAAAGGGCAGGAATTTTGGCGTTCAGTGGTCTTCTCGGACGAGAAAAATTTCAACTTGGACGGGCCAGAAGGTTTAGCAAGTTACTGTCATGACCTTATGACAGATAAGCGTATGTTTTCTTCACTTCAGCAAGGGGGTATTCAGTGATGTTATGGGTGCAATAATGTATCATGTAGTTTCGTTTTTGTCTAACTGCAAAGGCAATGTTGAATCCGTGCCGTACTGCAAAATACTTCAAGGAGTTTCTGCCAATTGAGGCGGAAAATTGGGCGAAAACTGGGTGTTTTAACAAGATGGGGCTGCTCTACAGCGCTCAATTACACGAAACATTGGCTACGTGATCATAACGTTGAAGCTTTGGAGTGGCCGGCTAAGTCCCCTGATATAACCATTATTGAGAATGTGTGTGATTTGATGGCTCGGAAGAATTATGAAAATGGGAGGCAGTTTAAGTGTGTGAAGGACCTCACTGATACTGGTCTGGATGTGTGGGAGAATCTTAGCAAAGGTTGCCTCCACCGATTGTATGACTCGATTCCGAGGCGTCTCAATGAAGTAGTTGGGAAGAAGGGGGATGCTATGAAGTATTAGTTTTGCTTTTGTAAACGTTTCACTGCTGTGAGTCATATAGAATTTTGTGTGCTTAAACGAATTTCTTTCGATTTTCAATTTTCCCGTTTCTGTTTGATCTACCTTTACTTTGAGTCCATATTCGGATTCAGAGCCTTATTTTACTTCAAATATGCAGCTGACTAGAGATGAAGTCTCACTGAAGTACTGTTTTTGGCCCCCACCGACGGTGTATTTATAACCACTTCGTGCACTGTATATCGTAAAGAGTGTACATTAACTGGATTGTACAGTAGTGGCATTAAATATACGTCAGATGGAATTTTTAAAAGTGTTTGCTTAACTTTTAAAGGTTGAAGAATGGCGTTTTGTTTGTGTACATTATTAGCGAAGAAAATTCTATCCCCAAAGAAAGATTTTAGAAAACAGTAGTATTTGTAAAAAATTTTGCATTTTCCACAAACACCCTGGCATTAAATATAGCAACAGTTGAAGAAGCCGTTTAAGGACAAGCTGAATTTACTTGACTAACTTTTAGTAGTATATATTTCTGCTTTTGGAGTTAATAAAGCTAACAAAGCGCTTCTGCATACATTTAACCAGCTTATCGAGCGTTTATGAGGTGACATTTCTCCACACCTCGACGATGCATTCTGTAAGAGAGTTGATATCTTCAAATTGACGCTGATGAGCATAAAACTGTCGAGCTAGTATACCGCAAAAATTTTCAATCGGATTGAGGTCTGGAGAATTGGCTGGCCAGTCCAAAACGGAAATAGAATTTTCCTGGAGCCATTTCTTCGCCGGAATCGAACGATGGAATGGAGCAATATCATGAATAATCTGCCATTGAATAGGAAGACGTTCCGGGAAAGGAAGCAGATAGTCTTCTAGCGTCTTTACGTAATTAGTCCCGTCCTTTTTACCATGTAAAATAACAAGCGGGGAAGATTGTGTACCTGCAAAGGACACCCAAAGAATTAAACTTTCCCCACCATTTTACCTTGTAGAAAAACACTCCTTTTTTTCGAGGATCATGCCACTTGTACGCCAAACCATGTGGTACGTCTAAATTGAACTTTTTTCATCGGAACAGACGATTTGGTTCCACTTAGTGTTATTCCAAGTAACTTTCCCGGTTGCCCAGCTCATGCGAGCTAATTGATGCCTCTCACGCATTGCGGGAGTGCGGGAAATTCTCTTGTAACGAAGATGAGCTTTCTCTTGAAGCATCAAACGTACGCCCCGAGGCTTTACCGTATTTTGCAAGCCTTTTACCAAGCCTGAATACCCCAGATTTCCTTTTGATGCTTCTCGTATTACCCTTCTTTTGATGCTCTCAGTCATCTTCGGCGGCCTACCCGGGCTTTCCTTAATTCCATATCGGCCTGGACTATTAATAAAGCGATAGATAACATCCCGTTAGCGGCGTAGATCCCTCGCAATTGCGGAAAAACTTAAACAGTTGGAGTGATTGGCCAGTATCTGACCTTTTTCAAAATTGCTATGGGCCGGCCTTCGAGTCATCGCAGTTTTTGTTGATGGCCTTATTTTGGAACACGTTCTGCTTCTTCTATTCGGGAGGTGTTCATTTTTATGTATGCCGTCACTTGCGAAATTCAGGTGCATTTTCCCGCGCAAGAAAGGTTTCGGTCAAAGTGTTGCTATATTTAATGCCAGGGTGTTTGTGGGAAAACGCAAATATCTTTATAAATATCACTGATTTCTGGGATAGATGTGTCTTCTCGAGTACTGTACACACACCAAACGCCGTTATTCAACCTTTAAAAGTTTAGAAAACACTTTTAAGAATGCCATCTGACGTATATTTTTTGCCACCACTGTACAAGAAGTGGCTTAAAGATGAATAAGATTAATGCGCTTGAGATTTAAACCCTTAATATTAATAGCATAAAGTTTATTGATCCTTGTCGCCCAAGTATAATGTCTCGGGACCACTTGCGCCGCAGTCTGATTGGACCAGTTCGCTCGTACAGTATACAGTACAGTACTACTGTACACTTTACGAGAAAGAAACAGACTCGCACCTTGTACAGTGTTAGTGCACTATTGGGCACTGTAAGGACGTAGGAACTCCGGAATGGTAGCGTAAGAAGGCGAAAGGGCTGCCGGAATCCGAAGGAAAGGGAGGGTAGGTTCCGCTTTACCACAGAAAGAAGAATAAGCAGAGTTAAAGCATTTCCTTGTACCGCATCCATGGTATAGAACGACGAACATGAACGATTCTACACGTTTTCTTCGACGATTACCCCTCTTCCGACGGCGCACGCTTCCTTTTCGCGTACGATAATGTAGTCATATGTGGGAAAGAGATGAAGAAAAGGCGCCCAAGCTCTTATGCCACCTCGAGGGCGCAGCGTTTGAGCGTTTCCGCGAAGCTTTTGCGCGCGATGGCAGGTTGAAAGAGGAGACAAAGGAGGACTATTCGACGGTCAAGTCCAACTTCATCGAGGAGTTTGGGAAGACTCTGAATTCGTAGGAAGGACGAAACAAGGCTATCAACGCTTGGTTAGACTCGAAGGACTTATCGGGCTCCCTGGTGCAGTTGGACGATATATAAAAAAGAGTTGGATTCAATAATACAGCCTCGCTTCGTTTGCCCTGCTTCGGAAAGAGTGGACAGAAAACCAAGACATGGCGCATTATATGATTTTTGGAGCCCCTAAGGACTACAAGGGTCTCAGAAACGCACTTAAGGACTTTGATAGTGGACAGAAGACATTCTATAGAAAAGAAATTCAAGGATCCTCATCGATGCAATGCCGGACAAGATCCTCTAAAGACCAGATGCTCGTGGTTCTCAGATCCTGGAAAACAAGGTGAATAAGCTGGCCGACTAGCTGAAATATCTTTGTCCGTGAAGAAACAATTCGAGAACGAAGCCACCAATGAAGACGGGTGCAGAGTATTTTTTGCAGTTATTGCAATCAGAAATGTCATGGGGCGAGCTGTATCCCGCATAATCCTCATAGAGATACTCTTTGCATAAATTGTGGGAGTAGAGGCCATGCAGAGGCAGCATGTTGGTCCAAGGACCATCGTGGTGATGATCAGCGCCACGGAGTTGCTAGGGCCCTCTCTCAGTCTGGAGAAGAGCTGAAAATGAAGGAGCCGAAGGATGATGACAAGATCACCTTTGTTCAGGAATCTCGCCAAAATGACCTTATTCCCACCGCGAAGAGAAGTGCGGACGGGGAGGCACCCCCAAAATAGAGGAGAGAGAACTTGACGGATCTTGATGCCATTTTTAACAAGGCCCCTGCTGACCGTCAGCCGATGATGGAACTCTTCCCAAGGAGGAAGAATAAGAGAGGAAAAATCAATCAAAAGAAGAACTCTGGTGGAGTCCAGGATCATGTAAGCAAATATGGCGTGATCGATGAGCTGGCTCCCGCTGCCATGGGGATGAACTTCGGGAAAATATTGCGCGAGGGGGCTAAGGAGGCCAGAAAGGGTTTAAGGAGACTTTTATCCAAGAGGCTACCGGTAACACATCTATCGATGCTTAATTCTTGTAGAAGTCCATGTTGACCCAAGGTTGTAGCCGTGAAGTTGTATGGAACGGAAACCAACGCTCTTCCGGACAAGAGAGCAGTTCCTAACCTGATTTTCTGGGACCTCTTCCAAAAGCTCGCTCTCAACCCGACAGAGACCGACTGTCAAGTGATGGTAGCAGACGTAACTTTCCCCAAGGCTCTTGGTCGTCCCAGTGAGTGTCTGTGCCTTACGGCTCAATGGTAGTGCACCTAGAGTTCCTGGTGGTCAAAAATTCCCCGTTTGACGTTATCATTTGAAGTACGCCTCTGGAAGACCTCCAGATGTGCATTGATTATGTACTACAGCATGTCACCTCGTTCATAGGAGAAGAAGATGTTGTATTACCATTCGTCAGTGAGTCGTCCAGAATCAATGGGGCTCAGATGAACAATGATGAAATTACGTCTACCAAAGGTTCGGACGATGAGAAAACTCTCCACCCTTTCTTGCCGTCTAGCGAAAGCGATAACGGAACGGATAACCTCAAAGACCTGGTATTAGCAATCATTGACAAGGAACCCTACAAGCCTGATCTACTTCGCTCGGCGAAGACCGAAATTGAGAAAGAGGTGGAAGTTAAGGTGGACCGCTCGGCTATATTGGCCTCGAAGCAGGACCACCTCGAAAAGAAGAACGAGAAGGAGCGAGCGAAAGCTCTCAAGGATATGGGTGTCATAGCTTGGGAAATTCAAGATCTGGAGCCTTCTCATGTACCAGTAGTACATTATTTCGAGTTGACAGACGAGAATCCGACACATTCGAAAACCCGCCGAACGCTGCCGAGGCATAACGAATTAGTAAGGAAAGAAGTGAAAGAATTATTGGAAGCATGAATATTTACGCCGTCAAGGTCCGCCTGATACTTTACCGTAGTGATAGACACGAAAAAAGACGGAAGGCCCCGGTTATGCGTCAACTACGGTCACTTGAACAGGGCGATGAAGCCAGACGGCTGGTCGTTACCGAAAATAGAAGAAAGTTTCGACGAACTCTCTTGCGCATAGTTGTAACCAACATTGGACCTTTACACAAGATACTGACAGGCTAGGATGTCCGAAACTTGCAGGGAAAAGAAGACATTTGTCTCTCGATATGGAACTTACAAGTTCAAGGTTTTGCTTTTTGGACTCATGAAAGCTCCAGCGAAGATTCAAAGCATGATGGACGAGATTCTTCGCGGGTTACCGTTTGCTATGGTGTACGTGTACGATGTTTTTACATTCTCTAAGATGCTGGTGAAACAAATGGCTTATTGAAAAGAGGTGTTCAGGAGGATCAAAGAAGCGAAGTTGAAGCTGAAGGTAGCCAAGTGCAGCTTTGCTCAGTCAGAAGTGAAGTTACTCGGACACATCCTAAATTCAAGCGGTATGAAGGTAGATCCCGACAAGATCAAAGATATCATGGAGGTTCCTGTACTGGAGAATGTGACCGAACCCAGGGGGTTTCTAGGGCTCGCAGGATACTACTGGCGGTTCATAAGGGGGGTTTCCGACAACTCAGCAGTGTTACACGCGTCGATGTCTGCTAAGAAGACTTTCGAATGGACTCCGGAGATGCAAGAAGCTTTTGAATACTCGAAGGGGAAACTGACTAGTCCTCTGGTATTAGCGTTTCCGGACTTCAAATATCCTTTCTTAGTGGAAAATGGCGCCTCTTAGGTGATCTTTGGGGTGGTTTTCTCGCAGAAGAAAGGAGGCGGAAAATTACTCCCGATTCAGTTCGCTTCTCGAGCGATGAAAGACAAAGAGCGCCGCTACTACACAAGAGAAAGAGAAGCACGTACCGTAGTTTTTGCTCTTAAGAATTTCCAATTGTTACTTCTGTCAAATAAGCCTTTCGTTGTCTGTAAGGATCACCAAGCCCTTCAAACCGCATTCAAGAAGAAAGATATTCGCGTGCGGTTGGTAAGGTGGATGGAATTTATGGCGGAATACGACTTCAAGATCAAGTACAGTCCGGGTTTGGTGAATGGGGCAGCCGATTATCTCTGGCGAAGACGGAGCAAGAAGGCAGAAGGAAGGAATGATGAGAGCATAACAAATAACAGAGGGATTGGTAGCGACACTGGATTGGGCAGACCCGAAGTTGGACGGTTTGGAACCGCAATTGCTAGATATACCATGGTTCTTGGCTGGAGAAAAGGGTTGTAGAATGAGATCCGAAGAAGAGAGTCGCAGCCAGACGGAGTGCGAATAGTTTAATGCTCGGGAACGACACCCCCTTTCGTCACGAGAAGGACGTACTCCGTTTTTTGTCTCTAATTGATCAACTCCCAGCGAGGCTGGCCACCTTTCACGATTATATTGGCGACTAGGACGTCAGTTCAAGAAGAAAATTCGTAAGAGACCGATTATGGTGGCCTGGGGTGAATCGTGAAGTCACTGAGTATGTACAAGGTTGTGATGGGTGTCAGCATGCGAAAAGGTTTCCGACATGTCATCCGAGTCTGAGAACTCCCGTTACTGAACTCTTTGAGACCTTCGCGGTGGAATTTTCTGGACCATACAAGCCTTCGAAGACTGGAGAAATTTTGTTCTGATTGCCGTGGAACATGTGACTGGGTGGCCAATAGCTTGGGGAACGACGGACTCTACTGCCGATAAAGTGATGAGGTTCATCGTGGAAGAGATAGTATTAACGTTCGAACCGCAAAAGAGGATCATCTCAGATAAAGCGACAGAGTACATGGCGTATTGGTACAAGAGTACATGAAAAGAAGGGTTTCGAGTGGAAGGAGGTGCTTGCTTGCGTACCGATGTCAAACGGTCGCGCGGAGAGGATGGTTCGAAGCATCAAGCATGAGCTCAAAAGGTCGGTCGTACGCGGTGGGGGTTACTCGGCAGAAGATCTCCCCAAAGTCCTTTACAATTATCGCAGACGCGACCGAAGCGACGCCCCTTCCCCTCTCCAACTGATCTATGGGATTAATCCGAGGATGCTGGCTAGTGATTCTTTAGCATTTCTCAGTGACGCAGCAACCTATCATCGGCTTATCGAGATCTTAGGCGATTTTGAACGCCGGCTGGTGCGGCGGAGAAATCTAGCGAAAACTGCAAGGCCACGGGAAACGACAGGGAGTTCGAAATTGGAGATAAAGTACTTGTGGCGCACGGTGCGCCCTTCAATAAGGTGCGCAAGTGGCCAACATTCGACTCATATTTATATGGACCGTGCCTGGTGATTAAGGTTAGCCACCCATGCTACGAGCTTATGTCCTCCACCGGTCGCATTAAACGCAAGAAAACTCATGCGCGCCGGGTTTCCCGTGTAAGACGAGACCTACTCATTTACTTACGTAAAGAAAAGCAAGAATTTAAACAAAAAAAGAGGAGTGGATTCAAGAACTAGAGTAGGTTGAAGAGCAACGACGGAGAATAATTCATCGTAAAAGGCTAAGTAATAAGGAAGCATGGAGAAACACCGTAAACGTTGTGATTGAAGCTTGGAATATTAATTGACTAGGGAGCAGCACTGCTGCCTCCTTGGTATTCTCTCATCCTCCGCTCGCGCTTCCGGACGGACAAGGAGTTACGAACAGCGCAGCTTCCTGCACTTTCGTGCAGTCGCGAGTACCGCCTTTTTGGACCTCCAGAACGTATATGAATAAAGAATTATGGCAGACACATGCACGTAGAGCTTGAGAAGAGAGTTCTCAAGCAAAAAAGTCACACGGATCCCATATCTGGCTGGTCTCAGTGTTCATCGTAACTCAGTGATAAAACACACGAGAACCCTGGATCTTCACGACATTAACCGCAACAGAAAGGGCTAAAGTCTCGTTGAGGCCCGAATGAACACTAAACACCTGATGAAGAATGAAAGAACGTGGAAGCATGCTTTTAAGCGTCTCTCAAACTTATAAGGCCACTCACGCCGCCTTTGTGGCAATATTATTGCGAAGAGGAAGACAATTCCCGCTCAAAAAAGCAAGTTGCTTCGTACAAGCCATCACTGAGGGGAGGATTGACAGCGTTGAAAAATGGATAATGGGGGATTGAAGATGTGGGGAGAAGAGCAGAAGTCGTTTCGAAATGGTTGTTGGTCGATGGAGAATAAGGCACCTTCGGGCGTATACCGGCCGTATAGCGGCACCATGGTCGTTCGCCTGGGCAAAAGGTTGATCGTCGGGCGTATAACGGCCGTTTAGCCGCACCGAGGTCGTTTGGCCGACGGAAGTTGAGAAGATGTATGTGGTCTGGTGGCGGGTCGACATGTGGGGTAGAGAACGTGGTCTAGGAGTGAGTTGGACGGGAAGAGAGTAGATAAAAGAGCCCTTTTTCTATGATAGGGGGGCGGGGCTGGAGTCCGTTATTTCTGGTGTGGCGCCCGTGGCCCACAATGAGTAGGGGGGCGTGTCGCGCGATTTTAGTTTCGCGGGACTACTAGCGTCGCAGTCTGATTGGACCAGTTCGCTCGTGCAGTATACAGTATTACTGTACACCCTTTTATAGGGGCTGCCGTCCGGGTTTTCTACGTCCTTACAGTTCCCGTAAAGTATACAGTACTACTGTACACTTTATGAGTGGGAAACTGGCACGCGGGAACGTGCGGAAAGTGGGCTCGTACAGTGCACCAGTGGTAGTGTTCAATGTACGGGCACTGAACGGGCGTAGAAACCCCGGACTGGCAGCCCCTATAATAGGGTCAAAGGTCTGCCGGAATCCGAAGGAAGGGGATGTTAAGTTCCGCTTGGCTGCAAAAAGAAGGATAAACAGGAAACAAGCATTTCAATCTTGTTGCAGACTCGTCACCCTATTTGATCCTAATTTTTTCAGGGTTTTGGATGTAAGGTGTGTTGGTGATCCTTGAAGAGTCGTGAAAACAATCATATTCTGCTACTAATATGACTTTTTTTGGTAGTTCCTGAGTTAGTCAGGTTCTGTACCCTATAGTTGCTTTTTATTATTTTCTCCAGTATTTTAGTTATTTTTTAATTATTGTCGGCTTCGCGGCGTGTGGCTCTGGAACTTTCGGACAGATCCCAGAGTAGCATATAAACAGTGTCGGTCGTTGGTGGCGAGGGGAATGGGGACACAAGACACAGCACAGAACCCCACCTCCTTCCTGGGGTCACTTTTTCCACCTCTATCTATTCCGCCCCTACCATGGTACTCTTATGTAAGACCTCTTCTTACGGAGCGAGTTTCGTAGCTTACGGTGGGACAGTGATGTGATGAAGTCACTATTCTTATTATTCTGCGACAATGTTTTGATAGTCGGAAATTCCAGTTAGGAGAAGAAATTATCCCTCCTAGTACTTCTCGATATAGCAACATTTAATCTAAAACTTCGGACACGATATCGACAGCCGGGTGCACCTGATTATGTAAAGCTCATTGTAAGTGTGGCTGATCCAAATATTTCTCTATTGCTTGTCTTGATTAATTCGCATCACGGCGAGTGCCTGTAAAGTCGGCCGAGGCACGGAGAGTTCCCAAAAAGTCCTTGTGCCCGAAGGATACTCACCGCACACCCACGTAGATGGTACAAACCTCTCCGTTCTAATATTGTCATTTACTGCCCTAAAAGACATAGAAAGGAAGAATTAATCGCTGAAATTTGGTTACTTTTCAGTCCTTGGTAGGTATTGCGCATAGGTCGGTTAAACCGCTCACCGACGCCAAGGGCGTTGTGAGTCTTGATTCCTGATTTGGGGACATAAATGTTTGATAACCGACCGTCTTTGACAAAAAAAAGTCTTGAAATTTTGATCCTTGTTCCACAGAAATCTTACTGGGGAGTCCAGTGTACCAAATTGACCAAAGTTAGACAATAGTTTCCGAAACCGGTTTTCTAGAAACGTCGGCTAAGTAACTAACGGCACTCAAACGACTATAACTATAGAAAATTTGTAAGACCGGTTCTTTATATATGTCAACGATGCAGTATCATAGTATTATTAATTACCGAACCTTTACCGCCGACATTGACACGGAAAAGATCAGGTCCGTTTTTTTTCCGTCGGCATACGTCATACGTCGTGGGAATTTCTTGCAATGTCTTGAGTGTTTCACACTTGAGAAACTCTTGCCTTATTCATTCTAAGCGAGAAAAAATAGTAGTAACAGAAAGAGTTGCGAACTTTCGATATAGTTTCCGGAGTTAGATTCGTGTGAAAAATTTTAACATGGGGAAACACATATAAACACAAATGTGTCCGTCCGCACAATGTATTTGCAGATTGCATCCATCCACTGTGTACCTCTACCTGAACGACCGGGATTATTCTATAAAAACTCACTTAACGAGAATCCAGTCAAGATATCAGTTTTCAGGGAATGCACAAACATATCATTTGAACCTAAGAGAGCTGGAACGTCAGCCGTCACGACTTTAACCCTGATGACACTCGTTGCGGTCCCTGCCGGAGTGTGGAGACGCATTTAAATTTTCCTAAGCTAATCAAATACGTCATCTTCGAACTTGAATCTCCTGTAAATCATCTGAAGGTGCAGAATCCTGCCTCCCAAAAGGGAGAACATTTTTCTTAATTACTAAGGTTCGATGATTGGAGTATGCATCACTGCGTCAACGCCAAACTAGGGTCTTAAATTGCCGAGTTTTTCAGGAAATAATCGCAAAGCTAAGTTGATCTCATTAGCATCCTTTTTGGGCTCCTGCTTCCAAAATCTTTGATTAAGTCTTGAGGTTGCATTACGATTTAAAAGGGTCAAAATGATGGTAATTTGGTCGAGTTTTGAAGAAAAGAGGCTTTTTTTCGCCTAATTACGTTGAGAGGCAGCTTTGTCTGCTTATAAAGTGCTGCGACTACCTCCTAAGAGCGAATAAGTCGGAACAAAGTAGCAATGATGAGACGAACGGAAATATAAATTGCGTTTTGTGCAACGCGGTCGTGTATCTCATGATAAAATAAATGAAAATGTGTTCCGTTGATGCCTAGTGGAGTTGCACAAAAAAATTGAAGGCAGTCTTAAGTTGTGATGAACAAAAACAGAGCAGAGTACAAAAATCACAGAAACTGTTATTTGGACTCGACAGAAATTTCAGCCCATTGGCGCATAAGCAACAAAGGTGTATACAGACAATAAGGTACTGGTACTTTGCCACTGGATGGAGATGACAAGCAGATTGCTGTACGCACGCTGTCGCAGGGTCCGTACACAAGACACTTGCGCAATCAGTGCTGTAGATGTAGTATCTGCTCCATTTTCTGCCGAAGACCGGGAGAAGTTTCTTTCACTTGCCTACTCGACAGTTGGATCAATCACCGCAGCATAGCTCCCTACATCGCTGCTTTATCATCCGAACTTGACACTATATAACACTCCACAATGTTGCAGCGAACCTAGTTGCCTTCTTTGTCTGGCAACGAACGATTATGTCTCAGCGTCATTGCCGACAGAAACCCTTTGAGCGCCGACTTTTATGCACTTCGAAGTGAACCCTTAATAAAAATCAAGGGTGACATTTTGGTCCCAGTGAACCCTTGAAAATCATCTGCTCTGGATCTAATGGGCCAATAAAGGTGCGGAGATGGTTGATAACGTTGAATTTTCAATTTAGCCAATAGCATGGAATGCGTCACTTGGCGTCTCCAAGCCTCCCGTCGTCGTTCGATCCGGATCCGATGCTTCTTTTGTTGTGGTTTGACGGAACTTTTTTTCTTCCAAGGACTATTCAGATTCGGTTCCTGATGAATGACGTCCACTCGAAGCGCCAAATTCATTCACAAACGGAAGCTTTTCAAAGCTGTAGGACAGCTTATATAGCAGCCGGACCCAAGGGGTGCCTTTTCCAAGTTGTTCAAGAACTTAACGCTTCTCGTCCTTGATGGGTTAAAAGCTGGATTAAATGCTCATTGGGTTTTCTAGCGTGACAAAAATAAAACATTTCCGTGGAGAACAAGAGGATTCTTATTCAATATCGTTGCAGTGCGTCTCATTCTTTGTGTCCTCTTATTGGCGATCTTCGTGAGTAAAGCGGTATTTACTAGATCGTCTCCCATTATTCGGTTATGATACTTTATCATTTGAATTACTGTTGATCTAATTTTTTTCCACATTTAACTCAACCTGTTCACGAAGCGCGAGAATGAAGCGATGGTAAGTGTAGATCAACGATCCTATCTGACTTATAGCCATTTTGCCCATTTGTGGAGAAATTTGACTCGGAGCAGCACAGTATTCTTTATTTTCGTTCTGTGTGGTTCTATTATCGAGGCGCGGGGGTTTCGCGCTATTAAGCCTGTGGTGGCTATTATCCCAAAAGGCGGATATAATAAAAGATGAAAAGAGGAGGATAGAAAAGGGAATTTTGATTTGGTTCTCCGTAGCGCTCTGGATCGAGAAGGCGACGGTTAATACGTAATACATACTGATGCAGTGGAAATATTGCAACCACTTCAGTATAATTGGACGAAATCTGCAGGTGTAATACTGCACTCATCATTACCCCAGAAATATATCTACAGCCATTGCATTACACTGACTTACTAGCAGTAGGTGAAAAATAGAAAGACCACCTACCGAAAAAAACAAAAAAAAATACTGTTGAATAGGGAATCTCAACTTCACTATATTGCAGCTCTCCACGCATAATACCGTGGACGCTGGGTATTTGGGCCAAATGGCATAACTAACCAGTCGAACTACATTTCAGTACTAATTCTACCCGTATTTACTCATTATAGGAATATTCTAGTTGCAACCTAGGTGATGTAACTACAATTGGCGAGCTTATATTACTTTTTTTATTTCCTAATTCTATTGCCTTTCTTAGGAAAACTGGAACAATTTTTGGTTAACTTCACGGTTTAAACCAGCTTCAAGGTATGGTCTATATTATAGACCATACCTTGAAGCTGGTTTAAACCACTATGGATGGAGAGATTTGAACTCTCACTATTTAAAAAATAATTAGAACCTAAACCTAACACGTCTTCCACTTCCGTCACACCCATAATTAATTCCGAATTTCCATAAACTTTACAATTTTGCCAGGACTTCGTGCTAATTGTATCTCTATGCGTTGTTTTTTTACAAAGATTTCTGTAGTTTTCGGTAATTTCCTAATGCACCAAATGTTAAGCTCAGACAATATCCCCTTCCGATGTGTGAGATAAGAAAACGTACACCCGAAAATTATGGCTCGGGTGAGGTGATATTGTAATAAATAACTGGAGATTTAAAAAGCATATGAAAAATTAACTGTCTCATACGAAGCGATCTTTCTTCAACCACAGTTGAACAAGTCAAAGCGTAAGAGCGGTAGTGTGACATAATTAATCTGTGAATTTACACCCAATAATCCCCCCTCTCTCCCATAAAAAAGCTGTATAATCAACATGTTTCCAGACTGAAAATATACAGAAGCCTTCAACTCGCAGACATTTCGGGCTTTTTGTCATAATCAACGTAATATGGAAATCTTTTTTTGATCCAATCTCCCGCAAGACCGTATCACTTGCATCCACTTTCATTCACCAACATATGAGAGAATATCGTGACATGCTGTCCACTAAGATCATTGATGGTTTCACAAATCCACTTACCAGGAACCATATTGGGTCATCCAAGGGCCTTTCCTCCCGTTCGGAATTGTAAATGAAGCAAATATTTCCTAGAATCACCTCAAATCTCCTGTACTACATGACCTTTCCAAAGCTTGGGCCTGTAATGTACTTCTGCTCAGTTTCATTCAAAATGTCACTGCGGCTTGAGAACTCCAAAGAACTTCAATTTATCTCCTGGCGAAACGGATTATATTCCAACGGCATCTAATTCCACATTCGTAAATAAATGCATAAATCTGAGCTAAACGAGCAGAATCATACCAATATATCATTCAAATGGCTATTAATTTCAATGAAGAAGCGCAGATATGCGAGGATTAACAGAGTAGCCAATTATCTTGCAGCTATTTTCGGAAACATTTCATAAATAGGTGTGAATACCTCCGGATTGGTCCTTACTTACCTGGTGTGAAATTGCAGTTTCATCTCATTGATGCACTGTGGATTCATCTTAGTCCCTACCTGAGGCGTAAAGAGACGATTGAAAAGCATATATCTCTTGGTTTTCAAGTTGTTTCGGAATTTGAGCTTGTTTAATCTCCTCTTCAACGTCTGTTGGAGGTCAAAATTTTCTAATTTTGACAATTTTAAACTTAAAATTCTTGAAACGGCCACATATATCCCAGCTTCTTTCCACTGAATTCCTCTCTCGCGCACTTACAATGTCAATATGAACGGCAAAAAGGGTTCCAGAGACCAAATTCGTTTTCCAAGCGTATCGCTATAAGCGTTTGCATTCCGCTGCTGACATAACAAGTAAATGGTTCCAATGAATTCTATTTGCTGAAATGCTTCGTGAATCAATTTTTTGGGAAGAAGGCAGAATTGAAGGTTGCCTCGTCAAATAAGGTTGTTTCTGTGCTGCGCAGAGTTGCAGTTCTCGAAACATTTGTTTTTATTGAGTATCTGCATGTTTAAAAAAGAACCTGGAACCGGAAAAATAACAAAATATTACCTCTTAAATACTAGCTGTTAAACATTAGACCAATAATTCCACACTTATTTCTCAATTTTTCGGAGGTAAATATTCCCACGTTAGCACAACGGTGCAAATCGTACTAATTATGAGTAGTTCACACTTAATTTTCTTCGTGCAAGGAAGCAAAGATACTAACCGCATTTCGTGTGATTCTGACGGGAAAAATTCGAGGGCGACGAAAAATCAGGGACTGATCCAGCGATGGCACCGTCGCGCTAGGCCCTTCCCTTAGGGAAATCAAGAAAATTTAGATATGGAATTCAACCTAGTCCTCGCATTGAGGAAGTATTCCTTTCGCAAAAAGCCCTCCTTTCTAACCCCCAAACCCTTTCATACCTTACAACTCCGATGCAACTGTCCCTCCTTCTGCTACCCACCCTACCAAATTTTCCTATCGGGAGAACTTACTCATCCTATATGACACCGAATTAACATTGTTCTTGAACGTGCCTCCTCATAACCTTCCTACAACTGTTATCATATATGCTTCTGAACTTCGGAACACTTCTAGTAATCATTCTTCCAATCCGTTTGCCGATTCCGTCGTCAAAACCTACTGGGCTTAACGTATACAGCTCACGCTGCAACTGTGACGATAAAAATTATAGAGCCGCTCTTTTTAGTTCTTCACATCACCGTATTCCTACACAGCACCGTAACATAAACTTCCCAGCTCATCCATATTCATACTACAACAACGTGTACCTGTAAACCTCGTGGCAGTCCCTGCACTCTTACCTATATTGGCTGTGCTGTACCACCTCTACCATCTATCAATAGGGTATTCCTGTACCTCATTCAAAGGCTGCAGACTGTCTTAGATAGACACGTATATATATAGGCTTTATCTACACCAGCCCGAACACTTTTAAGAACCACAATGTATATGGGAAATTGCAGTTTCCAGTCAAAAGCCCGTTTCAAGTTGATTTAACAAATTCACGCATATGCACTTCTGCAACGGCATCCTCCAAGTCAGCCTAATATCCCTGGAACATTCTTTTTTTCCCTGACTGCACCAGCCTTCAAAGTGTAGCATGGGAAGATCCGAAATCGCTGAAGTTCTGTCCGAGAAAGGCGTCCTGCTGGACGATCTAATATAAAAATAGGCGTACAATCAGAATCAGTCAAGCAGGCTAAAAAGGAACAGACCGATGCGGAGAAGAAGTTGGTGGAAGCTGGGAGAAAAAAAGATCAAAATCTATACAACGGAAGAAGAAGGATAAAGATTCCAATGAGAAGTCCTGCAATTAAAAAGAGAAGAAAAATTAGGAAACTGTCTCAGATTGGTTCGAGACGCACAAAGCAGAAGTGATGGGGCCATCTAGAAAAGGGAGGAAACTGATGAAAGAACATTGCGGATGAACTAGGCCAAATGAGCTCGAAAATTATAGACGGGGAAAGCAAGGAGAGATTTGAAACAACTCAGGATGTAGCAGAGCGACCCATATGCTTATATGAAGCTAGTTTCAAATTGAATTAGGAGAGAGAGAAACGCCTTGTAATGGATAAAAAGTAACGCGAACAGCCGAGGAATCGGAATAAGGTGACTATAGATTTGATGATCAAAATGATTAGCAAGCTTTGCTGATGTTTATTTTAACGAGTTATTTAGATTAAAGTAAAAAAGTGTGGTTTATCAAAGGTAGAAGAGGTCATATACGGAGCCCTTGTGAAGTTGCGGGAACGCTTACATTGAGTGTGCCCCCAATGGAAATACGATGGCGTCTGCCCACTTTTTGCAATGCACATTAGAATGTTGAAAACTAGAACCGCATTCTTGTCGATAAGGCCAATGCGAGCTTTATATACCTTGGTAATGTGATTAAAATTGTTCATCGTTAAAATTTATTTGATGTACTTTTAGCTCCATTCCACGCGCAACGCGGAAATCCTGCAACTGCACTCTACTTGATCCCTTTTCGTGCAAATACGGCCAAAAAGAGGCTGCATAGAGGGCATAATGAGATAGGAACAATCACCAAAGATGTAGAACTGCCTTCCATTGATTTCTAAGCTCTCATTAAGATGATTTTGTAGGCCGCCCCTACACAGTAACTTGGGATCGTGCTTATTACCTTCCTGAGGGCAATAAAACAGAATATAAAACCGTCTAGAGTAGAAACAGACTTATAAATGAGGCAGTACATACTCCTGTGGCCAGAATAGGAGCTACATTGCATAATTTCGCACTCCTCATGGCGTACCATTCTGATTTTCGTACAATGTATGAAGCGCACGGGCCTTTCCGGAGGGCATCCTTTCCTTATAAAAGCTTCGGCTTACAGAGCTGCTCTCGCCTGCACTAGATCGCCGCGAAAATTAAAAAAATCCCTCACTCGATACAAAATGTTCTACCATCTCCTACAATATCTCGGTAAGTTTTGAGGATCTGCATCCAAACTAAAACTGAATATCTTACTTCAGCTTTGGGCTTGCCAATCCTCGAAAAACAATGCAGAAAGTTATGATTGGATCGCGATAGTATCTGCAACGTCTTTTGGATGCCCTCCATTTTCATGAAAATTAAAAATGTAGCGAATATCGCTCTAGAATGTAGACGAATTTTCTTCACATCAACTTCGAAACAGGTTATTTTTCGTCTTGCGAATAAAGCCATTTATAGGTCTTCGTTGATAAATGCTGGTTGCACGTATACCAACCATTCATTCATGTTTTCTACAATTTAGGAAGAGCGTTCATTGTGCTACTGCATGTCGTAGACCGTATTAAGATTACGATTTTGTGATATTCACTCGTTCACCAGCGGAGAAGGTGGCGTAGGAACGTCCTGTTGGGTCCAAATTCGAGAACAGAGCGTGCTGTTGTACTTGTGATGCGGGCTGAAGTAAGCAGGGACAAGGTTTACAATATAGGACGAACTGGGGCTAATAAATTTTTAGTATAAACGTTTTCTTCTATTAGTCACATCAAATTAGAATTTCCACCAAATAAGAATTTCCTCGCTTACTTTTTTTTTATTTTTGTAGTGGGCTTAATTTCGTAACAAGCGGACGAAGCACTGAACTTGGCAGCAAATCGAGAAAAAGTTTCTCGCGAAAATATGTTCTCTTTTCTGATCGCAAAATAGAACTCGCTCTCGTCATTTTTACTGCTGTCTTCTATGCTACAATCCACCTAACCTTCGCCCCCAACAAACTCGACACAATCCACTCTGTTGACGAGCACACCAACTTGACTGACCTGACCGACTACCTTTCACGCCTCTTCCTATTTCTTGACAGCCTCCAATACTAAAGCTCAGTATCTTTTAACGCGCACCCACTCCAACCACAAGATTTCGTTTACTTCGTTCACTTCTGCACCGATCTCAGCTCTCCCACTGCCTCAAACGCTTACAAAAAAAGAAAAGACTTCGTCGGCCGAAAGCGTGCTCTTATAAAAAATACCGGCTGTGGTGTGGAAAGCAATATACAAGGGCTTGATCGAGTCTATGTGAGCCCAATGCGCGGCTAGAGCTGCATTGTTCGATGAGAAGGATTTGGGTCAGCTGTGGTAAAAAATATTCCCAGGTCGGATTGTATTGCATACTGCAAGTATTGCATACTGCAAGTATGCAATACAATCCGACCTGGGATGGGAAAAGTTTTTACCAGAACAGCTGACCCAGAAGCCTTTCAAAAGTTTTCCCTGCAAAGTAATGATGTGATATGACGTATCAGAAACACTGACACTATTACCAAGAAGAAGATGTCGAAATTTAGGGAACATCTCGCAAACGGCTCCGTAGTCTTCGATATAGGCGCAAAAGCCGAGAGAAGCGCAGGAATCAGCCATACGTGTAGCACAGACTCTAAAAATCAACGTTAGAAAAAATTATAATTGGTATAGAATGCTGTCAAGGCCGTATCAAGTACGATTGAGATGATTGAGACGAAATCTTCTGACTTGACACATGGTGTACAGGAGCTGACTAAACTGCAATCCTGCAATCCGAAGACGTCAAAAAACCTCAAGACGTTCTTGAACTTCAGTTCCGTGTCCTTGGGTTGCAACGGCGTCATTATCGAGGAAACCGCCTGAGGTGTCCAATCTACGGTATTTGTTTTGCAGAGATGTCAAAAAGGGGTGCTTTTTTCGTTCCATAGAGATGTTGCCGGTGCTTACCGAACTAAAAATTATGTCTATACAGTTCCAAATGAGTGAGCTGACTGCAGTTCTCAGAAATATTCGGCCGCGATTGCATAGAAAGATGAAGCGCCTGATGCTACCACGAAGCTAAAGTGTGTTCGCCAAAAATCTGAAACTCTATCGCGAGAGGACAGTGTATATTTTCTTTCAGCAGATAAAGCAAGTACCTCATGGGTATAGTGGCTGCGTAAATCAATAAGCGGTCAGATAAATTGACATAAATCCTCCAATTCCCCTGGAATATTTGATAAGATTGCTTGGTCGATATATCTTGAGATCAAAAGGTTTACGGAGTAGTCGCCGGTTTAATCTTTCTACATGTCGTCCATCAGGAGCGCTAAAAGCTGCATAACTGAACTGCGTACCTTGAAGAGATTCATGGCGTGCGAATTTATTGCTATCGATGTTATTATGGTATGCGGTAATTCATCGTTGATTTCCTAACTGAAGTTGCAACCAGATAGAGAGCGCGGGGGAAAGAGTGAATGAATCTGAGGGCGGCACGGGGATTGAGATTGAAGAGAACAGAAGGAGTGGCTGAATTTTTCTGTGGGCGGTGCGAGGATCACGGCGGAGTAGGGTAGGTGAGGCGGGAGCCAGACGAGGTTGGGCGCGGTGGGAGGTGGGCACCGAGGGAAAGAAAGCGGAAAATGGGAGGACCAGTTGGTGGGACGGAATACACAGGAGGCCAGCAGTGTTCTGGTCGGGAGGTGATTATCAGCTTCCAGCAGAAGCTCGGGTGCCGGAACTTACCAGAATACTAGAAAGACCTCTGTTTGGAGGTTTTTTTGAGTTTCTTCAAATAGGCGATGTTAAAAAAATTGATTAGTGAAAACTGGCAGTACCAATAAACTGCTAGTTGACAAATTTGTCTACTTTCGGCGAGGTCTACTGCACCGAAAATCGTATTGCTGAAATCCTCAAATATCCTCAAAATAGGACATTGTTCCGAAAGAAATTAGCTAGGAGGTAACTAGGTGTTCCACGTCGGCCACGTGCAAACAAAATGCGTGAAAAGACACAAAGCGTAATAGGGTGCGGAAACTCGTATATGAGCACCCCTCTTTTTTATGGTATCTCCGGAAAAACTTTGCTATTAAATCTAAAATATCGTAATCGCGTTCTTTTTCATGTTTATTTAAAACATCAAAAGAGTTTCCAATAAACCTAATGCTATTGATGAAATTTTGAAAAAGGCTACCAAGAAGGGGGAAATTCGTTTGTGAGCATCCTTCGTTAAACTGATTTTATACGGAAGGACGTGAGCAAATGAAGTATTTTAGTAGTCTACTTTCTTCCCCTGGCTCTCTAAAATTGCCGCACACTGGTTTTGCATGCTTTGAGCGAGCTTGTGACACACGTCGCAACTTATTGTGTTCCATTCAACCAAAATGCCATTTGTTAGAGCATCCAGGACCTCTTATTGTCGTACATCGTGATAAACCTTGCCGCGATAGTACGGCTCATAAATTTTCAATGAGATTAAGGTCCGGACTTCGAGCGGCCCAGTCCAAAACGGAAATATTTTTGTCGTCAAGAAGTGACTTAGTTACCGCAGCTGTGTGAATAGATACTTTATCCTGCTGAAATTTCCAATTTCCAAAGAATTTAGAGATTGAAAAGGGCAAAAAAGCCTTCAATGTCTCTATGTACTTCTTTGCATTCTGCTTTCCAGACAAGATAATCAATCTACTTATACCATCCTCACAAAAAGCTCCCCAAACCATCAGGCCTCCATCTCCCATTTACTGACGACAAACCACCTTTTTCGCTCTCTTCAACTCATGCCAGTAAAACATCATCCCGTCAGGACCATCCAGTTTGAACTTTTTCTCGTCAGAGAAAACAATTTGTCTCCACTGTTGAGGTGTCCATGCGTGGCGCTTTTGGGTCCATCCCAATCAATATTTCTTGTGCGCATCGGTCAACAGCGGGGTTTAGTTTATCTTCTGATATCCCAAATGGCACTGCGAGTTCAATATTGTGCGAATACGCCTCGCAGAAATTTTCAGTTGAAGCGAAGATCGCAACTGAGATGAAGATAAACGTTTTTTGGGTGCCTCTCGAACCAAATCGTGGGGGGTTCTGTTGTCGATTTTTGTATTGCCCCTAGTGTATAGGTTCTTGCCGTATCCACTCTTGTCCCTCATGTATTTGCGCGAACTGTGTTAGCGCTGTTGTTGAGGTTTTCCGCTATTTTGTTGCTGCTGAATCTCTCTTTTTCGTAAAAGTCAATTTGCTCCCTCTCTTCCTCTGTCAAAAGTGTCCCTCTTGTCATTTTTTGCTCTGAGTTTGGCTGAGGAATTGAGCAAGTGTCCAAGAAAGTTTTTGAGCTGGGATCTGCTCACGAAGAGAAACAATTGAGAGGTAAAAGAGAATGTTCACATACGAATTTCCCCGCCTTTGGTAGCCGTTTTGAAAGATTTTATTTATAAAATTCATTACTTTAAAACCCTTTTGCTCCTCTATACAAGCCTGGAAAAGGATGCGGATGGTACATATTTAGATTAAATTGCAAATTATTTCTCGAGATATCATTACAAATGGGGGTGCTCATGTACGAATTTCCGGCACTGTAGGATACAATGCGCATTACAGTACTCGAACCGCTGGCGCAACTAGTGCTCGTGCGGATAACCAGCAGATCCGATGAACCTCACCGAGATGCACGGGAGGAGACTCTCTGCGAAAAGGAAAGTATCGGGGGAAGGCGAACCCAGGGAATCGAAAACCAGAGGTTGGAACTCGAAATTGGGGGCCTGTGTCGGGTTGTCGGAAGGGGGCGGGAGTCGATGCAACAGTTTACATTCCAGGTCAGTGATCCTGTTGCGATGCGCATTTGCAGCAGCACCGCCCACTTCCCGAATGGCCCTTGATCGTGCGTCATCATTGGACGGTGAGGCGATGGTGACGTCGCACACGTTGGGGCTGTTCACAATGTCGTCGGGAGCTGCTGGTGGATGGAAGAGGATGTCAGCGGGTCATACATGTAGCTCTGTACCTGGTAACAGCACAGTACACTAATGCTGTCTGGTGTTCAATAAAACAATTGAAAAGGCAATCAGGTGCGGCCAAACGTTCGAGGCTCCCGAGTAGCGCCCAAAGCTTCCGGTCTGAATGAAAGAGTAGCTCTCAAACTGAGACTCTGGAAAGCCGAGCTTGAGGATTATCTCTCAAAGTTGAGGATTATCCCTCAAACATGAGCATCCAAGATTCACGACGTCTGTGAGGCAAAATTTTCGGAGATCTCCGAAATTCTATTGAAAACTGATATCGTTCTGCGATTATGGGGATTCAATCGGGGGATGAAAGGTTCTTGTGCACGAGCTTAGATCGCAATAGGGCTCTGGCAGGGTCTGTTGGTCAGACCTGGTATGGTACAATTGAGGCGTGAACCTCTCTAGAAGAGAAGGGCTCCGAACATCCTGCTCCAATGGGTGTCGAGTAGCAACACGGATATCAGGCCACTCTCTATTGGCAGAGTTGTGAATGCAACAACAGCTCGCAGGATACTGTTGCCGATATTACGGGAAGTCTCAAGATGGGTTTTAATGCAAAACCAGGAACCCTTCAAGTTAATCGTATGGCCATGGGAGTATCAATTCTTATCTTTTACGTCGTATTAACCTCTTACCATCTCGTCACCGGATCCACACGAAGCTGATCAATGTCTGCGATGAGATGATAGCGTTCATTCACAAGTATCCTTGTAATGTGGTCAAGCGACTTGCTGTTGAGCGCAGGCGCCCGGACTTTCAGCCTCCGCACCGCACCGCTGAGCAAAGCGCCTTTGGTCATCATCCTTTTCAAGCATTCCAGGCGCCCAATAAGGACGAAAGAACCGAATGGAAACATCGGTGCACTCTCTGACACATAAAACTCTCTCAGTTCCACGTTGTGTAACGTTGCTGCCTCCACAATTCCTCGTAATCGATCAAACGGCGCTTCTCCTTGGTTTGCGATGGACGTCCCGAAAAATTGCAATCGCGGCCCAATAATTCTGAGCGCCGCAGTCAGCTCACTCAGTTGGAGCTGTACAGACATCAGTTTTAGTTCGGTGAGCACCGGCAACATCTCCACGGAACGCAAAAGCACCCCTTTCAACATCTCTGCAAAGCGAACACCGTAGAAGGGACACCTCGGCCGGTTCTCTCGACAATGACGCCATTGCAACTCAAGGATACGGAGGTTTGGAGTCTCGCGACAGAACTGAGGCAATGATGCCTCTGCGTGCGCAGCAAGACGTGCCCGAAAGACCGTGAGTCGACATCGACGTAACACAGCAAGCTGATTTCTCGTTAGAGCGTTGGGGCTTTCCATTAGGTTGAGATGTGTAACGGAATGCCCTAGTGTCGCTGCTGTGATGTAAGCATTTCTTCCGAATACCTTGACAGACTCAAACGTTGCAACTTTGGGAAACCACTGTTTAGGCAAATCATCGAAAACTTCGACCTCCCTTACTTGATGCAAGTAAGGCAGTACTCTCCAAGGGGCGGGGTCTCGATAGTGGCACTTGCATTTCGCGGAGAGGGAAATGACGTCCGGGCATGATTGCGCAAAAGGAATAGGTTCCAAGAAAGGGCAACGTGAAGGGCGGTCATGATGACAAACTATGGATATTTTGGTGAGTGGTAGGGATGCGATTGCTCGTAAGACAAGTTTCCTTGGCACTGATGCCTCGACTTTCAGGTACAAGTCGCGGATTTGCATGAGTGCGGTGGCAGCGTACAAATGTGCCCGGCAGTCGTTAATACCCGCGGTAGACAGCACACGACCCTCTAATACTCGCGCCACGTGTTTGTTTTTGACCTCGGCAATATTTGTCTCAACGACGTTATCCTTCAAGAGCTCGACAAATCCGTTCATAACACGGATTGGACATGACGAAACAAAGATGAGCTTGTAATTCAGCGACTTGATAACTGCAGCGCCTTGCTTGACACTTGACTGGGCAAGATGCAAGAGGTCCAAGGTCAAGGATCCGTTACTCAAATATGTCGCAATTCGCTCGCATACCTCCAAAGGAAGTTCGTCCAGCCATTGAGCTTGCGGGATATTCTTCCTGGCCCGTCTCCAACGTCGGGAGTTTTGGGACGGACTTGATGCGAAGTCGAAAAGGGTCTTGCGAAAGCTGTGAGTCCGATGGAAACTGTTAGAGCGGCGGAAACTTAATTTTGATCGTAACCGAGAACCACTAGTGAAGCTGGTGCTTCGAGTAAGAGGCATGCCTCGCGGCTTTTGATTGTCAAGGTGCTCCAATCGGGCAGGAAGGGAGTTGGGGTGAAGCGGTCAGAAGTTGTAATAAGTGGACATGACACGTTGATCGTGATGACATCGTGGTCTCGGGCACATCTAGGCTGTACTGCCAAGACGTTATCTGCAGTGGTTGAGAGATTCGCTCCAGTTTGAGCACAGAAATTTTTGTGGTAATCTGTACAATCATGGAAAGTATGGTCACGAATGCATCTTCAAGCGACCCCTAATATTGTAATTTTTTCAATAAATTAAAAAGCTTTTCTGTTCAAGGTAAGTACACTCCCCTGCAATGTATCGTACTGTATTTCGCGAAATCTGAATTATTAGCCATTGCAATAACTATTTTGCCAAACACTTACACAAAGTCGGTTCATTTCATGCTAATTTCATGTTACAGTAGGCGATTATTCAAGCTCTTGCATGCCTTGCTTGACATGATTAAGCAAATTATGGCTTCAATACTGTACATGAAATCAAAACTGTACAGTTTTACTTTGTATACAGTAGATCTCTGTTCAAGAGACTTTCATTGGCCAATTAGGGGGTTCGCAGATCTCGACATCACACTAGGTGTCTTTTTTTATTGAATATAATTACACATGGATAGATCTTTGCCTCAAATGCTTACGCTTTGCCAATCGGCCATTCCCCAACTAAATATGAATTTGTAGCAAAGTTTAACACTGACTAAAATGCATTTATTTCTGAGAGGGGTCTCGGTGCCATTTACCATACTGTGCCGTAATTGACGAATATGAATTAGGACAGCGCTGTACCACACAGTAGTTCATTGTTCAAAAGTACTAGATTTTGCGGGTACTGTAATTCTCCTTTTCAAATACAATGATCATTAAATAAACTGAAAATTTCCTCAAGAGGCATAATTTCTGTAGTGCTGCATGCTGCAGCACGAGAGTGTCAAATAACGCGGTAGGTGCAATACACAGTAATTTTTTGCACGAGCAATACTGGAAGCTTCGTGGTTTTTTCATTACATCTAAAAAGGCTGTTTGTGGCATACAGATGACCATTCTCTATTAAAGTCCGGAAAATAGCCGTCCTACATCTCTAATCAGCAAAGCACCCCGGTCCCCCCCCCACTGAAGTTAAGCCGTAACTGGATCAGCAATCTGAGGAAAGGAATTGTTTCAACAACAAACGCTCGAAGCCCTTTTCCGATACAGTACAGCACAGTACAGTATTGTACCGTACTGTACAGTACTGGGCACTACGGTAGATCTACAATATTGCGTACAGTACTATTGTTACCGTGACGGGCTGCCATTCTAGTCTCTGGTCGATGTATTTGCAATGCCAGATGTAAGTAATCCTGGATATTCCTCTAGATTTCTGTACTTGAGTTGTCGCTCCATAGTTTGCAGCGCAAACTGTGCAGCACCGTACAGTACTGTGCTGTTCAGTGCGCGTGTACAGTATTGGGCACCAATAGCAACGTGGAAACTTTGGAGGCAACACAGCGGAAATATAGTACAAGTGAGTGCACAATTGGGGGGCAACGCTAGAAGAGTATGGTAGGACAGGTGAAGCGAGACCTATTCTTCGAATTGCGGGAAGCTTGAACAGGTAAGGAGTCTGCGAGCTGTCCACGAGTTTTCGTGCTAAGCTTTCGTGCATTCATGATCCCATCCCGAGTTGAAGCGTACTAAATTGATTTCTGAACCTGATTTCTGCATACCTTGCGTTAAGTTCATCAACTGGTTGCACGTGGCCGACTTGGAACACCTGGTTAGCGCTTAGCTAGCAACATAGTAGGATCCTGCAGCTGACACCCGCTATACTGATGCCATAAAGTTACCGAACTACATCGTCAAGTCGGGAGTCACCAGTTTTCCACGTTCTCAAACAATGACAGGACATGTCATCAGTCGGTATTACAGATGGCTCTCCTTTTCCATCTCACAGTTTGTCAGGTTGTGGGTGGCGCGTGAGCTCGTTTAATTGAGCGTGGTAAAAATATTAACACGAAAACAAAAGCCTTCCGAGAGAGTTTGCATTGAGCGAGGCTACCAATCAAAAGGGCAGCAGCCAGCGCTGGCCACAAGCTGGCCCCCATCATTTGGCTACGCAATGGAGGCTTTTCAATCAACGCCTTTGGAGGCACTTCTGGACACGAAAAGGTCAAACTTTGTGGTACTAGTTGATCCATAGGGCTTTCAGATTGAAATTTACGTCATCTAGTTCCTATCTCCTCAGCTGACGACAGCCTAAAGACAGATCAACTCTACTAGTGGTTACGGGACGGACGGCCATTTCGGCGGGTGGTCAGGACGACTTCCTCCTAATTTGTCCATCAATTTTTGGGAGTGGCAACCGGACAATCACTGCTCATTCTTCCGCAATAGCAACCATGTGACCGTAGAACGCGTAATAATCCTTGATATGGCTTGCCGCAGGCTTCGGCTCAGGGTAGAACCAAACGGCATTCTTCAGCGTCTTCCCACCGGTGACTATGTCGAGATATTTGGCGGTGCCCTTCCATCCACAAACAGTGGTGTGATCAGAAGGAGCCGTCACGTCCGGCTTGAGGGCAGAGGGAGGAAAGTAGGGCTACGATAGAACGATCGAAAAGTGGATGTTAGTAATTGCTAGCGTATACAAGGTGCGGAAGGCAGCGGCCGTGTAGATGTTCTCACATTTCCCTCGACGCGAGCAATTTCGGCAATTGGTGCCTCGGCGATGACTCTGTCTCCGACACGGGCACGAAGCATTTTGTCAAATGAGGGCGATGCTGCTGTTGAAGGGCTTGCTTGCTTCGCACTTGAGAGTTTACCTCCCATGACTAAACGTCGTTTGAAACCTCGATTAAGTAATCGGTAAGAACACTCAATGCAACCGTTAACACTGGTAGTGCTGCAGCAGGTGCGCACGGTCTCATGATAAACAATATCAACGGCAACGATACTTTTTTGCAAGTTAGTTGCATATAGCGCATGGTTGAAAGCTCCAGACCAATATGTACGGACAAGTTGTCCGTACAAATTGGTGAACTGATTCGGCGCAGGACGGCAAAGCAGATACACGTATGAAGTTAAGACCATAGTGCAGTACAGTAAAAATGCTTCATTTGAGGCAACGATGAACCTTTCATGAAGCCACCTCTCAGCGAGCGTATTGTTATATTTTTTCACTTCGTAATTTCATGGAGTAGAAATGAAGCCATGTTCGGATACAGCATGTGATATTCTTAATTTTTATTTACTGGAGTGGGAGGTACTGTACTGCATGTAAGGATGTACTGTAAATTGTCAAAGTGCAAAGAACCTACTGTAAGAGCACTGCTTCTTGCATGTGCTGGAAGGGGCTATTTTTCTTTTTCCTTTCCTTTTGTTTTCTTTCATTCTTTTTTCCCCTTTTCCACCTTTCTGTAGGTTTCCTTGGTTATATTTAATCCGATCGTTAGCCCCGGCGTTGATCGCTCAGGAGCGCAATCCTTCTGCGGTGTTTCATGCTAGCTAGTGTCTATCTGTCGCGCCACTCTGATACGATGGTTCCAAGCCCAAAGTGCGGATGAATAAAGGAACGGCGTAAAAGGGGGATGAAAGGAGTGGAGGATTAATAGGTTTGAGGAGATAAGCAGCAGGACTTTGAAGTCTCTTTACTACTTTTGTTTCTCCTTGCCCCGGTCTGGGAGGAGGACGGCTACTCCGTCCGGAACAAATACGGCGGCGCATGCTAGTTCCACATTACAGTAGAATTGTGAGACATGGCAGCTATAATGCTCCTCTCATCACTCCCCCCGTCGAACAATTCCAGACAAGACCATCAAACATGAAAGCAACGCCCAAAACCAATTAAAAAACGAATCAAAAAAATCCAGACTCGCCTGCAAGATTGGAACCTAAAATTTTGCTTCTTCAGATACGCTCAGCGTGACCAGCTTAAGCGTGACCATTTGCGACGCTGACAATCGGTGCCTTCGGGCGCACTATCCATCGTTCCACTTTTGTGACATGTCGTCCTGAAAGTAATAGTTGACGTAGCGCAGATTGCTTCATGCATTTTGTCAGACCATCAGCAATGTTGTGAGCTGTGCGAACAAAGCCAATGTCAGAGATTTCTCTCTTCCAAAAAAAGTCTCTCGCTGCACAGATATCTAACATCGGACGTTTCTCAGATGTTCTGCTCCCTTTCGAAATAACATCAAATGGACTCTTATTGTCCATATACAGCTTAACCGGATATTCTTGTTAGGGTGCATCCAACGTAATTCTTCGGCCAGAGTAAACGAGGCATCGAACAGGTCTACGAACGCGATAATCTATGCCGCTAATGAAGATCGGACGACACGGCGCGCTTTGTAAGACCTGAATTGCAACGGGATACATGTTCCAGTTTCATCACTGAGGAGGGTGATGAATCTTGGTTGCGATGTCAGGTCATAATTTGAACTGAATGAGGCATCAGAATATCCTACGACACGCAGTGTCTATAAATCCAGCTGAGGAAAGGTGATAGAATCGCTGTGCTTTTTAACGTAATCCACTGTGCGGTTGCTCCTCATGACGATGTCACGGCGCTCCGTTCTGAATCTCTCAGATGTCACTTGGGTTAGAGATGACACTTCATACATATTATCGGGCCGGGTATGGGATAGCCACATTAATTTCATCCTCAGCGAAGCAAAATCAGAGAACGTCGACCCTTCAGTCAAGACGGGCAAGCGTTCGATGTATCCATGCTGCTCCATCTCAAGTTTATCTGGGTGATTATCGGAGCGGCGGACGTGGAACCCTGTAAATGTGAATGGTGCATACTCATTTTCATCCATCTTGAACTTTTGCTGGGTGTCCCTAGCAACCTTCTTGAATTTCGCGTTTCCAGCGCGGAGCATATCGTCAACGCATGTCCCCGATAGCCCTTGCAAGAGACCATCGATAAGGAGCGTATACAACGCAGGATCTGAGCGCAACGGGCGCATTTTGTGGTCTTTACGGTGGTGGTCATCGAGGGTCTCCCACCAAAAACCGCCGGCATCACACAGTCCATACAAAGGTTTGAGAAGCTTGAAGCAGTGGTCCGGGGACAATTCAAATTCCGGTGCCGGATCTTTGATATTGATCTCACGCATGTGAGGTGCCGCTGACTGTAGATATGCCTGTGTGATATCAGAAGTCCACACGTCGAAACCATGGATTGCTGCCAGCGCCAGAAGTAGCCTAATAGAGGACGGTTGCAACGTCTGGGACGTGTGTACCATCACGTTTTTCTGGTTGACACGGTGCCCACCAATGACGTACCGCGCCTTGAACTTCACCTCCCCGTGACTTGATCGCCAAAATAAACCGGCCTGGCATAACGTTGCCATCGGGTGGCACATCCTCGCGCAGAATAACCTTGAAAGTCCCGCGCTGTAAAAGCCCTTTTACCTCTTTGCGAATTGCTTCAGTCATCTCAGTGGACGAACATCGAGGATCATTCGGATCCAAGACCTCTGTAAGGAAAAACGAGTGGTCATCTCGATTTGCGATAGGGCTTTGGTAAGCAGATAAAGAGCGTTGCAGGTCCAAAAAGAATGACTCCGAAATGTCGGCAGGTCCCCTATAAGGTTTACTTGTGCCATACCGAAAGGCTTGGGGGGTTGGCAGAGTCCTGAGTGCTGACATACACGAGGCCTTTGTCGCGATCGTATGCCGTCACGGTGAAGGGTCCAGTCCATTCTCCTATGCGGTCCGCGATCAGTCGCTCACGCCATACCAACACTTGATCTCCAACCCTAAACGTTACATCGGCGGCATGTGGCACTTGGTGATATAACGCCCGTCTAACACGTAATCTTGCCATCTCTTGCTCCATTGCCCGGCGTGATTCAGTAGCAATCACGGCGCGTTCCTATAACGTAGCACGAGGCACCGGGGGATCGCCGAACACTCGCGTCGAAGGGTACTCACCGAACACCAGTGCGGATGACACGAGTCCCTCTGGTCCATAGTGTCATTGAGTGCCTTAAAAGACATAGAGAGTAGGAAGTTATCACTGAAGTTACGGTAAGCCTTTTGGAGCTTCCGATAGGTGTTATGGAGAGGATGGTGGTAACGCTCGCAATACCGAGGGCATTGTGTGACTCTATGCCTGACTTGGCGACATCAACGCCTGACGCGCGACCCAATGTGACAAATGAGTCCTGGAATTGCGACCCTTGGTCCACACTCATCTTATTAGGTAGTCCAGTGTATACGCTTGACCAACATTCCACAATGGTCTCCCAAAACGTTTTCGTGGACAAGTCGCGTAAGAAACGGGCGGCACTAAAACGCGTGAAGCTGTCAACGATATGCAAGATTGGTTTCCTATCAATGTACATGATGTCCAACATCAGTGTATCATTGAACCTCGAATCTTTGCCGCCAATCGTGACTCGGAAGCGGCCCGGACCATCCTGTATCCGTTGACAAATGTCACATGTCGTAGAGATTTCTTGTAATGCCTTCAAAGTGTCACACGTCAGATCTTCTGGCCTTGCACGCTTGAGTAGGGCAAACAGCTTGGTGGCGGACGGATGTCCGAATTGCCGATGAAGCTGACGAAGTTGGATGCTAGTAAAATGTGTGAGTACGGGAAGCACATATCCACGTAGATGTGTCCGCCTACATGATGTAATGGGACATGCCAATCATCCACTGCGTATTCAGATCTGCATTCGCTGTCTGTTTCCACGACTACCCGCTTAACGAGGCGGCCAGTTACGACATCAGGTGTCAGCGAATGGGCAAACATGTCGCTTAATCCGAGGAGGGCCGGAACGTCAGCCGCTACTACGTCAACCTTGATGAATATCGTTGGGATCCCTGCCGGGGTGTAGAGTGGCAGTTCTGCTTGTCCAAGCGAATCAAATACGTCGTCGCCAAACCTGAATCTCCTTTAACTTCTCTGTAGATGCGGCAACTTATGTCTTAAAGCGATGAATATTCGTCGCAATTCTCGAATGCCGATAATTGACGTGGGGGCACCAGTGTCAACGCAGAAAGCGGGGCGTGATCTACGAGTTTTGCGTGACATTGATCGGAGGGAAAAGTTAACCTCAATCGTATCGTATTTCGCCTTGTATTTCCACAGACCATGTTTACGCCTGGGGGTTGACTTGCGATGTGCGTAAGTCAAGCCCATTGGGCGCCGTCTTTTAGACGTTTCGAAGCGACGCCTTAATGAAAATCCTTGCTTAGATTTTCGTCCCAATGAACCTTGGTGATTCTCCCCCCAGCGTCCGACGGGCCTATCGATGTACGAAGATGATTGATAGCGATTGACTTGTCAATCTCCTCGAATGCATTTAAGGCATCAGTGGATGTCGCAAAATCTGATGTCACCAATCGATCTGCGTCAGATGCATCGATGTTGTAATGCGTCGGCACTGCGTCATCACCGGAGTACGATTCAGATTCTGATCCTGATGTTCTATGGCCATCCGGGACGTCACGGTCTGTCGCAGACGAAAGCTGACCAACTGTGTGTGACAGTTCACGCAAAAGCCGAACCGCAGAGGTGCCTTTGCCGAGTTTCTCGCGGACTTAACGACTCATATCCTTGGTGCGGTGGAAACTAGAGAAATGCTCATCCGAACCGCAAACATGGCAAAGGAGGTGCTTCCCGTCACGCCCGACAGGGTTCTTAGTTGAGACGGTACGTTGCTTGTCACTCCTTGTACCTTTGTATCGGCGATCTTCACGAGTATATCGGTATTTCCTAGGAGTTCTCCCATACTTTTGGTAAAATACCGAGTGGCTAGAATTGTTTCCAGAGTTGGTCTGACTATTCTCGAGATCCAACTGGAGCTGCTCTCGAAGAGCGAGAATGAAGCGATGGTAGGTGTAATTTGAGGATCTTATTTGGCTAATAGCCCTTTTTGTCCACGGATAATCGAATACAGCGGAACGCAGGTAGCGTATTTTGTGCTGATCCGAAAGAAAATCCTCCGGGCACTGCGGCGACAGTGAGTTGATCCGCTGCACAAGGCGGTCTAGTCCGACATTGATGTTTGACGCGTCAGTCTCTTTCATTACACGCGCCAATGTCACGCTTTCCAATTCAGATTGCGCCTCCAGTTGTCGTGCGTCAGAATCAAACTCTGATAGCATGACCTTGACCTGCTCATCGAATGTCATTCTCGTCACGTCGATCTTTGCGAAAAAGAAGTCACGTGCAGAACTACTGAATAAATTGCTGAAGAACAATGCTTTCTGTCGTTCAGATAAACGGAGTTGGACGGAAAACGCTTCAGAATCACGAATGGAATTAACAATAGGGCGGATCTGGTGCGTAACGGGGTCTCTATCTCCACTGAAAGTCACGTCCCTTAGAAGGGATGTAACAGCCGTGACTATCTTAAAGTCAGAAGTCGGAACTGCGTGACTTCCGCCATCGCGATCTCCCCTGTCTGAGCTATGTCAGAAGTTCACCACCTGATCAGGATCATTATTAACTAGGTCGGGCAACATCGGTGTCGTAGTGGTTCCACGGCGGTAATGTTGGCTTTCGACCAATCTTCGGTCACGGACATTGTCGTCGCTATGAGGTGTCGTTTGTCTTCGTAACAGCAAGTGCCGATTGCTGGGCGGTGGTCCGACCGGCGTGACTTCGCTGTTGTCATTTTGTTCAATCGGGGTATCGTGACGGGGTGCATCATCCAGGGACAAAAGTGCCTTGTAACGATTGACGACGACTTCGCTAAGTCACGGGCGCTATCAAGCGTTCCAGTAACTACTGATGCCAACCAAACGAGGGCGCTAACACTTGGAATTACCTGGAGTGCTGTGTCATCAATCACAGATAGTACTTCTCCTGGCATAGGCAGACAACTGTAGAATTGGGCAACCTTCTTCAGAATGATAACTGAATATGGCGGTTGACGCAAAAAATCATCATCGAACAAAACTCGTGCCTGGGGTAGCCCCATACGTATCATCATGACGATGTCGTTGGTATCCGATTCAGCTCCGACTGGGTTCATCTCTGGTGTAATACGGGCGGCCTGCAAAATAAATTGGGCATTCTTGTTTTGAGTCTTGTACTGGTCGATTGATTTCATCAAACGCGCATGTGCATTAATGCGGGCGTCTGCATTGCTGCGAGTGGTTGCCATGGAAAACTCAGAAGAGCCGCGAAATCCGGATTGTCGCGCGACTCTGATACGATGGGTCCAAGCCCAAAGTGCGGATGAATAAAGGAACGGCGTAAAAGGGGGGATGAAAGGAGTGGAGGATTAATAGGTTTGAGGAGATAAGTAGCAGGACTTTGAGGTCTCTTTACTACTTGTGTTTCTCCTTGCCCCCGGTCTGGGAGGAGGACGGCTACTCCGTCCGGAACAAATACGGCGGCGCATGCTAGTTCCACATTACAGTAGAATTGTGAGACATGGCAGCTGTAATGCTGCTCTCATCACTATCCGTCATAGCGCTGTCCTCATAGGAGGCACGCTTTGTCTTCATATGAGGACAATTTCCGTTACATTTTGGAAAGGTAAATGTTTTGGAAGCCCGAAAGGTTTACTAGAAAAAAGGTTTTTATGTTAAGTTGCAAAGTTACAGTACAGTAATTTTACTGTACATGCGCCCTCGTTTCTGAAACCCCCCCATGATAACACGAACTATTTTTCATTCCAAAATGTAGTCGCTTTCACAACTTCTTGAGAAGAGCGGAAGCTGGTGAGGGAAAATTGCTCTAGCCTTAACTGAGGTTAACAATCTTGAAAAGTTTGTTTTGATCGGCCATCTACACTCATGAACTAAAGCGGAGAGACAAGAAATGAGCTGAGGTAAAAAAATTTGTATTGAAGAAGAAGTGCTAAAAGCAGTCCTCATATTAGTGTAGTATAATTGCGGAGTTGAAGTAGCGCGATGACCGTGCACGGTAATTGGGATTTGGAGTTGGCCACGTGTGATCCGGATTGCCGGTGATCCCTATTTATTGTAGTTGACAGTGTAATTTAGCTAACTGTAATTAGGTATATATTTATTAGCTTACTGTGGATAATTATATGGGGGGCAAAAACCCCAGGGTCGGCCTGTATATAAGGACGTCGCCGACCCCAACCGCCAACAGTAAAGACAAGGCACTTTTACCTGTGAACCATTCCTTAACGGTGAATCATACTCGGTTAACTGTCATTCACGCATAGGTTTCCCTCTTGTCGCTCCCGTTTTCGACCGTTCCAACTGTTTACCGCTCAGACGCGCGTCTAAACCGGATTATCCTCCACCCTGGGTTGTGGCGTCCTCTCTTTTTCCCTGCGTTCCCTCTGTTGGGCCCGGTCATACTTCGGTATTTACGGTTACCGAACCTGCGATTTCGACGCTTTCGGTGATCTTTCTACCAATTGCCGCATGCAGGGGTTCATCCCACATTGAGGACAAATGTACGAAATATGAGAGCAACGGTCCAATAGAAACTAGGTGCTGATAAAAATCAACTTTTGGCCAAAAAAGATGCCATACTCCCTGCAAGTCGGGGATGGCGAGATTCAGTCTTCCTCCTTGCCGCTCTCTTGTGCCAGCTTTTTTGTTCGTGGATGTATTTTTTGTATTCGTTTAGGTATCACTGCTCAAAAAAAACACAGCAAGACTACTTTCGCCTCCTCCGCAGTTTCTCGCCTTCCTCCGCTTGTCAAAGGCGAACTTTGGCGCCGTCGGACAGGCTTGGTCGATTTCGGTCAGCCTTCTCTTTAATAAAGTTGGTGATAAAGCACCAAGGACGGTAGTGCGGTGAGAGTGGTAGGTTTGGAACGACAAATCACCTAGTTTTTTATTTACAACGACTGGTTCACGTGAGGCGTAATCTCTTTCAGAGCTCGAACCATCCCAGTCTGACTCCTCGGCTTTGTTGTCTATACGCGGTTCCCTAGGGTATCATTTCGCTTCCGGCTGCGATTCCTTTGATGTCGTCTGGTTACCAACCTGCGTCTGTTCCCTACCGCTAACAACTAAACCTGCAGCTCTTTCCCTCTCCCTCAACTTCTGTTAGCGACGGTAGTTTTTCAAATTTTTAGTGGTTTCCGCAGACCTCTTAATGTTCCCATCCGTTATCCAGATGGGCTATTTAGGCAATTACTGAGAGTTTAGCTACTTTGAACTTAGAAAGACACTTGGAAAGTTAAAATAAATGATTTTCACCTGCAATTAAAATGATTATTACCCTCAGCATCTCCCATAAGCTCAAAATAAGTCCAGAGGGACTAGTGACACCATTGCCGTTAAGGTCCGGAGTTTGGGGTATAGAATCAGTTTGGGGTCGTCGATGTGGGTGTGGTGTTAGTAGTTTTAGGTAGGACTGATGGTAGCGATTTATGTCGATGTGTCGTTCTCTGGCCATTTTTGTCCTGACCAGAATCCCTCATGACCTCTCTTATATAGACAACTCAAAAACATTAAAATGGATTAAATAGTACCAAACCCTTAAAATACATATTCAAAGTTGCCTCTACAGTATTTTTGTATTTTTTTGTGCTGAAAGTGTAGTGGAATGCACAGAAACTGCCCTGTAAGGGTATCATCGGGGGATGCCTAAAAAATTAAGGGGAAAACAGTTGTTAACTGGGCAAATACCGGGCGTCCGGTGGACCCGCTTTCTCTTTAATCTCAGTGAGTTATAATAGCTTGATGCATAAAAGGCAGTTGTGGTAGAGGCTTTGGAAGTCTAGGAAAGGATACGAAGTGTCTAGAAGCAAGTCAAGTAAAGGGATGCGATTAAATGAAGTTCACTGGACAGTAACTAAGGGCAAAGCTAAAAAAAGCGAAAGTAGTCCGAGAGACTGAAAGGAAAACAGGAAAAAGGAAGGTGGGGGAACGTAGGCCGAAGCCAAAAAAGCGCCACGCGTACAGTGTCGGCAGGGGCGAGCGACGGGGCTCTGTAGGGTATTTGATCCTCCCGTAGGGGACGGCGATAAGCCTAAGAGGTAGCGGATACAGTCCTCCGCTGAGAAAACGGCGACCAACCATGGGTCTAGAGATACGGTCCTCTCTGGGTAAGCGACGTCAGGAACGGGCGTAGAAACACGCAACACGTCTGAAAAAGAGGAAAAGTAAAAAGGACAGAAGCCTAAAGGAGGATCAGGCCAAGAGGCTACGATGGGACCCGAAAGGGGATGAGGTTAGCTATAGCCACAGTCGCTACATCGCCTTAGGTGGAGGGGAAAGCGATAGGTAAGAGCTAAAACTAGAGCCGACGCTTCGGTAACTGTTTATTTGGCACGCCATAGCGGCCGAACAATAAATAATAACTTAGAAGTTAGTCTGTTAGACACAGGATCTACAAAACTCTTAACCAAGAAGATGATCCGGTCATCGCACGGTACACACTCTCTCACCATATCGGAAATGAGTTACTACCATATCCTTTCAGTCAACCATATAGTCTCCCCGATGAATGGATAGAATTACCACAAGAACAGAAGGGTCACTGAAGACGAGCCCGGGAGATCGTCTTGAGCGGGAGGGCTTGATGTGCGCAAAAATAGCACACGAAAAAAATCTAAAAGAGGACCAAATTTGGATACAGTATCGGAATTTGCAAGATATTTTTAATTTGGATGAGTGTGGCCAATTCAGCGCTTGATTTTTTATTTTAAGACACGCTTTCATAATAGATTTCAGTACAGTTCCGGGTTCTGGGTGATACCACGAGTGGCTCTGAAAGGTCTATATAATGGCCACATTAATTCCCACCCCTGGCCGATAGGTGGCTGGCATGGGTATGGCACCTAGATATTTACCTTGAGGAAATATCTTCTAATAGTCTCTCTGGTTCACATGATTCCCATGAATGTATTTTATGGTTATTAGTATGTTTGGTTGAGACTTTAGGGGTAGCCAAAAGTCTATGTAAGCCGAGTAAACTGCTTCCCCTTTTGAGTTCAAGCAAGTTGGCAGACAACTTCAAGTCAAGTCCCAAGTAGTAGGAAGTTGAGAGTCAACTTCAGACCCGAGGAAAAGTTTTCCTTTTTCCAAGACTGGAATTTGGGCTCGTTCTTCGAAGCTAAAACGAGCCCTCTTCGGCATCTTTGACAAGTAGGGTGCTATATTATCCTCGAAGGCCTCTGTATGGGGTTTATCAGGGTTAATGGAGATCTTTGAAGCCCTCGAAAGCCTGTTAGTTTATGTTTAGGTGTAAATTTCGTATGCAATATGTCACCCCCTTTTCATCTTTTTATGATCCTACACCGATGATACTTGTGCTTCAGCGCTGGAAATTAATCTTCTTAATGATACTTTAGTCAGGCTTCTCGCCTTCCGTTTGCGTGCGAGTACTTCTGCAAATAAATCTTGCTCCGTCGTCTATCACGTACCTCAATCATTAACCATTCTCCCAGGCTGGGCACGCGAATGGATCAAATATCAGAATTCAAATCTATTCCCTCCCAGCTCCCAAGTACACTAAGTACCGTGAGTTGGCCTCGACCCTTTTGATGTGCGTTAATTCGTACACGAAAAAATCTAGAAAAGGACAAAAATTGTATACAGTATCGGAATTTGGAAGATATTTTTACAGTTTCTGAATTCGCGAGATATTTTTAATTTGGATGAGAAGAGATGGGAGCAAGAAGGAGGCTTTCAATGCTTTGAGCAAAACAGACCAAATAATTCTTTTATCAGCAAGTTACCATTGTGATTACGCCTCGCAGACCTTAAAGCGATACTTTGGTCTATTATGGCCGATGAGTTAATCATTTATTGATACTTGCAAGTGCATGGAGGTTGCACGTATTGTATCGAAATCGAGGCGAGGGATTAGCATCGACAGGGAGAAGCAGCGCGTTGCCGATAGTGTTGACTAACGATGCTGAGCATGTCACCATCCGCGACTTGAACAGCACCACAAAGCCTAGCGAGCAAAAGAGGGCCGTCGGGAAGACTCCAATTGTTGGAATTGAAATGAGTAACCGGAGGGCTCATTTGCTGTAACAGATAAGCCAGCTGATACCCAGTCATTTTTATGGTAGTGTGCATGTACGTGACATGTTTAGTAACATGGTACTTGATTAAGCGGGTTAGGTCCACAAGCTGGCAAGGAGAAAGGCAGAAGTTTAGGTGTACATAGAAGAAACAGGCGATTTTCGGCTGCTTCATCCATTTGACAAGTACGTAGATGTTTCTCAACAGACAAGCTTCCGATACATGTGGACTCTGAACCTCTTGTACGGTGTGGGAAACGAGGGAAAAGTGGAATTCGGAGGTGATGAGAGGCATGCCTGGAGACTCTGATAACCCGCGGAGGGCTATCCAGGCAGCAGGTATGGCCGAGCAAGTCGCAGAAAAATGACTTCAAGAGAAAAAAGGAGGCTGATGAGTGCAGCATCAAACCAATTAAAACCTCATGAGCAATGCGAAAAGAATTCAGTCTCTCGATTCTATGAAGCCTAAAAAGCGATTCTCAATGGTTCGGGGTTTCAAAGCAACAAAAAAAATTAGTCGAAAGTCTTCTCTCTAACAGAGACACAGTGATGCCCGAATTAAATTCACAAAAGAAGTTTCGGAAAAGAGCGAGAAATGGCGGGGGCAACTTGCGTTAAGCTGCGAAAAAAGTTTCAATTGCAATGGAAAAGATGGTATACAGTGCTATTCGCACGATTCGAGGCGCGGAGAACTAGTGTTGTCAAAACATTACCATGGAGGCAATGGTGTGATGGTCTGGGCAGAAGTATGTGATAACGAGAAGACAAAATTCGAGAGCTGAGTACATGAAGATTTTTGAGAGTAAATTGCTTGAATGGCCCGATGAAAAGTTTCCGGCTGAACGGGTATTACAGGATGAAAATGCACCTGCCCATGCATCGGAAGTAGCTAATAAGTGGTGTAAGTACCAAAGAATATCTTTAATGGAGTAGCCAGCTCTTCCTCCGAATCTAGAACCGCTATAGAATCTTACGGGTATATTAGCGAGGGCCGATTCTCCAATTTAAGGCAGTTTTCAATACTTCCGCCACTCATAGACTGAAGCACTGATTGTTGGAATATCATTAATCTCAACATTGTCCAAAGCCTAGTGAAATCAATGCAAGATTGCTGTACTTAAGTCATTACGAGACAGGACGGTGTGACATATTACTAGCTATGCCGATAGTTTAAGTTCTCCCCAATAAAGCACACTGTGTCGTACGGCATCATTCACCATTTTGGCTGAACTGATTCCCACCACATCATATCTATTTACAAGCTGTGGAATTTTTTTCATTAAAAGATCATATAAATCGATTACCACTTCGGTATTATTTTTAGGCAAAATCAGAGAAAACTGATAAATCGATTACCACTTCGGTATTATTTAAAGGCAAAATCAGAGAAAACTGATAAATCGATTACCACTTCGGTATTATTTAAAGGCAAAATCAGAGAAAACTGATAAACTTAAAGATTTGGGGGTATCTTTTTGCCTCATTCAGATGTTCAACGTACGTTACTGTACTTTCGATACATTCATATGTTTTGTACAAATGTGAAGTGCCATGCACAGGATGATCCTTATCTCTACAAGGACATAATACAGGCACAAAAAAGATGCCCGTAGGTTCTCCTTTATCATCCTTTCTTTCATCATGAGGTGATGTTTATGAATACTCCGTACTTTCTCATTTCATGTAGCTTTTTTTGCCGAGTGTCCCTTCGCAGGAGCTTGCAATTCGAAGTAACGTCCATCTGCTATCAGTTAATGAATGTGCTAATGGAGGTGCCGAAGGTCGCTGACCTATATATATTGCGATTAAATACATATATGGGGCTGAAAGGTGCATCCAGTACAAAATAAGGTGTTCTTTCGACCCATTTGGTGTTGCGCTGCAGACACCACAACAGAAATTTTTTATTTTAAGAATTGCGCTGCAAAATACTTATACTGATCGTTACGTAACTTTAAGATATTTTGCTGCAAATATTACCCAAGCATAAACAATTGTCGAGTTCATCATGGGTCGCTTGGATGCAAAAGGTATCACCGGAGCCACCCTCATCGTATGCACCACGTGTTACTATTTTTTCTGTAAGAGTTGTAATACATGCATAGTGCTGTCGCACTTTGGCTGCAACCGTTCGTGCAAAGGATGTATGTGTCACAACTGTACAGTTGTGGAAGGATTGTACACAGAATTACAGTTTGGATGTGTTAGATTATCACTGTGCGCCACGAACATTGCATAAGGCCTCTCCAAGGACATGAAGAGGCATGAGTTGCATTGGGCGCTAGCGGGCCACGAATGCATGATTCCTCTGTTGTAATTGAAAGGCAGAGAATGCAATGGCGTTAGTGGGCCGAAGAGAATGCATGAGACCTGCCCGGGAGGTAGGAAAGTGCAGAAATTGCAATAGGCACAGGAGATGTAACTACTTCGAAGACAGTGAGGCACCCCAGACTGAGGAATATGCGAGTAATTCACTAATGAAGGTAAGGTAACTAGTGTGTATCCCTAGTTAGTGAGAATTATACTCCATATGAGACACGAACGTCTGTGCAGTAAACGCTACGGCTACATAGGAAAAATCTACCCAGAGTGCTAGAGAGTAGTACAACGAGTCTTCCGCAGATGCCGAAGGTCATGGGAGCCCCGCCTGGCGACGGGGCTCAACGCGCCGGATATGAATAAATACGTGTGACCTCGCAGGATGCTGCAGTCGGTAGTCCCCCCAGCAATTGTGCTGATCCTAACCTCGACTTTTGGAATCGTACACATGGAAACATCAACCCACGAATTCATTACAGTATGACACCCGTCCAACCAGATGGATCCACAACAGTAAAGTTGTTGAATTCGTAATAAAATGAATGCAACTTACAGTATTCGCTGAGTTGATCATGACTTTCAGTCAGTAAGTTTGGCGAGGCAAGAATATCGGCACAAGCCGGGTTGCCTTTTCTGTGCTTTACCTTTCTTTACTCAGGGAGGTACCTTGTTTCTCTTTACAATAGTCTAACCAGCTCAGTTACCTCTGGTTGCAACGATGTTAAGCAGTATTGTCGCTCATATTTCAAACTATACTCTCACTTCAGCGTCCAATTGCTTGTTGCATCTTTCCGTAGTACAGGTTCCCGTAATAACGCGAGTCGTGGTCGTTGTGCCTGTATTTCGTTCAAAATATTTTGCTTAGCCTATTATAAGTCGAGCAGTCTGTCCGTTCGTATACTTTACAGATACCATGTCAATTCAAGGCAAGGTATTCTTCTCTCTTCGTGTATGTTGCAGCTTCAAGCCACTCTGTTCCCAACGGGAGGATAGCCGTGTTCGTCTCATGTCCATTCCCCAAATGTATTATACCACCCCCTCTTTCGGTGAACAGCTCATCAAACTTGATGCTTCCCAATCTTAGAGCATACTTAGTCTGACTCTAAACCAATGTTTCTAAAACATCGGTTTGGAGACAAGAAATTAGCGCAGGTGTTGGCAAACCTAGTAATCAGCTCATACCACAAACCACTGAGTACGAGTTCATATATCTGATTAGCTCGGCAAGACAATGGAATCCAACCACCATAGAAGGTTGTTTTGTAGGAAGTTTGATTTGCACCCCTTCCACTAATTTCAATGTTGAGCATTGCTTCAACCTCTCCACCCTCTCAGACTTCGTTGACCCCTTTTTCTACGTTTTCAAATCGTAGATAACAACAGCGTCCCATTTTGGTACATTTCTAACAACTTCTCGTCCAGATATCACTATTTGCTACACTAGCAATCAGCAAGTTGCGCCAAAATGGTTCAAAATACAAGTTTAGAGGCAGCAGTTGGGATCTTAGAACATTCGCCGAGGTGAGTCTTCATGTATAAAAGACTGTCTCGAGCCACACTGTTTTTTCAAATTGAGGAAATTCCGAAGGGAATTTGGAGTTCCAAGAACATCTTTTGGAGGCTACATAACGACCTTGTAGCTCACTACACACACAATGTTAAGCAGAAAACGAGTTCATATGAAAAAGTAGATCATAAATCGGGTATCAAAGTACTAACCTGTCTGAGGTTTCTGAGTTCGCACAGGAGCTACGAAGACCTTGATGATGGCTCTAGATTGTCAGCGGAATCAACTAGGTTCTACGTTAGAGAAGTTTTTGATGCATTCTGAAAATGTACGGCCCGAAATACCTCAATCGACGATCTTGTTCTGCAGAATTGGATAAAATTTCTGAGCAGTACAAGGAAGTCGGATTCAAAGGATGTATAGGGGCAATGGATTGTTGTCGTTTAACTTGTAAAAACTGCCCAATCGCGCTTAAAGACTAGCAACAGAATGGAAAAGATGGCAAGATGGCGAAGATATCTGTTGAAGCGTGGTGCGATCGGGATTTACATATATAGCATTGGTTTTCAGGGCGTCCGGCAATTAATAACGACCTAACGATGGTCGTTTCCTCTCCACTCACCACATATTTTCTATTTAACAAGTTCAAATTTAAGTTTACTCATACCTGCAAGCTCCTCGTCAGCAGTGAATTGCTTGTTGACCACTTACTGCTTCTTAATTCCAATTTGCCTTTTCAAATGTTCGTTATTCCCTTCATTCTGTGCATCAAAGCTATCAGAACTAGAAATGTCTCTCATTAGCGAGCAAAACCGCTGACCAAAGTAATACCCTTCAAGTTTAATTCTGTAGCATCCCGCAGTCTCACTTGTCCCACTATATCCATTGCAAAACTTTGGTTGCAAACTCAGATAGTTCGCTGTCTAAACACAAAGAAAATCCAGCGCGTACTGAAAAACGCCGTTTCTGTCCTTACGTCTGCTATATGTGCTAGATTTGCATAGTTTTGTGCAGAATATCTTCGTCTTTCACACCTAATATTTTTGACGATTCGATTTTCTTCGTGTCAGCGATTTAATGTTGAGCAGATCGTGCCAGTAGATCCCACGTAGAACTTAGGGAGTATGATGTCCTGTTGACACCTTTGCTCGCACAATTGGCCTGCACGGCCGCCCAAAAGTCTCCGCGTTTCTGATTTGGGCCCTTTTATGACTGCTCCACCCAACCTTCTGCAAGAATTAAGCCACCAGTTGCAGAATACGACTTACCTCATCTCGAAATTGTAGGGTTAGTGCTGTTGCCTTTTGTTCCTTCTTTACTGCGGTTCAAAGGTGTTTTGGACTTGCTGGTAATTGGAAACGCTACTAATTCTACGTATAGCTGGTTTTTGCTTTGTACCTGATGTTTATTTGCTGCGAGTAGGGCACCGGGAATGATAAAGGGCGCAGGTATCGGGTCGTTGGAATCTGGTGCAATGTTGGCCGCAGCTGGGTTCGGTTTTATTTGTTTTTCGTGATTCTGAGGCTGTATGTTGTCTGTTGCAGAACACGTTGAGGTAGAAACAAGAAGCAAAAGGACTAGTACAGTGAGACCAAAGGTAGTTGGAGATGGGGCGAGGCAATTTCCATGCAGGGGCGAAAGGTACTCGGAGATTTAGCGAGACAATGGCGGTGCAGGAGTGAAAAGTACTTGAAATGTGGCGAGGCAATGGCGGTGCGGAAAATGATGCTAGCGTGAACGTTCACGGAAAACAACGGCAAACGAATCGCCGTTTTGGAAAGTGAGCGGTGCAGAGCCAACATTTGGCGCTTGAGATAGCCGGCTACAACTCATTTTCTATCTTGACAGTATTTTTGCGATATAAGAACTGAGAAACGTGATAGCCCCGGCGCTAAAAGTGTCTCAAAAATGCTCTGGGATTAAGACACTTTTAGCGCTGGCGCTAAAGTTCTGGGTCCAAAGTGGTCGTTTAGTTACGTAGTAGGTTTGCACTGACGCAATATCCGTCTCAAAAAATCAAAATAGACGTACAGTACTAGGTTTGCTCTTAGGGTAGACTCGTTCCAGTGTCCTGGTCGTCAAGCTCGCTCGTCCGGAATTCTCTCCGTTGCCGTCGCTGTCTCTTTCTGTAAACCTCTTTGCTTACAGCTGGAGTTTTTTTAGCCTCCTGAATCCTCGGTTCAGGTGGTGGAATTTCTTCCGATCCCTTTCTCGCTTGAGTGGGCAAGTGGTCCAGCAATTGCCTGGAGTCATCCGTCTAGCAGAACCTGAGGTTCTGTTTAGTGCGGACTTTTCTACAAACAATAAAGCGTCATTCTTGTGAGTTGGTAGACCGATACCCCTTACTCTATGCTAGCGTTTGTTGCGAAGACGGCATTTTATACTGGTCTGTCAGTGGGACAGGCTGTCTTGGTTTCTTTGGTTAGCTTGTATTCGATTCTCGTTTTGTTTGTTTGTCTTGGTTCCTTTGACAGTCCCGGGTGAAAACGATGGATCGAATGCAAGATTGGAGGACTGGGTGGGGGGTGTCGAATGGAGTAGGTTCGTCGGGTTGGGGGTCTGGGTGGGGGCCGATGTTGAGTTGGTTGCAGCGCATGGCGATCTTCGTTTTGCCGAGAGCTTTGGTAAACATGTCTGCTGCATTTTGGTTGGATGTGATGTAGTGGACGGTGATAGTTTTCTTGCTTACATGATCGACAAGATGGTGGTGAGCGATGTCGATGAGTTTTCGCCGTTTCGTGGGAGTAACATTTTTGGCGATTTGAATTGTGGCTGTGTTGTCTATTAGCACTTCTGTTGCTCGGTGAGTGGGTTGTTGACAGTCTGCCACCAGCCGGCGCAGCAATTGAGTTTCCTGCACGGCGTCGGATGCCGCCAAGTATTCCGCTTCGCAAGTGGATTTGGCGACCGTGTGTTGCTTGGAGCTGCGCCAGGCCACGGGGGATCCGTATGCAGTCTGTATGATTCCTTTTCGCGAGCGGCGAGTAGATGTGTTGGCAAAGTCTGCGTCCGTGTATGTCGTGATGGGGTGGGCTGGTGTGCGGAGGTGGGTGTTCGTGCGGTACAGTATTCCATGTGTTGTTGTGGCATTGAGATACTGAAGGAGCCAGCGGAGGATGCGGTTATGTTCTGTGATTGGCTTGTGCATGTGTTCCGCTAGCTTGTTTGTCGCAAATTGGATATCTGGGCGGGTGCTATCAGTAAGATATCGTAAGTCTCCCAGTATGGATTGGAAGAGTTTGTCTGATCTTGGGGAAGTGGGTGAGCTGTGGTGGCGTGGTTCCAGTTTGTGGTTTCGGGAATGGGAGTAGATCTGTGTTTGCAGTGCGTCATGCGTGTGCGGTGCAGGAGGGCTTGGATCATGTGGGGTTGGGATATGTGTATGTGGCCCTGCGGGGTTTTATTGATGTTCCATTTTAGGTACGTCGTGGGGAATCCGAGGTTGGATATCTTGTATTTCTTTTTGAGGACGGTGAAAAGGTGTTCTATATTCTGTTGGGACGGCGACACTGGGAGGAAGTCGTCCATGCTGACAGCAATGAGGATGGGTGCGTTGTTGTGATGTTTGTAGAACAGGCAGGGGTCGGAGTGGCTTTGGAGGTATCCATGTGAGCGGAGGTGGGTTGCCAGTCCGTGGAAGTAGGTGTGCGCCGCTGGGGTGTTCCATATAGGTTTCTGAATAGAACGCCTGTGTTGTGGGGGTGTTTGACCGTGCCGTCGAAACGAGGATGCTCCCTGACATATACCGGTTTTTCGTGTTGGTAGTGTTCGTGCAGGTAGGCTGCTGCAATATCGAAGTGTCCAATTTTCCATCTGTGGTATGCTGCTGTGGCGAGGAAGACTCGTATAGTGGTTTTTTTCCGCCATATATGTAGTGGTGCGTTCCGGGTTGTAATGCAAGTATGGTTTCATTTGGTCTCCACGGACAGAGCATCGCGCTTTGCGGTCTAGTGTCCATGTGGGTGAGTGTTTGTAGCGGTAGGTCATTTTTAGAGGTATGACTTTGGCGGACTTCGGAATTCGCTTGTTGTGCACCCATTTGAAAGTGTTCTCTCGTTCTAATGTGACCAGCTCTTTGTTGTGGGCATCCGCCCATTCGGCGGCGTCGGCGAATTCTCTGGCTTGGGCTGTGGTTTGGGTGGAGGGGGAGTCGTTGGGGGACAGTGTGATACGCGCTGCTTGTTGTGCGGAACGGATCTTGGCGTGGTTCGTATGGTTTGAAGTCTTTGTCTCTGACTTGGAGGTAGGAGTTGGTAGTGGGGTTCCATACGCGCACAACGGAGTCGTCGATGGGGTGCATGTACCGGACGAGTATGGCACGGGGGTCGAGTTTTCCTTTGGGTTGGTGGATGGGTACGTGTCCGCACTGGCCAAAGAAAAAAAGCGCTTGGGGTTGGGGCTTGGCGGAGTGCCAGAGTTTGGACGGTGCCTGGTGGGTAGCGGAGTGCGGGATGAGATTGTATTTGTATACCACATTGAGGGCATCCCCCAGAATGGCAGTGGTAGATTTGCAGTGGTGAGGGGGGCTCGCACGCCGTTCATGAGAGTTAGGTTGATTCGTTCGGCGCGTGAGTTTTCCTGCGGTTGGTAGGGGTCCTGGTTTTCACAGTTGTGCCGTTCCGGTGGAATAGTTGTTGCATGCTTTCGGATAGGAACTCTTTGCCAATGTCGACGCGGACAGTGTGGGGGTAGAAGCCGTGGACAGTGTTGATTAAGGCCATGTGGATCGGTGTAAACCATTAAACCTGTTGCCTGTTGCGGAGCATGTAGGCTGTGAGGTGTCGACTTTGGGAGTAGATGAATGTGAGGAAATGCAGGTTGCCATGTTTGAATGGCGGTTTGATAGGTCCGCATGTGTCTGTGCTGACGTACGCGCCTATGGTGTAGGATTTGTTGTTGCGGGTGTGGGCTGCCTTTCGTAGTTTGGCATGTCGGCATGTGATGGATGTGATTGGCGATGGGTTGCGTCAGAGGGTAGGGGGGAGGATGGCTAGGGTCCCATGCTTGGTCATGGTTTGAATGGTGGTGGGTGACGCGTGGTTAAGTATGAGATGCCATTTGTGTGGGTCTTCCGCGGACGGCGTGAGGGGCTTGGTGGGTAGGCGGGGTGTTTTACGGGGTTTGGTCTGTTGAGGTGGATACGGTCGGAGGGTTGCGGCGGGGGTGAGGTTGTGTTTCGGGGCGGCCGTAGTGGTCGGGGTTGCGGTTGTCTTGTGAACGCTGGGATGCGGTGTAGTGAGGTTTGTTGTCGGGCCGGGTTGCCAGTGCGTGGTGCGCAGTTTGGTTTTACGTGCTCTTAGGGGGGGGGTGCCGGCTAGACGAGCATGGCTTGCTTTAATTTCATCTGTGGGCTTGAGGACGTATGCATTTCGGCGCTGTTGCCACGGCGCGGTGGCAAGGAGAGCGGGCCTTGTCGAGGTGGTGTCGAATAGGAAGGCGGCCTTGCGCGTGATGACGACCGGACCATATTTGGTGGTGAACGTGTGGACGGATAGCAGATTGACTTTGAGCGCTGGGTTGATGAGCGCGGGGAGCCGAATTTGGCTATTCTTGGTCGGCTGGATGTTCTTCATGCAAAGGTGGGTGCAAAATTTGTCATCATTGGTGGCGGTGGATGTGGGGATTGGTGAGTTGAGGGGTTGGGACGTGTTGGTCGTGTGGGTGAGGAGTGTGGGGTTAGCAGCGGATTCAATAACAAACGTACCGTGCTCCCAGTCAGCAGCTTTGTCCGCGTGGTCAGTCGTGTTGTCTGAAATCAGGTCAGTGATTTGTTGCATGATGTCTGCGTAATTGGCGCCAGCTTGCTTTGCAGAAGCTTTGGTTTTCTTGTTTTGGGGTGGTTAGCATCTCGGCATTGCTCGTCGGTATGTCTGGGGTTGGGGATCCCCAGACTTATGTGATGTTGGCAGGGTTTGAATTGGGGCTGGTTGAGTGGCAAGGCGAGTGCGGAGGTGTGCAGACGGAGGCGGATCCAGGATGGATGTATATACCTCGTGTGATCGGGGTGCGTCGCAGTGGGTTACGCTTTATTGCCCATAACCTGTGAGTTGGTAGACCGATACCCTTTACTCTATGCTAGCGTGTGTTGCGACGACGGCGTTTTATACCGGTCTGTCAGTGGGACAGGCTGTCTTGGTTCCTTTGACAATTCTCTCTCTTCCAGTGTTCAATTACGCATCATCCTAGTCCCAGGATGTAAACAATCTCAATTACAGTAGCTATAGCCATGGGTTATCTTCTACAACAGTACAGTACAGTATTGTCTTACAAATTAGCGACCCGAAGCATATTTGAATTTATATTTATTTTGTACTGTTGTAAATTGTCCGGGTACAATACTAATTTGATTGGCGTATCATTGGGTTGATTTGACAGTTACTGTAAGGAGATCTAACTTTCCTTCCGAATTCAGACATTACAGCGCTTTACAGATTAAAGTGAATGAAGTCGCTCGTCCGGCTCTACGACGCCGCCTTGAAATTTTTTGAAGCCATTCGCCACGCCATCTCTTGTCACTCAACAATGGCCGGAGCAATTGCATCTCCGGAGTGGGCGATATCTCAGTGCGTGCTTGAACCGGACGGTACTTACATTAACCGGCTTAACACGTTTTTGAGTCTGTGGGAGGGGATGACGTTTCCATATGCTTCAAATATGCTGCAAGACACAAGATCACTTCAACCTTTGTCCATGCATCCCGTATGGAGTGGGTAGGGGGTCCATTCCGTGCCATGATCCGGAGCGGATTTGCGGAACAGCGAACAAAAGTAGTTTCGCTCTCTGAAGATGATGACCCCGAAGCCTTTTCTGTCATTCGAGACTTTCTTTACGCGAAGAGTATCTCACTTTCTGCAATTTCATTTTCGGTTTTACTCCGGACTGCCCGAGCCGCGCACCGTTGGCAGCTCACACACCTTTTTTCAGGAATACTCCATTTCATAGAAAATGAAGACTTACTGGGAGCAGCAGATACCCTCTTGGACTCTGCAGATGTGTTTTCGTTACCTGATGTCCCTCGAAAAGTCTTACTGTATTTCTGGCATCGCGTGGGAGTTTACTTTGGGCTTCTCAAGTGCACCGAACATGCTAGTGTCAAGTCTCGCAAGTCACTGCATTCAAGCAGCACAGGAGGCGGGAAGTCCTCTGGGAACGTGAGTGATAATGACAGCGATGAGCTAGATGGCGGAGAAGGACAAGGTCTTGAGAGAGTCCCTCGCGAAGAGTTGCAAGACATCTTCAATATGGATCACGGTTCGATACCTAAGTCAGTCGCGGGAGGCACTAGGTTGATATTCCGTAAAACGGATGCAGCTGTCCCAAGTCCGTCCTCGCAAGTTGAAGCTGTGAATATATGCCATGCAGTTGCAAATGGGTTGGACAGAGAGACGGAATACACTAAACCTTCGGATAAGCTGCCCATAGAATCGGAACTTTGCCCGAGATTTCCGAGCCTCTGGGCACTAGCCCTCTCTCACGGTATGGTTGAGATCGCTCTGCAGAATATTCTGTTTTACTGGCCTGGCTATGATAGCTCCCTTTTGGATGTCGTGCTGCAATACCTTGAGCCTCGCATTAAAGAAGATGAAGTTATTTGCAGGCTCATTGCTCAGTTAAGCAGGAAAAGTGAAATTCTAGAGAAGAAATTGGAAAGTCCGACCCTGGATAGAAACTGCACATCACGTGCTGTCCGACTCCTCGCGAAGACCCTGAACGGATCTAGATTTGGGAGACAAGAAATGCGATACAGCTGGAGGTTAGCTTTGGCCGAGGAGCAGGATTTTGTCAGAGACGTCTTTTTTTGTCCAGATTTACCTGCTGAATCAAACTGCACTCATCACGATGTTACTGAGGTGGCTTCAAGAATGATTGGGAGCGGGGGCCGCCTTGACCAAGGTGCTCGAAAGCGATCTCGTCCGAGCAAGTATGAGCTTTTGTGTCAAAGCAGTGTGAGACTGACATTGTCAGTAGGGTGTGACAGTGATGAGGCGGTAGTGTTGGTGTGCTGGAAGCCAGGCATTGTGTTTTTTGACTCAAGTAACACACTTGCAGTATTGCTGGAAATAATGGACGATAATTGCAAGTGTGCTGGGAAGGATGCAAGATACCCTGGAAGCAGAGGGTGCCTCGGTCGGGAGATGTCTACCACTGCAGTTTGGGAAAAGGGTTTGGTTACGGTTAGATTGGAAGATGATCTGCTTGATGCCTATCGTAGCTCACACGGTAGTAACTGTTCAGTTACGATATCTTTAGTAGTGAAACTTTTGCCGCCTTGATACATTGAGGGGAAATCCGCGCACCCCTTCGCGCATTTCTAATATTGAGCAATCAACACGGGACTTCATTCCTGCCGTCGGTCACCAAAGTTCGTACCCCAGAAAAATTGTTATGTTTCTCGAGAAAGACTCCGTTGAGATTGACTTCCAACGAAATCTTTAGATCATGTTCCCTCAATCCTGAAAGGAAACCATCCAGCCTCCCTTTGACGCGAAAACTTACTTGGCTGTTTAGGCTAAGTACTTGACCATGGAGCCGCGTTCGGAGCGCGCCATAGCTTCCTGTAGTGTTACCTGCAGTCTGCAATCCACAATGCTATACTGTTCTTCTGGTGAGAGGGGAAATTTTTGGGTTATTTTCATGCATGGAAGATGTGGTCGGTTATATCCACGCCGCAAATGCGTTATGCGGGATAAGTCGTCGCTGATGGGTGACACTACAGTACATGACCTTCCAGATAGGGGTGGCTCAATGCCAGCGAGCAGGCATGCCGCGTTGGACATGACGGCCGCGGCTGCGTGCCTTTGGGTAAGCACCGCTCTAACCATCCCATAGGTCTCCATTGCTCGAACGGCTACGTTCCGCGCGACATCGGTTAGCACGGCTTATGCGTCTGGGTGCCAGCCTCCAAGGGTGGATATTGGGACAGGCACAAGCCTTTCTCTAGTAGTCGTCGCGAGCAGTGGTTCATACCTTATACGTTTGGCGGAAATGGCTGCGTTGAGGGAGGTGAATGGGTTGAAAGTGTGGTGAGGTGGCGGCTGTGTGTTGCCCGTCAGCATTACTGTGCAGTACAGTACATGTATAGTCGTGTAGTGTACTGCACTGTACTGTGCTGTAGGTCTCCATATCAAAGAAATTATCCAACATGAAAGATAGATGGGGTTTGGTTGGGACAGGTTGCAAAATTTTCGAACATCATGCATTACAATAGCCGGTCCGAGCTTACAGTTCGAAGCTTAAGGTCGTCAAATGGCGGAGGCAATATTCGCAATGCATTCACTTGTGTCTACGTGTGAAGATTTCGTTGGGTCGTAGTGAGAATGGGAAAACGTGTCGAAAACTCGCGAGTCGAGTGACAATGGTATAGTACTGTACTGTACAGTATCCTATTGAAGTGTCCAATGTCATTTGCAAGGATTCCTTCGTTACCCTTTTCGTCTTCGCAGGGCAGCTTTTTAGACTCCCTCAGGGAACTGATCAGTGTACTGGCTGCGCGGAAAGCACCAGAATCCCTGGCTCCGTGGATTGCAGGCGCCCCGTTGACCCCACTAAAGGAGAAAGACAGCATGCCGCGAGCCATCGCTGCAGGGGAAACCCTAAGGAGATTGGCCAGTAGCTGCTTAATGACGAGAAAACGGGATCGAGCACAGTCATACTTTCAACCCGTGCAGGCGGGAATTGCGAGTACCGCATGAGCTGATACTGTGGTGAACAAGTTACAAGTTCGGAAACAGCCCCAACCAAGCTCTCCTTCCGTCAACATAAAGAATCCTTTCAACTTATGCATCCGTACTTCATTTCTCCAGGCCACCAAAACCCATCTCCCTCAGTTGCTGAGATAAACGATGTACTGCTACCACAAAGATCCAGTCTACCCGTGGACGGACCATGAAATCATTCGCAGTGTCGTAGGCACCCAACAAGGCAATCCGGTGAGTGGGTTGTTATTTGACCTCGTTGTGCAACCAATGGCTTTAAAGACCAAGGAATTGATTTTACAGTCTGGAGACGGCGAACCCGAACGATTCCTCTTGGAATTATGTAACCACGATGACGGCTACATTGCAGCCGACATAGATTCATGTAGAAGGTCATCGGCATTCTTTCACGACCTGAAGTAAGATGCTTGAACTTGCATTTGTCCACCCAAAAGTGGCAAATATGGCAGCCAACAGCGCCTGATGAATCGCTAAAGCCACGTTACCCGCCCGAGAAGATTCAGGACTACAGCGACGGCACCACGGTTCTGAACGTACCAGTTGGCTCGAAAGAGGTTATGGACAAATACATTGTACACCATTTGTACTTTCTAGACGCCCTATTTGAACTGCAAGAGGCACAAGTGTCGTTTCAGATCGTGCGCTGTTGTTTTGGAGTTAAGCTTAGTTACCTCCTACAACTGGTCCGCCGTCTTTTACTCCGGAAGAAGCAACATTTTCCGACACCCTGATGGAATCTTCGATGCGCACACTTGCCGGTGTTGTCCTTAACAATGACATTTTCAGAGAGGTGGAGCTGCCCTCAAGCCAATCGAGAGTAAAAACCTGACTTTGCAAGTCCCACCCCCGCGGAGGACATCGCAACGGCAGCCTTTCTGGCTTTAAATGACGCATCGAGCAAACTCTGTGCTCGTGTATCTCTATCCCTGTACTCTAACCCTCCTCAAAAAGGTGCACCAAGAGGCGCGGGCAAGAGTTCATTGGCACGACGAAGCCTGGTCGACCGCCCCAAACCCGACCGATCACAGCGACGCCGACGTCCGCCATCGCATCCGTGGCTTGGCGTTCTGCCGCAGCCCCGCTACGGCCTTTCTCTTCGCCCACCCTACGGCAGCAACAAAGGTGCACACAAAACACTGACAGACCATGCTCCGTCGTGACCTCGGACTGCCAGTGTACGATGACTCGATGTCCGTCAACTGCCACCACTGTGACCGTCCCTTGGACACCCTCGCCGATCATGCCGCCGACCTCTGCTGCCCTGGTTTCGGCCGTCGTCACCCCCATGACTCTTTCTGTTATGCGTTTGCGACTCACTTTACCCACGCCGCGGGTCTGGATACTCGGCACGAGGTTCCGCTCCTCGTCCCGGGCACTGAGCTCCGGCCGCTGATATCCTAGTACAGCCCCCCCCCGGCCCCGGAAGGCACAGCGTTGCGCCCTATTGCGTGTGACATCACAATCGTCTCGCCGTTCAAGGCCACAGTTCGCACCAAGGCGACCCAGGTTGCCGGTGGCGCTGCTCAAGTGGCGGGCCGTGACAAGGTTAAAACTCTGGGGCGCAATCTCGCCCGACACCTCCCCGCTCCATCAACTGACCCATCTTCTGCGCCATACACGCCGAATTTCACGTTTCGACCCCTGGCGTTTGATTCCCTGGGCGCCCCTTCCCCTGGTACCATTGCGTTTATTGAGGAGTTAGTTCGCGGATCGCGTCCAAGTGTCACTCGATACCTGGTGTTATCCGCCGCTGTATCTACAAGCGACTGAGTTGCACCCTCTGGTCATCCATGCCTCAACCTACCCTGTCACGAGCCACGATGCGCATGGACGAAGAGGTACATCCGGTTTGGTCTTAGCCATTTAGTTAGAACGTGCTCAGTCCCGGTAAATTGTGAATGTATTGAACTTCCTCGTGTCTTGCCATCTCCGACTTCAAGTGTCACTACGAACTGGGACACCATGTTGGTGTCAGTCGTTGTGTTCTGACTTTACATGTGCGCACCCGACGCTTCGCCCACATATACAGTATAGGCAAGCGCAGAAAATGCATGTGGCCAAAGGGCGGCTGGCGGTTCCTAGAAAACACACTATGAGTTATTTTTATATTTTAGTACTGTACTGTACTGTACTTTAAAAATAATTAAAACGATCCAGAATCCAACATTCGTCCCCATCACGAAGCAGCTTAAGTACAGTACTCAGATGGTACTCAGATGCCCCTGATGTGTTTTTAGCGCGGAATTCTTGTTGCTGCTCATCAGGCGCAGACTCCATTAAGCAGTTTCTGTTTCAAGAATCCTCCCACGCAGAATACCCTGACAAACGCTGTCCACATGGTGTTCATGGAGCAATTGCCCCAGGGTTGACAATTGTGCGCGAGCCTTCCACAACACCACTACAACACTCGAAAGGTTGGGTCTACTGGACTGCTTATCCAGATTTGAACCCGCAAATCCCGAACAAGCAGTTCTCGTTATGGCTGTGGTACTTCTGCCAGCAGGGGCCCCGTTCCCGACACAATGGTGCCCCGAAACTTTGGACATTAACGGGGATCACTTTATGCATAGTCGGTACGGAAGAGAGCTCATTGTCTGGCATGAAAACCAAGATGGCCTTTTCGGAAGCGACTTCGCCAGCGCGGTAAGGCATCCCGTCATAGAGCGTAGACCTGGAACATTCCACAGGACAAGGCCCGACATCAAAGCAACAGGAGCGACAGGTGGCACGGACGTTTTCGACGTCCCGTTCGTCAACCCGCTAGCCCCCTCCCACTGTCGGATTGGAAACTTCAGCCCCCTCACTAGTCTTGTTGCCGCCACGTCAGACAAGCACTCAAAGTACCAAGGTTTCATTTCAGCCCATTAGCCGCGCGAGTGACACTACCCATTATCCTGAACACGTTTAGCTTGCACCGGGGGATAGCCGAACCGCACCTTTCAAATATTAAAGAACCAAATCGACTCTCTTTTTTGCACTGCGCGAGAGGGCCAGGCTCCTCCCCATGCTACTCTTCTCCCTAGAAGGATGGCATCCGGAAGATTTTTTCGTTGTCACGGGGCTGGCCAGAGCTGTTGCGAATAGAGTCATGGAGTATTTCTCGAGGACGAGATCAATTCTTTGCAACCGCAAGCCGAACTAGTGGTCTCCTCTATCGCGGCCTGCTTGTTGTCTGGTCTCTCCACATCTTCCAAGATAAAATGAAGACGTCTAAACCCCCCCCCTTATTTTCCTTTCGTACTTGACAGAGGCGAGTTAGAGCTACAGATAGAATGAAGACGTCTGCCATCTCCTTTTTTACACAACGCCTTCCCCACAAACTCCCCTAGTTCTCAGCCTTCCGAGCTCCCACGGTAAACACACTAATTACTTTCCTCTAGTACTTGACATAGGCGAGTTAGGGTTGAACGAGGTAGTGTTTTAATGGCAACAGATGGGAAAGACGCTGATGGCGAGGCGGAAGTTCATCGTGGCATATTATGGAGGACTGGGGGGACGAGAGGGCGCGACTGTGGAACCCTCCATCCTTCTGCTTCCGTCCCTGATTTGCCAAGTGGGGATGAAGGAGGGCCGGGGTTTTGTTGGTGCCGTAGAGAAAGGCTCACACATACTTTTCGCGCTTGCAAGGTCTCAGTTTATCGATGAAATTGTTGGGCGCCAGATGCAATTTGTTGGACATCAAGTGATCTTCCATCCCCGACGAGAATTGGTGGCGGTAGATATTTGAAAGTAGCTGCGTGAGAGTGGCAACAGGGTCCCAAGGCTGATATTCTAGCCAAGAACGGGGCCGAGAAGGGGGAATTGCTCCAGGAAACGGGGTTTGGGGCGGAAGAGGCAAGGTTAGTTCAGAGTTCTGATTATTGGAGAGCGTGTGAAAGACAAGGGTGAGCTAGCTTTTAGAAAAGTTTGCATTTTATGAGGAAGAAGGGAGCATTCCTGGTCGACGACAAACGAGAGTGTGGTGGAGTTTGTCTGTTAACTTTTCACTTGAGTGGACTTACGTTCTGCTTTCTGCCCGCCAATAAGTCTTTGTCGATTCTCGCTATCACGAAGAGGCCCAGTCTCCGTCCCCGACCAAGAATAGGTTGGTCAGTTGGTTTCTATGTGCGTATGAGAAGAGGGTGAAGAAGGGCGCTGATGTATGGACGAAGAGGGTGAGCCTCAAACGGACGGCTGGTTCAACGTGGCTGCGGGGCGGGAGGTTAGTCTCGCGGAAGCCACAGAAAGGGTCTTTGGCTCGCTTAATGTCTTTGTGCTCGAAGAATGCTAATGCGGGACGCAAAATTAGCGCCTAGTTTGGTTCAATGAGCTTTGCAATCTTGACTTTTTGCCCTTCTGGCCAGAAGCCTTACGAAGCCATACTTTACGTATTCAATCGCGAAATGCGCGACCTTAGAATTGTTCTTTGTCCTACTCAAGACCCGCGCCGAAGCACCTGCCCCTGCAGCCCAACGCCCGTCCTCAGACCCCGCCGCTGCTACCACACTGCCCCAGGCCCCTCTGACTGCTGCTGCTGATGCCGGCCAAGCCGCTCTAAGCCTCCGCCCCGCACCCAGCCCTGACGCTCCTCCAGTCCCGCCCGCCCTGCACGCTCGACTGGCGAGTTCAAGAATCTTCGTTTCAAGCAACCAAAGAACGCCCCCGCCCCGGCTGTCCCCACCAAGCCCTCCAAGCCCGCTAACCATGCTCTCCTTTCCAAGGCTATCGGTATCTCCCAGCAAGGCCCAAACATTGAGAGCGGCACCCCTACGCCCTGCAGACCTCTAACCCCACCACTGGTGAGCAAAATTCGACCCGGCCTCCAGTTCGCTCCGCTGACTTCCTACATCACGCCCCCCCAGGACCTGCTGGCGGACATGGAGGTTGAAGACGCTTCGCCTTCTGCACCGGCTGGCCCGTCTTCCCCCGCGTAATTAATGGAGTCGGCGTCAACACCACCCACCCCCAACTCTTCGCCTTCCTCCACTCTCCCGGACCACGGAGATGCCCTTCACAACCCCTTTCGCGAGGTCGATCTCTTTCAGGACATCCCTCTCTCATGTATCAAAATTTTCCTCCTCTTCATCAAACTCCTCAAACCATGCAATAATTTTGATGCGAATGCAATAGAGCTTGAACATCACGATCGGTAAATGCTGTGAGCAAGTTTTGAGCTCCTCCCCCATCCCCCCAACCCCCTCTCATCCGCGCGCGAGCACGCGTGCGCGGAGCGCTCCCCTCTTGCGCATTGGAAGTAGAGCCCCGCAACCGGCTCGACCCTCTCCCTCAACTTCCAACAATTCTCTTCCTGCCCGCCACGTTCATCTGGGGTACGTATCACAATACTCTCACCTTCGTTTTACTTCTTTTCGTATCATCCACAGTCTCGCGGATCTCGACGCCCAGCGTTCCCCCCCTGCTTCTCGTTGCCAAGGCGATCGACTGGAACATCGACATCCCGACCGCGCTTTCTTCATCGCAACGACCATCGACTATCCCGCAGGCTCCCGTGTCCTCCGCTGACGAGGACAAAATTTCAAATTTCTGAACGGTCAAATTCCGCCGCACCGGATTGATTGCATTGCTGTATCAACTGACAGTGAAGCACGGGTGACAATTACAGTTTTGAACAAGGAGGTCTGAAGTGCATACCGACCGTACAGGACAGGAAGTCCCGAGGATTGGCACACTGTACAGTAGTGTACAGTAGTAAGTCCAATCGCTTAGTAGGGTGCACTGTTCTAGGACCTCAGGGGATTGGAAAATTGTCACTAGTGGACTGTTCGCGCTTACAGCATCATGGCCCATGCCGTAGGCGAGAAGAATACTTTTACTCTCGAACATCGGCCTTCGAGTGACAACGGCATTTATTGGCTCTCAACACGCACTTTGAAAAGGCCCCAACCCACCCGGGAACTACCTACTCCCGGTCAATGTATCCTCTGCAGCAGGCCCCAGCCGCAACTCCAGACTGTCGCAAACTTGCTGGCCCATGTGCGCACGACGCACACGCCACAATCCCGACACGGTCCGCCCCGCTGCCATGAGATCCACAAACTGCAGAAAAGTCTAGCTCAAATCGGATACTGGTACTGTGCCTGTCATCACAAATACCTCGGCTCCAAAGTAAACGGTCCGGATCCGCAAGGACTGTACTCCTTCTCGTACGTCCGCTGCCCTCAGTGTACCGTAGACACAAGGCCAAGGCAGTACGCTCCGTTGCACAAGTCGCAGTTGCAGGCGGATGAACCTCGCCAGTCTTCGGTCCCGGTCCCACGCCCGATCGCCGACGATCAACCGCCGCGACCCGCACACACGACTGGACACGCGTCAGATCAGCAACCCTCACCAGGGCATGCTCCGCTCCACGCACAACCCCTGCCCCGCCATGAGGACATCTTTACGACCCACATTCCTGTGTTGTCTCATATCCCTACACGATTCCGATCAGCACTGAGTGACTCCCTGTCGGTCGCCATGCATGACGCAGCGTGGGCTTGTGCACACGGACATAATGATGCGGAAGAGAAGCTCTCTAAAGTTTTTCTTTTCCCTTCAGTGATGCTTTCCAATACTTCACCTTCCTCAGGTACTACCGGTTCGAACGTCGAAACGCAAGTCCAATCAACCAGTGACTTAATCAGAGAACGGCTCGAATTGTGGAATGCAGGACAGTTCCAAACCTTATGGCAGAACGCACTTCAACAAGCGACCTCCCGAACAAAACGAACTTTAACGCCCCAGGAACAGAAACAGGCCAACATTCGTCGTGCCATGAGACTCGCCCGCGAAGGAGCATATGGGAAAGCTGCACAGGCATTAGGATCTCTAGGGGTGTTACCGGCCACTAAATCGGTGTCTGACGCCCTCCGAGCTAAACATCCTCAATCCCCCGGGAGGATGAGGAACACTTTGAACCGCCTTCCGCACCCCCGATATCTCAGCGATCACAAAGGATGAGGTTTTGCGGGCAGTTCGCTCTTTCAAACCCGGTTCAGCCCCGGGGGGATCCGGACTTCGCCCCTCTCACGTCGAAGAGCTTCTACGGACACCCACATCTTCCTCGCAGGGGAAATTCTTGGATTCATTAACAGAACTTCTGAACGTCCTGGCTTCCGGAAAAGCTCCTACTGCCCTCGCCCCGTGGATTGCTGGAGCCCCACTCACACCACTTGCGAAGAAAGACATGACTCCGCGCCCCATTGCAGTGGGAGAGACTTTGCGACGGTTAGTTAGTAGCTGCCTTGCTACTCGGGTCAATGAAAAGGCCTCCACCTACTTCCAGCCTCTTCAGGTTGGTATCGCCACAAAGTCAGGAACAGATGCAGTAGTTCACGGTGTTCGACGCATCGTGAACAAGTTCGGTACACGCCCTGAATATGCGCTCTTGTCGGTCGACCTGAAGAATGCGTTCAACCTGTGCAGCCGTGCTTCCTTTTTTAACGCAGTCCGGAACCTCTTTCCTCAGCTGCTCCCTTGGGTACTGTATTGCTACAACAACGATCCAGCGTTCCTCTGGACGGGATTCGAGACTATACGGAGTGTTGTGGGTACTCAGCAAGGAGACCCGCTCAGCGGATTGCTTTTCGCTCTCGTACTCCACCCCATCGCCCTAAAGATCAAAGAGCTATTGTCGGGATCCCCCGACAGGACACAGGGTTAGACACACTGCTTTTGGAGCTTTGGTATCACGACGATGGCTACATTGTAGCCAAACACGAGGATATACTCAAGGTAATCGAGGTTCTGTCTTCTCCCGAGGCCAAACGTCGTGGTCTCCATCTGGCAGTCTCGAAATGCAAAGTATGGTGGCCCACCGCCCCCTCCGCGTCGGTTCAGTCCGCATACCCCTGTGATATGCGGCAGGAATACAGTACTGGTACTTCGGTTTTGAACGCGCCAATCGGCTCCCAAACGTTCATGGAACAATACTTCCTGGACCATGTATACTCCCTTGAGCCTTTACTTAACGCTGTCATGGAAATCGAGGACGCGCACGCTTCATTCCAACTACTGCGCAACTGCTTTGGGGTTTGCAAAGTGGGATACCTCTTGCGAGTTGTGCCGCCCTCTTGTACGCGGAAAGGGGCCGAATACTTCGACAGCTTAATCGAGAGGTGCTGCCGCACTTTAGCGGGTGGAATGCTAGACAACTGTATATTCAAGGAGCTGCAACTGCCCATTAAGGCACTACAGGAGAAGAAGCCGACCTTGGGAATCGGCCTCTCCTCCGCGCGAGATGTCGCCGCCGCTTCGTTTCTTGCGTCCAGCGCCGCGACGCAGCAGTTATGCGAGAAGTCTTTGCCGTCCTGTGTTCAAGACCTGACGCAGTACGAGGATGCTACAGCCGCCTTTACCGCATGGAGCGCCTCTTGTCGACCCTCAGAACGAATTCCGTTTAGCAATTTCTGCTCATCCAACCCACCATCGCAGAAGAAGCTAACAGATGCAATTCATATGGCTGTGCAAGAGGCCTTGCCGCTCGGAAACATCCGCACCCGCGCCTTCCGCGCTAGCATGTCCCTCCCCGGTGCCAAAGGCTGGGTCTACTGTGCACCTTGCCCTGGATTGAGGACGCACATCAAGAGCAAAGACTTTTCCGTGTGGTTCCAGTACTTTTGCCAAACCCCCTTATTCGCCCCAGGTACCCCTTGCCCCAAAGCAGGATGCCATGAAATGCTGGATATCTACGGGGACCACTTGCTACATTGTCGCTTTGGCTGCGAGCGGAATACTCGCCATAACAACCAGGTGACTTTACTGGGGAACGACCTTGCAAGAGCCGCCCGACGTCCATTCATCGAACCTCGTCTACACTACCAAAACAGGACGAGGCCGGATATCAGGGCGATGGGAGCCGCCGGTGGCACGGATTACTTCGACGTAACCTTTGTCAACCCGCTCGCTCCCTCCCACGCAAGAGCCAGGGCTTTCAACCCACTCACAAGCCTCAACGCAGCTCACGCAGAGAAGCAGCGGAAATACCAAGGGTTCCTTGCTGAGCTGCCTGGGAGAAACAGGCTGGTTCCTGTCCCCATCTCAACGCTTGGAGGATGGCATCCGGCGGCGTTCTCCGTCGTCAAGGAACTCGCGAGAACCGTTGCCACCCGCGCAATGGAACGGTTTTCGAAGGTTAGAGCCATTCTTTTACAGCGGCACTCCGCTTTGACAGTAACCTCCAATGCCGCTTGTTTGCTGGCTGGCCTCCCTTCCACCTTCTGGTAGATTGGAGTGCCATCCACAGCTTTCGACGCATCGTACGGTTTCGCAATTGGCTTGACAATGATACGATATCTACGCTTTGGTACAAATTTACTGGATACCAACCCACATATCCACCACAGTAAATTAACCCCCCATTTACACAACTCCTCAAACCTGCCGTCTCATCGAGAACCGGCGGCTGTTCACCGTGAGTTCCTCCATCTACGTATGCTCCCCACTGCCGTTCGCCGTCGCAACCTCCGCGGCGAACAAGGTTGGAGGCACGAGGCCGGCCAAATGACGGCACTAGTTTCCCGCATCCGGTGCACCACCACCAGTTCTCAATGGGACCGATCTGGCATAAAGCACTTTCCGCTCACCGCGCTCGCGCGTAGCGGATCGCGCGCCACCGCCCGCCCCCCCCCCGCTTCTACAGCCGCATGGCGCTCCTGACGGGCTGAAGCCCTCTGTGCGGGCGTACGCTACGGTAACGCTATGCGGGCCCTTCACCACTCTCCGCTTAGAGATGTCAATGACCCCAGAATGATCTGCCGACTCCGAGACTTCCACTTCTCCACGACAGAGCCGGTCGTGAACTAAGCACGGTTCCATCTCCGCGTGTTCTTCCTCCGAGTTCCTGGTCACCCATACTCCTCCTCTCGTGAACTTAGATTCTAAGAAAAAACCCGCCCTTGCAGCTAACCTCGCGCGAAAATTTGCTTTTCTAAGACGGGTACTGCAAGACGCTTCGGCCGAAGCCCACTGGGATGACAAGTATTGGACCACCGACCCAGTCCTGTCCCACAATTCGACCCAAGCCCCCGTCTCCGCATCCGTAGATAGGCTTTTCGCCGTAGCCCGGGCGCTGCCTTTCTGCCTTTCTCACCGCCCACCCTCCCACCGCGTCGGTCTCTAACGCGCATTGCGTCGTCATGCTGCAACGTCATCTCGGGCTGCCCATCTATTCCGACTCTATCCCACTCCGCTACCAACACTGCCGCCAGCCCCAAGACGACTGGGGGGACCATGCTGCCAACTACTGCCCGCACGGGTTCGGCCGCCTCCACAGGCACCACCACCTCCGCAACGCCACCACCGTCAAAGTTGTGTGTACCGCTGGGCTTGGCTGCCGATTCGAGGCCCCGCTCCTCGTCCCCGGGACCAAACTCAGGCCCGCCGACGTCCTAGTCTAACTCCCTGCCCCTCAAGTTGGTCCGCAAGACCGTCCGAATGCATGGGACATCACCGTGGTGTCTCTTTAGGCACTCTGTCCTTAATAAGGCCGTACATGCCCCCGATGGTGCCGCGGACGCGGCCCATCGCTCGAATATCTCAGACTTCGAGCGCAAGATTTCGCGGTGCCCCCCCACGACCTGGTCCCCGAGCTCTCGGCTTCCGGTTCCAACTGGTCGCCTTCGACTCGCTCGGCGCATCTTCTTCTGCCACAATCTGCTTCCATGAAGACTACGTACTTCATATCAACCGCCGCTACCTCACGACCGAAAATGGTATCCGCCGACGCGTCTACCAGCGTCTTGGCACGGTCATTTGGTCCTCGTCAGCCGAGGCTACCCTTTCCCGTGCTCCACTGCTTGAGACTTACAAGACTCAACCGGTTAGCTCTCAGCCTTTAGGTACCGTCTGGCAAATGTGAGAAACTTTACTGCATTAATATTGTGGATTCTAGAAAATGTTCAATTGGGAAGGGTTCCCTTTTCGTGAAATTTTGGCTCATTTAATGCAAACGACTATTTTGATGAATGAAAAGGTTACCCCAGCGAAATACTAAGAACGCTGTTGGGATAACTCCGAGCTTTTGAAGCGGTTGCAGGCCTTTGTTTCTCATACATACCATCCTACCTTTTTTCCTTCGACGAGTCCAACTCTTGTCCTTTCTTTTCGGCTGGTCTAGGGAGCTTCAGTTTCGGTCAGTACGGTGGTAGTATTCGCGATGAAACTTCTCGGATCGGTGGTTTGCAACTTGAAGGATCTGTAAGGCCGCTGCTTCGATTTTCTCCATACCTGGTCTGGTCCCACGGCGAGCCTTGATGCGCTGCTCACCAGCCTTGTCTATTCGATGTCTGCGGGGTGGCAGCAAAATTGCGGTCACCTCTCCTCTTCTCTTGCCCGATGACGTCGATGGCAGGCGTTGATTCATAAGAGTCGGTCCCTGGAGGACTTGTCTATCGGCACTGGGTGGTATCCCGAAGGATCAGAGTGAAACAGAATGTTACAGTCCGCCTGTAATCGGATAGAAAAGTAAACCCATTAGAGATTTTGACCTTTTCTCGGATTGGAAGAACTCGCAGCACTGATATTGAGGTGTCAGTCGATTGAGCCTCGGGTTACTGATGGAAGTAAATTCCAACATGCTGAGAGGAGTGGACAGACAAGGCAACAATATGATGATGTTGTACTTACGGTCGACAGGCATGCTGAGATGTGAATCAAAGACACAACAATGCACTTACAGGTTTACAGATTACTTGGCAGAATTGTTTTCTACGTTTGATTACAGTGACGTGTATTTGTGTTGTTGGATGTAATACAGCGTGTATTTGCGTTGTTGGATGTAATACAGATGTAATACAGTGACGCTTAGAGTATTGTGGATTGGAGTGTCGAAATGCCATTGGTAGTTATACTGTTCCTTTGATTGTTCTAGATAACTTGTAGTTACGAGGAATTCTAGCTCGGTAGTGTACTTATACCGTTTGACCGTTTGTTCTTCTGTTCCAAGAAAACCTCAAGCGACATCTTCACAACTTCAATTTGTTCTTCTTCAACTTCAACAACCTTTCCCTTTGCCCTACTTTGTTTACCATTACAACTGACAAGCCTTTCTCGACATACCAGGTGGGAGTTGTTGGGCGCGCACCAGGTAATCGAAGGTCGAACTGGTTATTTATGCCCCCCGGTCAGGCTGGAACTTCAGACAGGGGTTTATGTAGACAACTCAAAATTTCAAAATCCATCTTAACAGTACTAAAATAAAATATTTTGATTTTAAAACAGTCCCAAAGCAGTGAATTCGCCAGTTTTCCTTTCATACCATGACCAGTACTGTAGCGTTGAAATAAATTGTGGCTCAAGGTTTGCACACAGTGTATTTCCAGGCTGTACACGAATTTTGATACAAAAAATATCGGTGGACCAGTACCGGAACCGAGTGCAGGGGGGTCGCGATATAGTGCGTAGTTGAATAGTGCCTCCTGCTGTATAGTGCTACTCATAATCGCCTGCAAGAAATTAGAAGATTAGGGGTTATACCCACTGTATAAACATTTATGGTGAACTCTGTAGTGCTCACTTCCGAATAGTGCCAGATAAAGGTAGTTGTACGAGGGTAGCACTACATGGTGGTACCCACTGTACTGTATGTTGCGAACCGGTTTCTCACCAGGTGGTCTACATCGGACACGTGCACAGGTGTGCAGTACACGACAGAATTCTCCCGGGACGACCAGATAGTGTATCACGCGGAAAAAACATGAAAAATGTAAATAAATATTTTTTGTCTGATAGGCGACATTAAAGTATAGTTAACACTTACGGTCTACATTCCTTGTGATGGTACTATTTGATACGTAAAAAGACAGTAAGAAAAATGTACATTTTGATCCATCTATCCAAGGAGGCGGACAGGAGAGAACAACTGTACATAGCACATTGCTACCTACAGCAGTGACGGCCCCGGAAGTCCGCACAGCTCGAAGTGAAGTACAGTAAAGTCATCGCTTGATCGCGGATGTTTTAGACGTCCTGCATTGATCACCACTGCGGTACCCAATTAAATCTTAGTCATTATCCACAAGCGTACACAAACTGTAGGACTCTTTCTAATAAATGGAATATCCATCACAACCGATTTTGCAGACCGTAATGCAGCCAGAGGATGCAGCCGGGCAAACCATATTCATAACTAGACTCCTCATACGTATAATTGAATCACATATTTGTTTCGGGATGCAGATGGAGTATTGAGCAAGACAAACCGTAATCATAAATACGCAACTCACACGAATCATAGAATCACATATTTGATTTTGGATGCAACCGGAAAAACCGTAATCATAATTAGAAACCTCATATGTATTATGGAATCACACATCTGATTTTGGACGGAGCCGGAAAAACACGGACCATGGCACCAAATGGACCCAAATTAAGTAGACAAGAACAATCATATCTCTCCTCGGTCTCCTAGTTTCCATTTCTTGTAAGGATCCGCGTGATTAACAGTCGGAGCGCCCGTTACGGCTCTGTATTCGATGGGCCAAATCCTACTGGGTTTTATACCCAATCTTTTTTATGCGTAACCAATTTACTTGACGCAGCGAAACACTATAGGTCTTTACGATAGTTCGTTTCGTATTTATACTTTATCAGTAACTTTTCTCTAGTTAATAATGTAGCTTTTAGTGACTGAACTATAATCTACATATACTTCGCTAGAGATGCAGTACTCACTGCAAAAGGTGGCGGGTCTTCAGCATTTTTGGGGAAGTCTTGCCACACTCCATTAACCCTTTGCCACAAACTGCCATCGTCTCCACTACTCCTTCACCAGCGCCCTGAATGCTTCCCGTTCTGTTTCAAATGACTTTTTTTTGCCAATTTGAACAGTTTCTGATTTTTTTTGGCATAACGGAATGGTTTACAGAATATAGATTGTGTACTGTAAAAAAAGATGCAGTTCATGCTCAAATTGGCGTTATTATAGAAGAATGAATACTCGGTAGCTTCTTCAGTTCAGATGACACTGGGGTACTACAAGAAGCCATAATTTTGGCGACTTTTAAGGCCCTCTTTTTTCCAAGGGGCGCAAAATTTTTTTTGGAACAAATTATACAATACTCGTTTCTTCTATTCATAAACATGAACCAAGAAATCAGATCGTTTCAGTGATGTCGAGCTCGAGATATCAACACCTCCAGTTCACCTAAGGAATTGAAGCTCAGAATAATAAAAGTACTGCAATCATTTATAAGGATCCTCCTATATGAAACGGAAAGAGGCAGAAAGAGACGATGCTTAAGGTAATATGAGATAGCAGAAAGGCAGAATGGAAATCAAAGACAGAGGGATTTAAGAAGAAATTGATGTTTCTATTCAATTTTTATGTTCTTTCTTATAGTTCAATTGTGTTTCGTAGCTACTTAATCCACTATAAAGTTTCATATAGACTTTCAAATTACTTCAGAAAGGTAAATAAACATCTAAATATAGCCGGGTATATCCAACTACTATAAAATATAACGAAAATCTGTTTCAAAACATCGCACACAATTACCTAACATGCAGCGAAAAGTTTCGAAAGCAAAAGTTGGGGGGTTACAGCATTGCGGTAGAAAAGATCATTTGCATGCTATTATATATGTCACCACTCGGAAAGAAATGGCAAGAATGGCACAGAAATTCTAAAATTATCTATTGCTTGAGACATATCGGTGGAATTGTACTTTATAAATATAGTAAACTGGAAATATAAACCAGGGGCTTTCCATCACTGAAATTAAATTTGGATATGTAGAGGCTCCTTATACACCCATTCGTTATTTTTTCTCGTATTATTTGATCTCATGACCAAGACTTTCTGGCTTGCACGTAAATTCATCACCCCATGAAAGCGCCCTGCGACTAAAATAAACTTTCTCCTAAAATAGCTGGGATTTATTTCACCAAATAAAAAAGAAGTGCCTAATTGAACGGGAAAATATTAACGATGGAATGCCGCTCTAATTTCGAAAAATGAGACGAATATTTATATCGATTGACTCCATGTCTCCATGTGCACCGTGTCGCTATGTTTGGTGATCTATTCAAGACAATTGTAGCTTTAAGTTGAATTTTAGATGAAGTTTGAGCGCACTGCTATGTCGCTTATATGAGATTTCGCTTCTTGTATAGGTAAGTTAGCGATGATTTGGCAGAAGAGTGTCCCGGAGAATTTTATCCTGACCAAGGACAGAGGAAACGAAAGGAATGAAATTGTAAGAGTAAAAAGAATATTTATATGCATATTTAAGAGAAGGGTGTCTACAGAGACCTAAAATTCTGAAAAGAAACAATAGAGTGCGATTTCTGATGTAGGGATTAGTACGAGATTTAATATTAATTCCCATGTCAGCAATTCAGTGTTTACCGGATCCGGTCTTAACCTCGTACCAGATCCCCTGAAAACTACAAAGTTCTCAAGAGTTTCAGTAGAAAACCTTGCGAATCTATATATACCACTTAACTTCATTTCTACTATTGCATTGAAAACAACTTCTCCAAGAGTTTCCACACAATCAATTCTTTCTATTCGCCCCTAGCAGCCTATTTACTCCCTATGGTTTCTCTCACTCTCATTGCGTCTCTTCTGGTCGATATAGCTCTCTTTTTCATCAGCCAAAGTAGTGATTTTGTTTGGGTATATGAGGACGTTAGTACAAAATTTTTCAATGTTAGTATTGTAGAGGCACTTAGAATACATTTCACTGTCATCGAATATTGAAAATAATTTTAAATGTAATTAAATAATTAGGTAATCAAGTACGAATAGTTTTAGGCTTCGGGCCATATAGGAATTGACAACCGTGTATATTGAAATAATGAAAGCTCTTCATAAAAGCAAATACTGTCGAGGAATGAAAGCTGCTAAAATACTCTCACATCATGACCATACAAACGTAATATGAATAGGTACCAATTCTATAGCTTTCTTAAATTGAATTGTTCTGAAGAACTCTTACTACAACCCACTTTGAAGGGATAAATACGCTGAAACTCCGCATCAAATATGATCTTGAAATAAAATCATTGATAGGAACGATTTGAATTGACAACGAGATTCAATAGAAAGAATTGAAATATATTAAGGCACGATGCAACGGATCAACGTGCTAACATAGAGTTTTTCTTGGTTCTATTATTCCTTATTATGAGTTATCACCTAAAATTTTTCTTATTTTTGATATCCTTATTGCTAGGTCAACACCTTTGTTCTTTTCAACGAATTTGTATCTTTATCTTGCATGAAATTTCCTAAAATTTAGATAGAAAAATTAAGCTGAGCAACACGTTCAGTTTCTATAATGGAATAAAATGTTTCCATCTAGCTAGGGATCATTTTGGAAGAGAAATATTGAAATAGTTGATGAAAATATGTTTTCAATATGGGTAAAACAATATCTCAAAACAATGCGGGAACAAGTTCACTAAACCAGTAAAATTTCCCTTTGAGTGCATCTTGATCAAAACAGTCGGTAGATATTTTAAAAATTAATGTCCAATCAGCACATGTGCGCGTGTATTAATAGTTTTTATGCGAAAAAAATTTTCTTTATATGATGCAACTTAATGCTCCCATCAAAAAATAGCAATTCATACCGTACATCAATAACTGAATTACCTTCCTTACTGGAACCTTTTTCGACATCTGCGACTGGTTTCTTCCTATCTTTGTCTCATATTTTTCGGCACCAACGCCATGCATCAAAGCATAGCGGGTCTTCCGAATCGCCCTTCCTCATTCCAGAGCACCCATTGTGTCTATTTTCGTTTTGGGCCTTATTTGGCTTGTAATCCCTCGCTCCTACTGCGCGTTGGGTCGATCTGGGAAAGACGGGTAAGGAAAGCCGTACTCTTCAGCCAGTCTCAGCAATTATCAGCGTACTCCACCGTACTCAATCATGGCTTTCTCTGCCAGAGCAAGCAATGATTTCTAGCTGTACCCTTCCTGTCAGTTTTACTCAAGATTACTTATTTCGCGCATTCATCGTCGTTGCTTTCTGTAAGCACAAAGCTTACACTGGACATTTCGGAGCCCCTTTGTCCCTCAGTTTGCTGGGATTTCATTGGGGGAACTTTATCCCGTCCTATTTGCTTGGGTACGCATTGTTTAAGCCGAAGTAGGTGCTTTCTGTTTACAAGACCACTTCAATATTCAAGTGAAGGTCCCAGTTTCTCTTTCGCCGCTTTGGATTGGACAAATGTGTTTTTTTGCCCTTAGACATGTAATGTAAGGATTTCTTTGTAAAAGTATAACGACAGTACATTGATGCTTCATAATTTTTATCTTACATACTTAAATATAATCTATCCATCGTAAAGTACTAAAAGGATAGAATGTGGAAAATTGAAACTAAAACGGAAATTATCGGGTGACCCGAAGCTTTTAAGAGAACGGTCAGCGTAACAACCCCTGTGAAGCTCATTCTGATCGCAATAAAGTACGAATTAAGGATTATTTTAGATGCAAAAAAGGGAGGATAAGGGGTTTGTAAAATATACGGATATCGTTTAAAAATACATTATCAGCATTTAATTCTGAAAAGCCTTCATTTAGAGTCGTTTTATATGAAATAAGATTTATTTGCGAAATTAGTATATTTGTTGGTATTTTTTTGAGACTGAAACCATATGTTTAACCTGAAGCCGTGTTAGCTCTAAAAATTGCCTCAAAAAGCTGCTTTTTGGGACCTCTAAGTATCCTATTCTCAAAAGAACATCCAGGGAGTAAAAGTTGAAGGTCGATGAGGTAAATGACTCTTATTCTGTCAGAAAAAAATGGTTCATACAATTTTTTTTCATCTGGCACAATGTTTTCTCGCAAAGCAGTTAAGTATTTCTTTTATCAGACTGAAGTGAGCCCATTCCTTTTGATATCCAGCTCATTTCCTCTGTGAGTGTAGAGCTATTTGCGTACAAAACAAGAAATTTTTGATAAGTAAATAAGTAATGAAAATATATGGAAATAATATGCACTATACGCGCTGTGGAATAGAAGAGAATGCCTTTTATGGGCATCTTTGTTTGCAAATGATACTTCGTGGTCCAAAATAGCTCCTATATTTTGCACCCTTTTATGAAAATTTGCCATAATCCATTCGCTTCAATGATTTTTACATGCTTCACACTTCTTGAAGAATCTGAAGAGATATATTCATCCCCCATCAAACTAAAGAAAAAGCACTAGCGCAGAAAAGCCGAGAGCACAAATTATTAGTAACAGGAACTGTTATACTTAAATGAATGATGTATTATTTTCCTTTAACGCTCGTATAACTCAATCACTGGGCGCAGAAAATATTTTAAACTTTAATATTTATACACTCGAAAAACAAAAATTAGGATCTGGAAATGGATTTTCTCGAAAAAAATATCTACCATACAATTTAAATCCCGTATCTGGACTATTCAAGATCGAAAAAAATAAAAAATGAAAAGAAAAATTTGTCAATAAAAATTACAAAGTAATTTCTGTAGATTCTGAAAGTGTCTTTCTTACATTCCATAAGTTGTACACATTGTGCATTGGAATATATATGATTATACGAGATTGAATGATAAAAGAAGCAATGTTGAGGATCTGAAGTAGTTCGATAAAGTTAAGCATCTTATCTAGGACAAGTATATTGTATAGTTCTAATGTTTTGATTAAGCAATTTTTTGAGAAATCGGAAGTTAGACTTATTTCAGTAACTTTCTACGCACGTAATCAATCATAGTTTGCAAACATGTCGCTGCATATTTAGAGCACAATTTCTCACCTTTCAGACGGTGGGAGCTAATTTGATTTTGTGTCCTTCCAATGTAAATAAATCTGTCTTTGGGAACTTATTAGCCTGTGAATAATTAATTTTCAAAGCATTACACGGAATTTTAGCATTTAAGAACTTCTAAGATTTAAGCCAACCATTTTGACTCGCATTATATTTTCTCATATTCTTGCTACCTCCGAACAGTTATTCGCTTAAATTTCTCACGTCTGCTACATCTTGGTGGAAAAAAGGCTATCCAAACTCACATGTAGTAAGTGTTTGCAGCGGAGAGGGCTTAACCAGTTAAAAATAACTTCTGTTTTTTAAAAAAACAGAATATTACATGTATTTACTACACAAAAATCGCAAATATCAATAATGTTTATATCTCCTAAAATGGAAATTTAACGAATTTCACAGTTTTGACCCATCTCCTCTAGTTCCGCAAGCTCTGCAAATGAAATATACCGCAAATATATTCCTAGCCGATATTAGCTCTTGCTTTCCTCTACCTGCACCACCGTAATTGAAGATCTACAGTTCAATTATCTGTCGCTCTTATAGCCTTGACCCTACTCTTAATCACAACTCATAACTACTAAAGCATCTTGCAACTGACGTTTGTATTAACAAAGAGTTGTATTCATCAGTTCATGGTTTCCTATTGCTTGCATTGCTCGAGCAAAAAGTATTAGAATTAAAGGTTGAGCATTTTTATAAAAAAAATATTTTTGCATTGATTTCCTCTCTACCACCCACACTCTCAGATCAAAAACTAAAATTTCAGTTCGAACCTTAGGTACCAATTTTTTCTATTATCACGAAAGTCTTATTGATTATGCTGATTTTTTGAACTGCAATATAAAATGAATATTTCTAGTTGCGAATTGAGAATATGTTTGTTGAGGAATTTGAAATATTTTTCAACTAGTTATTGATTTGTAACAGAGGAGGCCATTTTCGGCTTGGTTTACTGGGACTGGAACCAAGGGTGAGATCCACATTAGCCTGTGCACTATAGCGGCGGTGGAGAAAAAACTACGGTCAAAATGGGTGCGCTATAGAATAGCGACTAAAATTTAGCTGCGAGCCCTGTCAGCAGACATGCAGAGTTCGAAGCAACCATTAACGAAGAATGCCGCTGTAGGGGTGTGACCTTGACCATGGGAAAGTGGTCCTTGGCACGATTGGCAACCGAGCGTGCCACTTCCGTCACGATGGAATAGGCCCTAGGAAACATTTTCCTTGCCTACGAAGGACACCTGGAGCGCTTGGAAGTATAGGTGGAGGACACTAGCAGGATATCCGGAGGAAATAGAGTACAGTCCAAACTGTGCCTTTGAGGGACTACAAATGGATGACGTTTGGACTGTACGGGTACAGTATTTGTATAGTCCAATAATGGACTGTACGAGGAAACCATCAATTCATATGTTTAATTTTTTAGCATTTGTTTACAATTAATTTATCTGTTAAGTTTTTGCGTTGATGTTGGCATGAAATCCAAGTTGAAGTCAACATTATGTTGTCTTCAATTTCGTGTTCATGATGATTAACATAAATCAACGAGCCTCATTGTCCGATCCAACAACGGAATTTTTTGCCCTTTCTAACCACTTGATGTACCGATCGACTCATTCTGCGCCGCGATGTGCTCGCACCTCATGCAGAAAACTACGGTTACAAACATGAAAGCAAGCATGACAACGGCCTTGCTCTCGAACCAAACGCAACCTTCATCCTTTGCCCCTACCTTGACGGAAAGCGACGAGGCGTTCCCCACGTTCTCGGGCGTGTGTCTGGCACACGATAACTGCTAAACCACCGCAACCAACGCCACATCACACTTTGTTTATTTCAACCCATCAGAACACACCACTCTGACAAACATTCATCAACTCCACACACTATCTGTGAAATCAACACCATCATCCTTTACCCAATCCTATAACCCTCGCACAACATTTCTAGGCGGCCCCAACACTCGTCTAGGGCAAACCACCACCCCCTCAACACCACCCTCTCAAACCTTAACTGTGGTCTCCGCTGGTCTGTAATCTGGTACATTATACGGATTAGGCGGATTAGGCGGCGCCATACTCGCCATAACCGGTCTAGTCCGATTTGCCGCCATGCCGCAACGCGTTGCAGCCGGAAATAGTTTAATTGCAGTGACGGCGCTCGCCGCAACTTCAGCAGCTTCCCTCGTAGGTGCAGGTCACATCGAATGGAATGTCGCTGCCGCACTGTTCGGTTCCGCGGCTTGTTCACACCTCTTGGTGCAAGAGCGCCCAGTGTTGTCAACCCGACCGTACGGAGCAAATGCCTGGGTATCTTCATGCCGGCTTTAACGCCCATCATGCGGTTGCGAGCTTGGTTGGAACGGAAAACGGATCAAGGAAATAATGCACTGCTAGACTTGAGCGAGAGGAAGAATGTTGTGCTCAGCGGTATTGGTGGCGGTGTTGGCATAATGTCGCGTATCAGCGGCGGGTCGCTCCTCCCACCCCTAGTCGCGGTTAAATTATCTGCGGCTTCATGCCGGGCCGTTTTGGGCACGTCTTTCGCGGCGATGATCTTGCCTACGGCAATCAGAGCGGCAATCTATGCAAGAATGGGACTCGTTACTCCGCACCCCGTGGCACCCTTTTTGGGAGGTGCTGTAGTCGGTGCGTGGATCAATTCCGCAGCGGCTTTGACAGTACCAGAAGGTATATTGAGATGGATCTTTGTTGTCATTATTTCAATCCTTGGCACTCGAATATTGCGTGCATCGATTAATACCGCTAACGCCTCAACATTGTTACGGGTAGCAGGGAAGAAGCTTTCGCAAACTGCGGGGCTTTAAATACCGAGTTTACGAGTTTACGGTATTTATTTTGCCGAAAAAGTATAGTCAATTCTTTTATGGCACAAAGTGTCCCCTCTCACGCTCTCCCCTCTTTGGACATCGTACAATATTCCCTCGGATAATACGATCCAAAAGCGGATTAGTGCGCATCTCATCCGGTAGACCTCCACGAAATCTAGGTCGAAAACACGCTGAACGCTCTTCCTGTAGCGGTTTAGAAGCCCTTTCCATTAGGCGATCAGTGCGGCCAAGTATATCCTCTGTACTGTTGAAATGTGCACTAAGTGCAAACAAGAAGATGCCCCAAGCCAAAGCCAATACCATAACCACCCCTGTAGAGTATGGAATGACAAGTTTTAGCCTTCTTAACAATATAGTCAGCGCACTCGTCTAGGTTGCCATGTCAATCTCAACGTAAAAATCCAAACCGTAACAAAATTGCCGATACGGGACGCTGGCGTAGATAGCGATAATTGAAAAAGGCCAAGTTGTTGCAAGATTGCATGTAATTTTCATCGAGAGGCGTGCAAGTCAGTCCGAAAAGCTAAATGACGTTTACAATATCTCGCAAATAGCACTTACGCGCATGTACAACCCCCCGTCTCGGAACAAATCATTCAGACACGCAGTCTCGACACAGTAATTACGGCAAAGGCTCAACAATGACCTCATGAACAACTCCCCTCCCCTCAACATTCGCTACCAATCTTCGGTATCAATCTTCCAAATACCGTCGACAAAAAAACCCATACCAGTATTTCCCAACTGCAAGTCTGCAAACCTCCCAACCACGTTCCCCTCCAGTCAAAATATGTGGAAGCCAGTGATTAAAGCTTGCAGCCAAAATGCACGTGAATTTGAAAATAGCCTGCCCGCACAAACCTGACTAAAAAACTATCTTTCGAACACCGTTTGGCCTCATTCAAACGACGTTTTGCAATTTGCAAATAGTGTTCTCTGCTGTTCGGGACGCGTTTCGATTCAGGTACGTGAACCCCACAAGGTGGTGCAAGCGGGGCCGTGACGGATAGAATCGAGTATGTCTGAATGAGACGGGGAGTGCGAGCTTTGGATCGACGGACCGGCGTGGCGGCGATTCTATCCGTGGATGGTTGGGATTGGTAATTGAACGATGAGTCATGCATGGGTCGCACCATGATTTCCAGTGCCGGTAGCCAGTCCAGCTCCGCAACCTATGCCGGTGCCAACGCCAAAGCCAATGCCGGAGAAAGGCAAGACACGGCTCCAGGCACTTTCGTCCATTGAATGGTTGTGAGATACTTGATTGTCTCACAACAGACACTGGTTTTCGTAATTTTTGTAACTAAGGAAACGTAGGTCGATGACTCCACTTCTCTCTACGAGCCGGCTATTTCGGTTGATGATCAACTGTAATGCTAGGCGGCTGTTTGAATCTCTGGCAAACGGGGCACGGGGCGCGACAGTCGTAGGGGTGCTATCGGCGCAACAGGCGCGCTAGGAGCAGCAACAGTGGGGTGATTTCGCGGACGTGCAACAGCCTTCGCATGTTGTTTGACAGAGCGCTGCTCAAACGCAGCATCAGCAGCTGCTACAAAAGCCTCTACATCCATAGGATCCTCCAGATATGCCGTTGTCATAGGATTATTTTTCTTCTCATCTTCTACGCAAATTTACTTTTGAGCTCTGTTACTTGGAAGACTTGCACCGTTTGCCAAACTTGCCCTTTTTGCGGCCGTTATCACTGTTATTAGCACAAAGTGTCGGTAAGAAACTTCGTGTCGAGTCGCCATTTTGCAAGAGTTGAAACAAATTTCTTCGAAATGCTCTAACAGACTGTCTTCATGTGCCAGCTTGCTCCGTTACCTTAGCAATACAATTTGCGGTCCAAGAATGTAAATAAAATCACTGTTATAAATGAAAGCTGCACAGGCATTAGGATCTCTAGGGGTGTTACCGGCCACTAAATCGGTGTCTGACGCCCTCCGAGCTAAACATCCTCAATCCCCCCGGGAGGATGAGGAACACTTTGAACCGCCTTCCGCACCCCCCGATATCTCAGCGATCACAAAGGATGAGGTTTTGCGGGCAGTTCGCTCTTTCAAACCCGGTTCAGCCCGGGGGGATCCGGACTTCGCCCCTCTCACGTCGAAGAGCTTCTACGGACACCCACATCTTCCTCGCAGGGGAAATTCTTGGATTCATTAACAGAACTTCTGAACGTCCTGGCTTCCGGAAAAGCTCCTACTGCCCTCGCCCCTTGGATTGCTGGAGCCCCACTCACACCACTTGCGAAGAAAGACATGACTCCGCGCCCCATTGCAGTGGGAGAGACTTTGCGACGGTTAGTTAGTAGCTGCCTTGCTACTCGGGTCAATGAAAAGGCCTCCACCTACTTCCAGCCTCTTCAGGTTGGTATCGCCACAAAGTCAGGAACAGATGCAGTAGTTCACGGTGTTCGACGCATCGTGAACAAGTTCGGTACACGCCCTGAATATGCGCTCTTGTCGGTCGACCTGAAGAATGCGTTCAACCTGTGCAGCCGTGCTTCTTTTTTTAACGCAGTCCGGAACCTCTTTCCTCAGCTGCTCCCTTGGGTACTGTATTGCTACAACAACGATCCAGCGTTCCTCTGGACGGGATTCGAGACTATACGGAGTGTTGTGGGTACTCAGCAAGGAGACCCGCTCAGCGGATTGCTTTTCGCTCTCGTACTCCACCCCATCGCCCTAAAGATCAAAGAGCTATTGTCGGGATCCCCCGACGAGGACACAGGGTTAGACACACTGCTTTTGGAGCTTTGGTATCACGACGATGGCTACATTGTAGCCAAACACGAGGATATACTCAAGGTAATCGAGGTTCTGTCTTCTCCCGAGGCCAAACGTCGTGGTCTCCATCTGGCAGTCTCGAAATGCAAAGTATGGTGGCCCACCGCCCCCTCCGCGTCGGTTCAGTCCGCATACCCCTGTGATATGCGGCAGGAATACAGTACTGGTACTTCGGTTTTGAACGCGCCAATCGGCTCCCAAACGTTCATGGAACAATACTTCCTGGACCATGTATACTCCCTTGAGCCTTTACTTAACGCTGTCATGGAAATCGAGGACGCGCACGCTTCATTCCAACTACTGCGCAACTGCTTTGGGGTTTGCAAAGTGGGATACCTCTTGCGAGTTGTGCCGCCCTCTTGTACGCGGAAAGGGGCCGAATACTTCGACAGCTTAATCGAGAGGTGCTGCCGCACTTTAGCGGGTGGAATGCTAGACAACTGTATATTCAAGGAGCTGCAACTGCCCATTAAGGCACTACAGGAGAAGAAGCCGACCTTGGGAATCGGCCTCTCCTCCGCGCAAGATGTCGCCGCCGCTTCGTTTCTTGCGTCCAGCGCCGCGACGCAGCAGTTATGCGAGAAGTCTTTGCCGTCCTGTGCTCAAGACCTGACGCAGTACGAGGATGCTACAGCCGCCTTTACCGCATGGAGCGCCTCTTGTCGACCCTCAGAACGAATTCCGTTTAGCAATTTCTGCTCATCCAACCCACCATCGCAGAAGAAGCTAACAGATGCAATTCATATGGCTGTGCAAGAGGCCTTGCCGCTCGGAAACATCCGCACCCGCGCCTTCCGCGCTAGCATGTCCCTCCCCGGTGCCAAAGGCTGGGTCTACTGTGCACCTTGCCCTGGATTGAGGACGCACATCAAGAGCAAAGACTTTTCCGTGTGGTTCCAGTACTTTTGCCAAACCCCCTTATTCGCCCCAGGTACCCCTTGCCCCAAAGCAGGATGCCATGAAATGCTGGATATCTACGGGGACCACTTGCTACATTGTCGCTTTGGCTGCGAGCGGAATACTCGCCATAACAACCAGGTGACTTTACTGGGGAACGACCTTGCAAGAGCCGCCCGACGTCCATTCATCGAACCTCGTCTACACTACCAAAACAGGACGAGGCCGGATATCAGGGCGATGGGAGCCGCCGGTGGCACGGATTACTTCGACGTAACCTTTGTCAACCCGCTCGCTCCCTCCCACGCAAGAGCCAGGGCTTTCAACCCACTCACAAGCCTCAACGCAGCTCACGCAGAGAAGCAGCGGAAATACCAAGGGTTCCTTGCTGAGCTGCCTGGGAGAAACAGGCTGGTTCCTGTCCCCATCTCGACGCTTGGAGGATGGCATCCGGCGGCGTTCTCCGTCGTCAAGGAACTCGCGAGAACCGTTGCCACCCGCGCAATGGAACGGTTTTCGAAGGTTAGAGCCATTCTTTTACAGCGGCACTCCGCTTTGACAGTAACCTCCAATGCCGCTTGTTTGCTGGCTGGCCTCCCTTCCACCTTCTGGTAGATTGGAGTGCCATCCACAGCTTTCGACGCATCGTACGGTTTCGCAATTGGCTTGACAATGATACGATATCTACGCTTCGGTACAAATTTACTGGATACCAACCCACATATCCACCACAGTAAATTAACCCCCCATTTACACTGTTATAAATAAAATCACTGTTATAAGCATGCGAAGACAGAGAAAAACCGAACGAGATAGACACAAGAGTATTCGGGCAGCTCTGCCTGAGCAGTTGAATCTCTCGTCGTAACAGTTGACTTTGCTCCAATTCCAAATGCACCAACTGATCGCCTTGTCCCGCACAAAGCCTCGTACAATCATTGCCCTACGCAGGCCCAAGATGGTAGAAATGCAACTCCCGAACATCGACGCAATACTGTCTGATCTGTCTCAACAGCTCTTCATCTTCCAGGTCCATCAGCTAAAACCTTGTTGCACCAAGTGACAACTTTGTCAGTCCCCGGTCCGATTCACATCCATACATCCTTCCAGTCGTGGCCGAACACGCTTAGTCGCCATGCTAAAGTATGAACTACTGAACATTTTGTCGCCAACGCGTGCAACTACCGCTCACTCAACGCTTGACCCGTTTCCCCAACAATCTCCAACACATTCAATGTTGACCAACACGCGTCCAAAGTACCCCCAATGGATACTCCTTATTCATATCCCGCAGACTCAACCTCCTCACCCTGTGTTGCACATCACATAATTATTCATCCAACTGTTCGACAGTAAGATCTTTGCCACAATCAGCTCTCGCAGCCAAGGCCCCGCCAGTCGTGACGCAGCGCTCAAATAACTCACATCATGAGGTACACGTAGCTCAATCACTGTTCCCGCCGTGGGAGGACCGTAACTCAAATCTTGTCTAAACCTCCCAGTTTCGTCTCAAGGCAGCTAATCCTTCCCTGAACGATGCGCATACCCTTGTGCGCGTCAGCGCAAAGTTCATTGCATGGCTTGCATCTACAAAAATGTCCCGCAACGGTTCAGCTCCCGTGGTCGCGAACACATATTTCTCAGAATTGTGTCAAGAATCTCATTAGGAAGATGCGTTTTCGTGGTTCTCGCGGCGTCTGTAGGACGCGGGGAGGAGGCTTTAGTGAAATGGAAATCGATCCTGATGGAGAAGCGGATATGGAACCGGAAAAATGGTCGACTCCCTGTCGAACGAGTTTGATGCACTACAGTACAGTAGTGCTCCTGAACAGAGGCAACGTTCGTCGGATATTGGGTGTGTCTGCAACTTGAAGAAATGACAACATAACCGTCTCTCTACTCCGTTTCCGTTCGACGTCTTATACTTAATGCAACACTTGCAAGTTGGCGTCGATAATTTTCGCAGCTCTTGCCAGGTCGCGCTCCCGAAACTTTCCAGTGGTCTGAAATGCCTTGTGTGCTGCCTTCGGGCAACCTTTGTCGAAGGTTTTCATCACTATACCCCAGATTGCGCAAATTGCGCAATACAATTAATATTCATTATTTTCAAAGCTAGAGGAGATTAGTCCAATCATATGAGACTTTTATGAAACGAATGCGCAATTACCAAAGGTTCTATATCTCCGACAATGGACTTCCATTCTGTACGTCCCAAACACAACAGCATGCAGTTCTGTATCCTGCCAACAATACACCACGTTATAAAATTATCCCATGTCCGCGTTGAGTCGCTGCCCAAATTCAGTTCCAAAATGTGTCGATGTTTGCGTTGCGCTGCTAAACTGCATTGCTCCAAACCAAGCTGCTGTTGCACAAAAAGATTACGTCCTAATCCATTTTGTCCCGCGGTAGAGCGGATTAGTGCCAACAGTCATAGCAACCGCCACTCAAAAGGGCTCAGCTCATCAACTTGACATGACACTACAATCAGGCTCGTAAAATACAATGCCTGTTGTTATCCAAGGACATGTTTCTTTGACGGCAGGGGCCCTCCATTTCGCAAAACGACATAGATAGGCCCTCGGAGCGGTAGAATGGAAGGGAGGGGTGGACCGGGAATCAGGTAAAGAAGAAAGGACGTATTAACTGACATTTTCTGAGTGCACTCGGGCTGCTTTCTGGAATGCAGAAGTTGAATTCCACAAGCTCTCTATCTCACTTGGAATTGAACACGACAGTAGCGAGGTAGCCATGGCTAGTGATATTTGACAAGCGTCCGTCAAAGGCTAATGTTGCGGCGTTGAACAAAAGTTTCGGCCTAAAGAAGGCATATTATGCCTACTCCATTTCAACATAATTCTACCACCATAGCAATGCTAATGCTGTTTGCACTAACGTCTTCACACCATATTTTGTCGTCTTTTACTTTATGAGAACGCAATCGAAGCCAAGTTTATTCAGTACTATTGTTCCAAAGTTGACCTAGAGGTAACAATATCAAACCCATGTGGCCTTGCTTAGCTGTTCCAACGAAATATGATCACCCAATGCGACCGCGCATGGATCTTGAGTTATCGTGCTCGCGAATACCCCTCTTGGTTTGACCATTGGAAGAATTATTCTGGAGATAGTTTGAGCGCCTGCCCTCTGTTAAACGAGATTTCTGCGTTGGGAATGCATTTTGCATATGTACAACCGGGTTGTTATTACAGATCTTTCCAGTTCTGCTGAGCACCTTCGTAGCGCGAGTATCTCTGAACTACGCTCCTAGTCTAGCCGTGACCCTGTGATACGTTCCGGCTGTTTTTGCCTATCCCCTCTGGTCTATTCAGCAGATATACGTTCCTTTCCGAAAAGTTCTGACTCCTTGGCGCTACCTTCTGGTGCCAATGCATTTCGACGATTTGGAATACGTTGTAGGACCTGGTTTGCAACCTGGTTGCTCTGGATACTTGAGTTCGATAAATTCTCATTCTCGCAAGAGTTGGACTTCTCAAATGCCTCCGTTGCTCTTGCGGCAGTGACAAAGGAGTCATTCGGACTCTGGCCATAGAAATCCGGCTGCGATAGTGATGAATTCTGTGAACAAGGTACAAGTAGAGTACTGAGACGAGAATTTGGGTACGTTTGGATATCTTCGTTGTAACTTTCAGTATTTTTATGTCCATAGGACTCGTTAATAATCTCATCATTTGCGTACTGCTGAGCTTGACGTCCGCTCGTTTCATCATCACCGGATCTGCAATAATTTCTGACCTTCATCTTATACTTCCTGGATGCGCTTGCCATCTTCTGTTTCATGAACTCTGCAATAGCCCAATGGCGCCGTGACTATCGATAAACTTTCATCTCATTGTCATCAGCTATGGAATTTTTCGCAGTTCGAATTATTTCACGTGGTTCGTCAGCGTGAGTTGACTTGCAGAAGTAGTTATGTTTGTTCCCATCTTCGTCTTCATATGCTAAAACGTCCTCAAGATATTCACCGACAAGGTCAAGAGCATCTCTATTACGCTCCCTCGAGGTACGTTCATCTTCTGAAACCTCTTCAAAATGTTCCTTGGCGCGATTCTGATGCTTTATATTGTGCTTTCTTATCTCTTCCGCGATGAACCTGGAAACATTGATGAATTTGATAAGATCCCTAGGTCTTTGAGATCCAAAGTCCACAGAGTTTTGAGACACTGCCTATACTCTTCCCTGACCGGTTCGTCGAGGCTTTAGAACACCAAATGGGACCATAACTGATTAGCGTATGTGTAGGTAAGGAATCCAGAGCCAGACTAACAGTGCATGAGTTGATTATTTGTTTGGCGGTTTATTTTGAAGTTCATCTGCTTCTAGGGGATTGAAATAGGAATAGTGAAGCGCTTTACATTCTCATTCGTTTCATGGTTTCGCTTTGGTAAGGTTGTAGATGAAACATGATGTCATCCTGCCATAATTTTATACATAATGCTAACTCTAAAGTCAATGCTGTCTTGAATCTTTTCCAAGTACTCGCAGCGATGGATCATTACATATGTCTTCCTCAGTATATTTTCCGGAGCATTTTAATCGCTCATAGGAGAGCAGTATGTTGTTCAAAAACGAACAGTCATCGAAGTACTGCAAACAGAAAGCGAAGGCGGGAAGGGATGACGGATTTTCCAACCAGTGTTAGATGCATTCTTGCAGAAACCGAACGAATTCGTTCTCTTGTTATAGAACAGAAGCGTTAACTGAGAAATGAACTTCATAACACCGCGAATGTGGATATTATCCAGTCAACTGGAAGAAATGACTCAGCACAGTCTCATCTAGCTTCTTATCCGCAATCAAACTCATAAGGTGGTTTTGAAAAACAGCAAACGGCTTTATCTGCACAACGAAACGGTTTGACGGGTGTCAATAATAGTGCTAAGGTTCAGAAAAGATTATCCGAACAAAATAAATACTGGGTCAAAGGTGGAAAGGAGGTGAGTGATCCATCAGCTGTTAGGCATGGTGTTCTACACGAAGACCCTTCAAACTATGAAATGGTGGGAGGAATTTTGGAATCGAGCGATGAGGATGGAAGTAGTGCTGACAAGAGTAATGATTCCAATTCAAGTGCCGACGATACCGCATAATTCTGTCATGAACCACTTAAAACCATCAGGCTTCGATCTGCTCTCAGAGAAAAATTCATGGAATGGGCGTACGAGAACAAAAGATTGTTCGACTTGCCTGTGAAGTTTGGAACAAAGCATTCTGTTATGAGGAAAGTTTTGCGCAACCTTGAGCCTCCGTAAGAAGCATGGATAAAAGTCTTCCGGAACATTGTTAAATATTCTGGAGATGAGACTGTTTCCTATCTCTGCTGTCAATCTCATACGCTATTCCCGGATAGCGTTATTACCGAGCGAACACCCCTTTCTTCAATGCGTCCTATATGTACGGTCTGCAAACAGTACGGAAAGAATCCCAACCTGGTTAAGTTTGATTACATTCCACTTCTTCCCAGATTGGCACGATAGATGAGTAACGATATCAGCTGTGAACATCATCTCAGCTACCGCCATGAAAACTGCTCTGCATATCAAGGCGGCGACAAATTCGACGGCTCACAGATTTTCAGGGACTAATTTGATGGGTAATTGTACCAGGATATGATTTCATATCACGGAGGGGAAGATGAGTGCGGTTATGATCTTTTTATCGGCCCATCGACAGATGGATTCGATGTTTCTAGCAAGGAACGATATGAATGCTGGCTGATAGCAGTATTGAATTTGAACCTCTCTCCGTCCAATCGATTCTTGATGAGAAATGTTATTCCCTTCGGATTTGTTGGTGAATCAAAGCATCCCATTGACTTGGGAGTCATTTTTCATCTCTCTGGTAAATGAGCTGCGAGGCATTAATGCAGACGGTGGAACGGCGATTCGGCTCTCTTCAGGAGTTAATCCCTCATCAGGGTTCACGTGATGTGGGTAACAGCGGACGTGCAAGCGTAACCGAAAATCTCTGGCCACCTGGGCCCTAGCGCTAAGAAGCAATGAATCTGTTGCGATGTTCCCTGCTACTACTGACGTGAATCAAGAAGGTATTATCTTACTTCTCGTATCAAGCAGGCTAACCCTGGAAGCAATCCGACGGGCACAACTTTGGTGCAATTGTATGAAGCCAGTGCTCCGCGAGACCGCATATCATCTGAGACTCGAGCTGTACTGCGCAAACTTGACCCTAGCTCAAATCTAAGTGAACCTGTGAAAGAGAAATTAAGGAAGGAGACAGGTATCAGAGGAAAAGCCCTGTTGCATTCAATTCCCTCTATTGTTCCTTTTGAATCATTCCATATAGAAACTATTCACTTGGGTTAAAACATTGCAAAGGATATGATGGAGATTCTGAAGGGGGAAACCATGCATATTTTGCGCGTAGAAGGTCATCTAGAGGAGATCTTTGTTCTCTCTCTGCGCAGCTGGCAAATGATAGATTTTGAGCTGCGATCCCTTCGAGAAACCACATCATGCTGTGCATTTGGAGCGGCGCCTCGGGACATATCCGTCTATAAAAGATGGAAGGCGTCCGAGTATCGACAATTTGTACTCAACTACTGGCTCGTTCTTCTAGATGGAAATATGCCTCCGAGATATCTCTGTAGTTTAGTCAAGCTGACAAAAATCATGGACCTTTGGTCGCGTCCGTCACTTACCATGAATGATGTCGAGGAAATGGGGAATCAATCTACACGGAAAGGCAAGAAAAAGTTCTTTCTTGACCCACAGAGAACAGTGAAGTAACTTTTGCGAAGCGACCGACCGTCTCCAGACGGTTTGTACCGCCATGTTGGCTGTCTGCCGTAAGGAATCAAGGGGGCCCTTGGAGAGGGAGGTGGAAGGGTTGTGGTCTGCAGCCATTATGGACTCGCAGAAGAGATATTCATAGCGTCGACTCGACACACGTGTCTCCCTATCAGCGCAAACCTTTCCGTAATTACTTGGTTCAGTGAGATCCTTTGCCCTACAATAACAACTGCAGAATACTTGGGAATGGTGACATGTCATCTAGACCGATGCATGCTCGATAATCGCCACAATCCGATGATGCGTTGCAAGAGTCAAGCGCACAATTCGATTTCGATGAGTAACTTCTAAACAACTGCAGGCTACGAATAAGTTCGGAGTATGTTGTGTCCATTGGTTTCGAAATTGTCACATCTTTGAGTTGTTTGCATATTTCGGTTTGGTAAATATGGCTAGGGAAGAAGAAGTGAATAAAAACGCGTGCAGTATTTACCGAAATGTCCACAGTGTTGACACCGTAGCTGAAATTCGATTAGTGTACAGATACTAATAAGATTTATGTGTCGTGTTCCATCTGACGTACAACCATTGGTGGAAGGCGCTCAATAGGATAACGATAACTGTGATAAGTAATGGTGTTTGACTGCCCCCAAATTTGTCCAAAATTCTGTACTTGGAGCACTTTTGAGGAGCTTATGGACTACCAATCAGGTTTATGGAGCACAAAAGGTGCCAAGTTGGATGCTTGGCCCGTACTCCAGATGCACTCCAATTTCAATTCCGAAATTGCTCCCTAAAGTGCTCCTTTTACAGGTCAAATGTTTACTAGGGAGGCCTCTGGCTGCCAGAAGACGAGGGTGGAGATCGTGACGGGAAGCAACAGATTCGTACCAAAGACATTGAGCCAGTCTCTACTTAAGACGGTGATTTACAACGAAAAAAGTTCTATCGGCGTTAAACATTCTCAGATAAAAGGAGGAAAAAGTCAAGCCCTTCTCAAGTAGACCTGTTTTGCAGAGCTTAGTCAGATTTTTTTCAGTTTTAAGTTGCAAATGAAAGAAAATTACTGAAGTAAAAAAAATATTTTTGACTTGTGTCGTAAAGACAACTTTGTTTAAGTCCTGAATCACTACTACTATTTTCGGCATGATATAATTCATCAGAATCGGATCAATCATTTGTAGTGATTTAAATATAGATAGAGATACTTTTGGCTAAAAAATAGAGTTTTCGGTTTCTGAGTATCTACAAACATGACATATAGTGGTTTTTGATCCAGGACATTTCGTCAGTATTAATAGAGGTGGCTCTTCATCATGAAACTTTGATATTTTGAAATATTATGGGATGTGTGCGCTTCTCAACCTTAATTATTAAATAAAAAAGCAAAAATATAACAGAAAAAGTATAGAAAAGTGAACAAGTATACAAATCTTGGATGAAGCATTATTTTTTCATTAATTCAAATAAATTTTCAAACATTTCAGTGCATCAGGGCTTTTTGCTCAATAGAGCTTATTTTAGCAATATCAAAATAAAATTTCAAGTTCAATTACTTGAAGGACAAATAAATTCTTCTGTCTGTAAAAGTTAAGTCACTTTCCTTAAAAAATTATCAAATGTTTTAACCTTTGAAGTGAAAATGAAAAGGATTTCTTTACACTTTAGTTTTTTGTTATTCAATATTTTCAATCTTCTATGGTGGCCTTCCAATATTAAATATTGAACATTTTAGTTCTTCTGAATCCAACAAATATGCATGCGGATATTAGATAATATGGAATTAAATCTATATAAAAATTTTAGATAATTCATAAATTGGCAACATGCATTGTCGCATAAATTATCTAAGTAAGAAGATGAAAAAATATAGACATTAAAAAAACAGTTCCGAAAGTAATTCGTTCTTAATTTTATAGGTTCAAATTTTTATAGTTGAACGCGATGCAGTATTACCTATCTATGAAGTATTCTAGTCATTTTGCTTGATTCATATGTGTTGCAAATAATCATATGAAATGACACATTATAGAGGACATAAATCGAAATCGAATTGACTAAACTGAAGAAAAAGATACATAACAATAACTAAGTTCTTGTCGGCAATAAAATCTTTTCCAAATATTTTATTAATCATTAAAACATTTTATACTTTGTTCACTTTTTGATTCACTGGAGACATTACTTGTTGAAAATACAGTTCACCAACAAGTTTGAACAAGGTAAACTTCTATTTCAAATTTCCGATACTTTAAAACAATATTTCTTCAGAAAAATCACTACTTTTAATTTATATTTCATTGAAAACGAATTGAAGTTCCATACACCGCACAATTAATATTACTGCAAACTTTAAGTGTCCAAATGTTGTTCAAAAATTATAAAAACTACATAGTAGACGAATTAACGTTCTTTTCCTAAGAAATAAAATTGAAGTTTTTAAAATTATTTTAAAAGGTAGTTTTAGGAACAACTGAATCTTATCGCAGACGTCGAGTATCAATCACGTTGGTTTTAACATATTTATATAAAAAATTCAGTATATAAATTATATTTCAAAAAGCTTCAATTCTTTAATTTTGGCTTTTGCGCAATATCAACGATTTCAACATCGAAATGAATCAAATGAATCATAACTGAAACGTTCAGAAAGATTCAAAATTTTTGACGGCTTCATATTGACCATTTTAATTACTTTTTGCTCTAAACCTTGAAAGTGAATATTTTTGAAGTTTGAAACAGTTTATATTTCCTTGTGCATAATTTGATGATTTTTGCTACCGACTCTTTTGGGTTTCAGAATTTTTAAAATCAAGAAGCGAAGTTTACTCATGTCTTCTTTCCAGGAGAAAAATCCTTCCACAAGCTTGAAATAAGTGTACAGAACAACGATTCTTCTGAACTAAAAGTAAGCAATTAAGTTTTAATAATGTAAAAAGGTTTGAAAAATTTCCTTTTCCTACTATACTGTATGCTCGTCCCCTTCATCCTCTTAACGCTGAAGCCGAACATAAAAAAATTCTAGTATATACACATTTTCGTATTTATGTTTAATAAAACTAAATATTCATTTTACAAATTGGGTTATGTATAAACATTTCACAGAATATTTGCTCTAAGGGTACAAAAGAATTTAACTAAAATCTTCCAGAAACTAAATATTTGAGTTTAATTTCTTCAATAAGAAACTACGAGAGGCACAGGGGTTTCATGAATCCTGAATGAAACAATAGACCTTACAGGAAGGAAAATATGAAACTACCCATGAATCAAGTACCTAATATTTTTATACAAAAATATTTACCAGAACTCTGGTCTCTGTATATATAAATTCAAAAATATTCTGTTTTAGAGAATTGAAAATCAGATTTTCATACATTTTTATAATTCTTTACAGTTAGCAATAAATTAGAAGCAAAAATAATTTTACATTACTTCAAGACAAAAAAATATGATTCACTTTATTTCAAAATTTCCCTTCTGGTTTAATCGGATTAATATACCATAAGTTTATCTGTAGCCTTTAACTCAGCAAAATATTTTTCACCTTCCAGAAAGACCTATATAAAGCCATCTTTCATAATTTTTTTGGTGTATTTCAATGCTTTCCATATGGCCTTAAACCTTTTTTATGAATTTTCAATAATTTAGAGAACAAAGAATTTTTTTGAAAGAGAATTACTATGAAAAAATATTATGTATAAGAAAAATCTTACAAAATTTCAGCACTCACTACAGTTCCCGCGAAACGCACTCCCAATCGCGTGGATACAATCTACCACATTTTCCATACATTAAAATAACTCGAAAATTCCCCCAAACTTCCTCCCATACTTTCTTGTTTATGGCATTTTTGCGACCCTGTCCTTAGAAGTGTGCTTCGTCTTACTTCTAGAATTTGAAGCAGTTTCCTCAGTTGAAAATTAAGTTGGAAACATAGAACAGGAGTTGAAGGAAAAGACAGAGAAAAGTAATGGGGACAGTCAGTCGCAATAAGGACGAGAATATAGTTCCTCTATGGCGGATTATCTGTTGCACGTTTGCCATGTGCGGGATTCAAGTTTGTTACGCCGCCCAAATTAACTTTGGAACCGCTCAGCTTCTCTTTCTTGGTCTTGCCGAGGAATCCGTCTCAATAGCATGGCTTGCTGGTCCAGTTTCAGGTCTTATAGTACAACCCCTCATTGGAATTTGTTCAGATTCTTGTACCAGCAAACTCGGACGGCGAAGACCTTTTCTCATAGTGGGTACATTTTTTACAGTAATCGCTTTAATTCTGTTCTCTAATGCCAGAAATGTGGCAGAAATGATCACCTACAAAAGTCTTGTACCAAGAGTCGCATTGATTGTGGCAGTATTTTCTTTTTTCTTACTTGATTTTTCTATCCAGGCTATTCAAGCACCATTGAGAGCCCTAGTGACTGATATCATCCCAAAGTCTCAAAGGACTTTGGCAAACAGTTACATAGGAATGTTTACAGGTCTCGGAAACTTACTAGGAGGGGTGCTAGCTTCAGTCACTTTGACGGACTATTTTAGAATTTTTGACAACGATGTTCAAGCTCTTTTCTCAATATCAGCGTTCCTAGTCAGTTTCTCTGTCTTTATAACGTGTTTTTTCGCAAAAGAAGAGAGATTGACTTCCTTAAAAGCAATTAAGGGGGCGCAAACAGATGTCATCGAAAAGGAAGAAGATACAGAAGAGAAGGATTTAGAGTTTAATGAGGAGTCAGCCCTGCTTACAGAAGTCGAAAAAACCAATAGAGGTAATTATAAGTACAAGATATGGCAGTCGCTGAGAAATATTCCATCTCCATTCTGGAAGGTTTTCTGTGTGCAGCTATGTACATGGTGCGGATTTTTTACTTTGTTCGTATATCTAAATGCTTGGATTGGCACTAACGTTTTTAATGGAGATGGAAGTGCATCAAGGTCTTCGCCACTCAGAGCAAGATTTGAAGAGGGTGTTCAGCTCGGAGGAAAGGGAAACGCAATAATGGCCCTTGTTACGCTTTTGTTTTCTTTGCTTCTGCCTTCACTAGTCAAAAAAGTCGGTGTTCTCAAAGTCTACACTCTTTCACAAGTTACTGAAGCTTTTTGTCTCTTATTAGCTCCAGCAATAAGGTCTCGAAATGCAAATGGAATGCCAAGTGCGTTATTAAAAAATATTACTTTGATGAACGTCAGCATGTTCGGTATTGTATGGGCAGTGACAATGACAGTTCCCTGGACTCTAATTGGAGATGCTCTAGAATCAGACCCCAAATATTCAAGTAACATCGGAATTTATACGACTCTTTTCAACGCATCGCAAAGCTTTCCACAGCTAGTTGTCGCTTTAGTATCTCCATTTATTCTTTCGATATCAAATGACGATTCGAGCTACGTAATGCTTACTGGGGGTATTTTTGCTCTTTTGGGGGCATATTTGGTAGTTCTATTAAGAATTGGAGGTGAAAAAATACAAAATCATAATTTAAACTGGGACTTGAAACCAAAAGATGCAGTTGAAGCAATTGGAAACAGACACAGAAAGCTAATCAGTCCTGACGACTTATACAGGGTACTACAAAAAACATTTGATGATGATTCTGCCCTACTTAGGCATGTTTCTAGCGATCGCGTGTGGATTCAATAATTTGGAGATATTTTATATCTACTTTTAGGGTAGAAATGAGATTCGTATTTTCAGCTCAATACTCAATCAGGACAATTTAGACAAAAAAGTTTCACATATCATTTATCTGATAAAATTTGCCATTCTCGTTTCAAAAAATTGAAAAGTATATACTGTAATCGAAAAGAGCAAAAATGTAAATATTATCCATCATCACCGCACTAAAAAAACGGAACTTTTCCGGGAAAGGCTATATTACTAGTGTACCCACAGCTTAAGGTTCGACTTAGGTTCATACTCATCGCTAACATTCTAGTAGCCAAATTTTTAACATAAAGTATTAAAAAAATGAACTATGACACCCACATTTATATGCATAGTGTAACAATAACCCTTTCCTGACAAAAGTTATTTTCTTAATTAAAATTAAAATAATAAGAAAACTTGTTCAATAAAGAATTGTTCCTCTAGCAATGATACATATTGTAGAACCATAAAATTCCATCTCTGGAGACAATCGGATTGTGCAAATTAATTCATTTTTAGTAAACTGTGCTTTCTCACAAAGGTACTTATTTGAAACTTCAAAGCATGCGAAATGATCCATATTAATGAAATGATTAAAGTAAATCACTCAAATTGAGAAAACTGTATTAGACCAGAGATTATATCCGTAGCATGTTGATTGAATGCTTTAACTCGTATTTGAAAGATGGTTGCTTTCTAAAACTAAACCATTGCCTAATATGTAAAAGTGTGTCGATCTTCTTCAAATAATTCTGAACACTCGATAGGAAATGAAAAATTAAATATATAGCCTGAAATAAACTCTATGACTGAAATAAACGTGTTTGCAAAAACACGCATATTGAAATTTTAGGGTATTTTGCTGTGCTTCTATATGAAACAGACATGTACCATTTACCTTTTCGCTGTATTGATATATGGAATAGACAGGTTTTTCTGTTTGAGGAAAATGATAAATTGATGAAATAATGAAAATTTTAAAATTACATATTCAAATTACAGAACCATAATAATGTAGATTTAACCACTTATGATTAATTTAACAATGAAATTGCCATTGAAATTTAATTTTACAGCGTTTTTATATTTAATAGACTACTTCAGTTTACTTACAATTTGTTCAATGGTATTTGAACTGAGGAAGAGGTTAGTTTTGAATTATAATAGGGTATCACACATTTTTTTCAAACCGATTATTAGTTGTAAGGTTAAAGAACTGCGAAAAAGAAAAAGGAACAGCATTTATCGTTACATATATATATATTTTTTAATTTTTAATATATTTCCTCAGTTATCGTTGATTTTATTTTTGAGTTTAAACGTGTTGAGTTCTTTAAACCTTTTTTTTGACTAAAAAGATGTATGTTTCATTCCCATGGAAATGTTTCAAAAGGTTGAGGACCAGAATTAAATATGACTGTTTTGGATCTGCTCTCCAATTGTTGGATGTTGGGATATTCTAGGGATTTGTCATAAATATTTCTTAATTCGACCGGCGACATTATTGTGCTTGATTTTGAGTTGGTAGTACTGGCACATGAGAGCTATAAAAACATTTTGCATCAGGTATAATACAATCAAATTTGTCTTGGATCTGATATCATGTGACACTGAAGAGAATAATGTAAAATATTTTTTCATAGCCCATCGAAAGATATTACTAGACAACTTTTTCAAAATTCACAAACATTTATCGTAAAGGATAATTTTTAACGTTTCGTTTGACTATGGTGTCAAAAAGTAATGAAATTATACTCATTGTTGGAAAAAACAAATTTTCTTAGAGTGTTATGAATGGATTCAGGTTAACACGAGACTTTACTGGAACGTAACGAGGATTGAATCGGCCCCCGTTAAAGGCTTCAAAACGTAATGATAACAAGATTTAGTGTTCTCAAAAAACATTTAGTGAACGAGTGAAAATTTTATTGTATTGCACGCAGGATTTATGCAGAACTATAAGTTTTTGTATAAGTTAAAGTTAAAATTAAATATGAGGACTAATAAGTACCTAACTATCCAAAGGCTAAATTTACCTGTGGGAATATTGAGTAACAGTTCTGATTTTTATTAATAGAAGGGAAGTAAAACCTAACGAATTAGTCTTTTCATTTAGAAAGTTATGTTTCTTCCGCTGAACTATTTGGCACTTTTATTATTTATTTGAAGTAGGATGCTTGTAACAGTATGTACGCGCCATATATGGCAGCAAGTTATCATTTTACGTGACCCCATGTTGAAAAGTGTAAATAGATTCATTTTTCATGCTACTTCTTCCGGAAACTGTCTACATTGAGCTCCTATATCATATATTCATGTGTTCAATATCATGCATAAACTATTGAAAGGTTGAAATTTAATGAATAATGCTCAATTAATCTGTTTGAAGGACCCAATTTACCAGCAAAATAAATATTATAGTTTGCAGAACTCCAAAAGCCTCCAATAAAATACCCAAAAAAATACATTTTAGATGAAAATTAATACAGGATTAAGGTAGAGTATATACAGCGACGAAAGAGGTATTGATAAGTATTTGAGACTTCCAAAATTGTCTTCGAAATGTATGTATACCGCCAAAATACATTTAATAACAATTCTTTAAATACTCTTTTCTACTTAGGAAATTTCAAAAAGTCAACATTAAAAGCCAAAAGAAAATTTCAAACAGCTGCATTGAACATAAAAGATGCCAAATAGTACTCTTTCTGGATAAGAGTCAAGTGAATATATCTTTTGTCCTTTGTTATCAAGTATATGGTGAAGCAGCTATGATTTCAAACACTCCCATGGTAACTTGATCTGTTTCATCCCATCATATGGAATAGTTTCTGGTTATTTTATTATCCTAATCCATTTGACGAGAATAAGGGGCTGCGTTGCTGATTTATAAATTACAAATGGGTGAAGAAAAATGGTGCATGCAGACGAATAACTGAATCAAAAGGCGGAACAGGTAATGGATACGTGTATGTAAAATAGAATATTTTTATTTGCTGTATTTTTTGTATTATGCTTGAAAAAGGTTCTGTCACCCAGATTGTGAAAAGAATACTCTTTAATACTCTTTTATTTATAATACAAATTGAATAATTGAAGAGTACCTTTTAGTAACTATAAAAGCTTCATTTAATCTGAATAGGGTACCAACAATAAAACTATGCAATGATTTTTCTGGACAAAGCAAAAATTAGTCCTAAAATGGAAATTAATAAATAAAGATTATTTTTATCAAGAAAGGAAATAAAGAAAATGCTTGAAAGTCGCTAAGTAAAATCCAAAATTCGTTGGAGCGAAATATTTTTTTTCTTGCATCATAGAAGGAAAATCTTGTCCAGGTGAATAATCATACTTTGAATCTATATTAAACCAAAAATATTTTAAAATTGCTAAGGTATGATGTTGCGAGTTTCAATTATTATGGTTGAAAAGAATGCATTACGTTCCATTTAAATTATATAAAAAGTTATAAAAATAAACCTTATTCATATCCAATAAAAAAATTGTGAAAGTCGTATCGGAAATATCATATAAGTGGAAAAACTTTTTCGAAAATAAGTGTTGCTTTTTTTGGGTGTGAGAAGGCACAGCAGCTGGCTGTGAAGTAAACTGCAGGTTCGAAAGTTTCAGTCTCCGGTAATTCAAGACAAAAAATTCAAAGACTGATAGCGTTATATTTCAGAACATTTTTAAGATAAAGATGTTATAAGTAGGGTCTGCCAGTTATTAGAAAAAGGTCTTAAGCAGCAAGAGATGCTCAGCCATAATTGACAAAATTATAGTACATTATATTCCAATAGAAATGTTCCAGTACCAGATGCAAAAAATTAAAACACAGATTAACTTAAAGCATTCATGGATGAAACAAAGGCTTCATTGTGAAGTTTTTACTTTTTAGCGGTGACAATAAAACATTAAACTACATGAAAACAACATCGACGGTTAAAGATCGAATAAAAAGATTAGTGATGGTATTTTTCTATCAACTGCTTTTTAAAAAGATCATTCCTCTGAATAAACGCCTAATGGATTCAGTTACTAATTTTTGTTATTTCATTATTGGCTTTCTGTCTAATATCCGTAGTACCGGTAACCCAATGATTCTTACGGTAATCGGTGCATATATTTACCTTTGAAAAATTCAGTTCTAGTAAATTGAACTACATACGATCCAGTGATTCATAGCGATGATAAACCCGTTCCTTACACTCTGAAATCGTTGAGGTAGAAATTACCGGCATAAAAGAGACACATTAACTTTCGAGAAAAACGAGTTAAATCGAAAAACACAGAAGTAAAGAAAGTTAAGTTTTCATGTTCAATTTCTGATTTATTACCACTAAAGACCCTTTGAAGAGCTTCAAATATTTCATTTTGAACAATTGATTTATTAATGTATTATTTTCAAACTGTCATCTCTCCACGAAAATTTGTATCTGTTCAATGGTTTCAATTTTTATGTTTTAAACACTTTCTTTAAATCAAAAGGGCCCAACGGATTTAATTAGGATGGATTTAGATCTGGTTTGATGACTGCTAGGGTAACATTCCATCGACCGCAAGCTACATATAGTTGAGGTAAATAATTAAATGTTGAGGTGCAAAATGACATCAGTTGAATATTTTACACGAACTTACAAACAATAACGTAAGAGACATTATGATTTTTAAGTTCTTGCTCCAACTATTAATGACCGGAGCTCCAATATATCAAATTTAAGGTCATGAGTACACATATTTTATTTACGTACTCTTTACAGTCCGACAAAATGGCAAATTTGGCCTTGTTACTGTTTTAGTCTAGGTAGCCTCTGCAATATTTTTCTTTTTCTGACTTCAGAGAGAAATTATTACTACATATGCCTTAGTACAGGGGGCTCTAGAAACATCGTCACGACTATGTAGAAAGTTTGTAGTAGATATAATAGAGCTAGAATTTTTGTATTTTCTTCGCATAAACCAGCTTTCTTCCACTAGCATCGAAGAGAAATCGAACTCCCATCTATTTTTTTTGAACTTAATTGCCTGATTTTCAGTATAAAAAGCAGTTTAACGCTTTTAAAGCCTTTTCTCTTATGCAACCAGTCTGCAATTTCTATACCCTGAATTTTCGGGAAAATAGATCACTTCGGGGAACGTTTAGAGAACTGCAGTTAATTTTTGGTCTACCTGAGAAGTAAATGCTTACTACTTTCATTAAGATTTTGGTTTAAATAGTTTTAATGAACGATTTGGGCAAAAGCTATCTTCATAATTGCAAAATAATGAAACAATCTCAGCAAATCCGAGCTCTTATAATTTATTAGACTTGAATGGAACGTCCTACCAATCTAAATATAACCAAGTTTTTACACATTTATATCTTATTTTTAGCTCAATCGCAAATCTAGATCAAGAACAGGACTTTTTTATACTTTTTTTTAACCTTTCTACCAAATAAAAAGGGTTACTGAAAGTTCATAACATTTTGTATGGTTCCTTATTCCTTGGAAAAAAACTAGGATAGTAATCAGTCATTATTTATTGATCATGTAAAAGTGGATTGAACAGTTTTGAATATTTTATAGATTTACTTCTTTATCCGCCAGTCTTTTTTCGAAATAATACTGTTTGTGTATCGAATACTGAGTTTTCGCATAATATGCACTAATATTTCTATTATTCTTGTTTCCTTTATTTTCGAGTAGAAAAGTAATTTATGTTGAAAGCATACTAAGACATTGATATTTAAACTAGACGCCCCAAAAAAGTGTAAGATTAAGGTAGAGGAAGAAATATATCCATGTTTTTGTGGCTATTTGAGATGGAGCTAACGAAAATAGAGATGGTATCAACTTCCTGAGACAAATTTTTCACTTAGGTCGAAATATTGAGTGGTTTCAAAAAGCTCTTTACTTCCTTCTGGGATAGCCCATTGGGGATAAATACCAACTTACACGCACCTGTAACGATAAAATATATATTTACCAAGTAAGGCAACGTCGTGGATCACAGTGCAAGTCCTTAGTTTATCAAATAAATATGTAGGTATAGCATGTAAAGTCCGGAGTACCCTACTTTAAAAACCTAAAAATTAGGTTTGAGGAGGGTGGATAAACTATGTGTGATGTAGGACGTGGTATAATACATAAACTGCACACATGGACCAAATCGCAAAACTGAGCTGCTGATAACGCCTATTCTTCATTCCTCCCGTCGAACATCCGCTGTGGGCTGCGTTAGCGGTAGGATATTCGTCGATTACCTTTGATGTCGTCGCAGACAGCGATCCGAGCGAGTAGAACACTAACAAAACATAATTCCATCCCATTTTCCATAGTCATGGTAGGGGTTCACAAGGTATGGCTGTTACTTTGCTGTAAAGCTCCATGCTTTTTTTCTTTCCGCTCCAGTAGCAACGGCGAGCTCCTCGCGCGCTCCAATAGACATGAAACCCTCTTAGAATGGCGATTTTACTGTGATGTCGTGCGCCACCGGGAGAGGCGGTAAGGTATTGATGGCGTCTGACCTCGAGTGAACTAGGATGTCAAAGGCCGTGCCTTCAGTCCAGGAGATAAGTGTTTAACCTTAAATTGGACGCTGAATCCTGCTTCCTTGACCTATTCTCAGCCAAGTACCTTCATTTCGACATTGTGCCAGTTAGTCCATTGCAGGCCTTTTTTGCAAAAAAACGCTGCATGGTCACCTTGGTTGTACATGGTCAACAGACTCATGGAATCCTCCCACTGCACCGGCACAGTTCCGTCAAACACGTAAACTCCCAGATGGCGGCGTCGCATCGCGGTCCACATCTTATTATAAGTTCACCTGACCACAGACGGGTTTGCGGTGAGAAAAATTGCAGCAGGCGTCTCCAAGTATGCCTTTGATCGTATCTTTCACCGAATATCAGCTTCCAAACGTAACGCAGTGCTTGGAACCCTCTCTCATTCGTCATTTTTCCAGAATAGCTTTGACTTGCACCAGGCTCGAAACAAAATGCTGTGGGTATTATAGACATTGTTTGCAACACTGGTCGCTAACATTGTTTCTGAGAAACCACCATGTCCGCCAGAGAAGTTTGCCTGGAGTCGTCTGAAAAACTCGAGGAGGTGGCTATCATCTTCTGCATCGTTTTTTGCACGGTGCTGGGCTACACCAGGGCTATGCGGGATATCTCATTTGCTCAGAGTTGATGATGCTGGCCGCATACGACCCTAAATTCAGAGTTCCCACGCGGGTACATCCGTGGCCTCCGAGGCGGAACGAAAGAGTCACTTGCTGGCGGACCGCACTTTTCATCTGAACGTTGTTTACCGCGAGCACTGTACACTAGGTTTACTGTTTCTGGTACATAGGATCAAAATTGAATTAATAATAAGACTCATTTGTTCTACTTTTTTTCAACAAAAGCTGTACTAATACCACATTTAATTGACATATATCTCATATTTGATACAATTTCGACTGAAATCAAAACATATCTATCGATGGAATAAAATTCTGTAAAAGTGTTCCGAAAACGTGAAAATTACACAAAATATCTTGCAGAGCTTAATTTAACCATTGCATTAAACTTTAAGTACGAATTTGCTATATTTCTTCGACCGAGTGATTAAGCCATAAAACTTGCTCCTGATTTTTCCATTTTGAATAATTTGAATAAGCAGTGACCAGCTTTTGCGTTTCATCTTAAGCCTTTTTCCAGTTTCAATTAAAATCGGTTGCTTTTTACATCTCCTGTGATACGCAGGACTTGAACTTGGCAAAAAGTCAATGACAGAGATTTCTGTTATTAGTCCTGGCCATGGATATGATTATGCTTTGATCCACTTCAACTTTCCAACTTCTAACCCCTTGACAATTTATGAAATCTTTATGCTAGAGACTAACAATCTTAATGATATTAAGATGCTGTTACGACGCCACTAACCATAAAATCCTCACAAGAAAAATGCCGTCCAGATTTTTCCTGGGTAATACTCTTAATTCCTCAGTCGAGTATAAATCCATTGGATATTCTTTAATGTCGCAAATGAAATTAGATTTATCATCGAATCGAAGGGCTTCAGCGTAAACATAACAGACTTCCTGTAAGTCTTATATCATTCAGCAAACGTTTTCATGAAAATCGATTCATTCATGCTATTTATCCTTCGTTTCCATCTACAAAGGATTATTACTTTCTACAAAGGATTATTACTATCTTAGTATAAGATTCGGAAGTAATTTGAAGCTTTAAATTCAATTTCTTGGGAAATCGTCTGGTTAGAAAAATTTAAATGTCTAATCTCCTGTAGTTTTCTTACTTAATACTATTTTCGAACTACATTCAATGAGTATGTTGATTCACTATGATTCCAAGTATTTTCCCGCGGAAATGGTCCTAATTAGTACTTATTTAATCAAGACAGCTGAAATTATCATCAATTTATCTGCAAACTTGTTACAGTGTCTCTTTTAGACCGATCACAAGAAAATAGTTTAATTAATTTTATTTATGACGCAAGAAAATCATATTGATTGGTCGGAGATGAACTACGCGGAGTTGATCTCCTATGAATATGACTTTGTAGCGGAAAGGCGCTATACGGTAAAACTACACCTACTCTCCAGGAGATATATAAAATTTATTAGGCGCTAAGCTCCTGTAGTGGCTCCAACATAGCCTCCTGAAGTCCTCAGAACTATTTTAATGCTCCATATCTCTTATATTTTTTTGCTTAAACCATACTATGGAATAAAAATATGCGCAAAAATTTACAATGGAATAGATATAATATTTATAATGAAAATCTCCTACCCCTGTAGCACATATAAAGATTGTCAATAGAACTAACAATTCCTTCAATTAGCGGAAGAAAAACCCAATCAATATGTCTACATATTAGTCCACAGACTATGATACAGAATGCAATCATCTAACATATCCTGCTTCTCGTCAAGAGTAGATTATTTATTCCGATTAGGCTTGTAAAACTAGCACTGGTCCTCTTTCATAGCATAACCGATGTGATGTAGTAAAATATGTAGAATAATTATATTTCAAAGGATTATACTGTTGCTTCTCTTTACTTAATGTCCTATAACGTGCTGTCTACTAGACTTTATTTTTCTTGCATCTCACGTGAATAGATTTTGTAGCCTGTGGCTAAAAAAGCCATCTTGATGTCGAATGTTTCGCGTGAAGGAATAATTATGTCGAATAAATGTGGCGTTGAAATAAGAACAATCACTGCAGAAACCAAACCTCTCACACACGTGTTGCGATGTTTTCAATATATTATATTTGGACACCAATTTACACCATAAGACGTATTCATATCGTAATTATGCTACTTTTACCAGGGCGTGAATCTGCTTTTATACTAAGCTTTTTCTAAACATATAGATGCCTCATGGGGTTAACTACTTCTTTCTTTAAACTAAATCATGCTGGAACCATTTTTTCTAACACGAAATAGTTACAAATGATTCTCCAGTTGACAGCATAGAAATAATAGTGTCAAGATAGTTTGCTTTCTGAAGTGTAAACATGTGGAATGTTCCATTTGTCAAAAATATTGATACATAGTTTAAAATACTTTTAGAGTCTAGCGCTAAGTAGTCGTACTGACCGTAGTATAGTCTACCGGTGGCCTTCTATTAAAGAACCTTAGTTTTAAGAACACCTTATATAGTTATTACCTAGGTAGTATCTACTAGAAGTCTACATGGGACGGAAAAAATGCACAGTGATCAGTGAGGTGTAAACCCGTTATGGTTCACTCTTGTTACCTGCCAGAGGTCTCCGGTCGGTAACGCGAGGATCTCAATAACTCGGTAGAGCGTTTTAGGTAGAGGTCTTCTACCTGCGAGGGACCACCAGACGGACGGATAAGGGAAACACAAGGAAGAGGTTGGCTCACTCTCGGGACGAGATTGCCGGATCGCGGTCAAGGGAGATACGCGGTGTCGATGACGGCGCGATAGAGGCCAAAAGGGGTAAACCGTGCGGAGTAAACCGTAAAAGGGAAAGGGTAGTCGTAAAGTTGACGGGTACTCTAAGAGGTAAAGGGTGCTTGCCTTTTACTTGACGGGCACCGAGACGGAGGTTGCAGTTAAATATCTGCTAAGTCCGCCCGGAGTCCGATTGGTCCCGGCCCCAGACCCTAATGGTCCGTGGCACAGGGGTACCAATTTCTTATTAAAATAATACGCATTGCACTACAACTAAAACCCTTACTGTACGCTAACAACAGGACTGTAAAGACCGTTCGGATTCCTCACCCAGGTGCACTGTACAGCAAAGCCACATTCATGCCACGTGTATCGCCAAGTGGATCACGCAGGTTGCACCGACGGGTAAATCCATCGCCTTGATTCCTTTGAAATACCGGGCGGACGCGCATCGACCGTTGAGGTTGTACCACTACACCACAGACCCCCTCCTTATCTTTGCGCACGTCTTCGTGTGTCTCCTTTTCCTTTCGGTTCTCTCCTTTCCATCTGTGACCTCTCTTGCTATCCTTCCACTCACCCGTCTCCTCTTTTCCTTCCACTGTCTTGCCCGCGCGGACTGCTCATCATGCCGACCGCTGACGAACCGTCGGTGGGTCAACCTCGCGGTCCGTTTCTTCCCACTACTCGCCGTCATCCACCTGCTCCGTCTGTCGACCCGCAATCCGCTGCGCCTCAAGGTGATCCACCGTCCGGTCAAGACTGGGGATTCTTTCAGTCCAAATCCCCGCCATGCGGTCAACCCTGCGACTTCCCACACCTTGGCCCACCCACCTCCAGATTCTTCCCTTCATCTGGCCACTTTGCAGGAGCCTCCGCCGCGTTTGCCGAACCCGCCGGGTCAAGCCCTGGATCACCGTGCGGGTCGAATCGAGTCTGTCCGAGCGGTTACCGTATCGATGGAGTGTGAAGAGTTCTTGCGTCGTTTCCATACTCTACTTGATACCGAACGGTTTGCTGCGATACCGCTCAGTCAGTTCGCTCATCGGAAGAACGCTAAGGGTCGTTTGAGGTCGTGAACCCAGTTCTGGGCTCATCTTGGCATCGTTATAGAAGCTCCGCCCGGTTTGGATTCCCGTTGGCTTCGCTGTCGTGGCGACTTAGATTATCCCGTGCGGGTAATCGAGTTAATCTCTCGTTACCGCTATGCTGGTTTCCGTCCGGATCGCCAGTCGGTGGAACTTCTCTTTTCAACCGGCCGTACGATAAGTCCATCTTTTGGTTCTCCGAACGGCAGCGGAGGGGTGAGTCTGCGTTCACCGAACACCGTATCCGCACTCGGTCAAGCGACAAGTTCATGCATCACGCCCACCGTACGGAGTTCTTCGATGTGCCTTGTCATCTGTGCCCTCACCTATATTTTCCGCAACCGTCCGGATGGTCCGACTTGGAAACGGAACAGGTACTGTGTGTCCCCACGCCGTCGGTGTTTGCTTAATTCTTCCACTGTCTTCTGCGCGAGCCCTACCGTTCGGACCGTTCGTTGACCGACCTCATCTGGCTTATCGCGATGTCGGAGCAGATCGTTTTCTATGCCCTGGCAATCCTCCATGCGGCCTACTATGGAGTGACCCATTTCGTCCGTTCGGAAGATCCCCGCTTGTATGGGCAAGAAGGTGAGGAGCCGGGAGGCGGTTGTGGGCGTCTTTTTGTTGTGCCCAAGCGGTTGTTGAACGAAATCGAGAGCTTCGGGGTCGCAAGGATTGTCGAGGATTTGGAGTACCGTGCGGACCATGCTGAAGCCATCTTCCGTCACATTCGGTGTATCCGTTGGCCGGCATACCCAGGATTCTGCGGGTACAGTTGGGACGATGACGAGTTGATACCAGTTCGGAGCAACGACGATAGGAACCCGACGTTGCCACCTCCTCCGGAGAACGGGTACCACTCACCGATTCGGGCGGAAGACCGTGAAGAGGTCGTTGCAAGGGGAGGGTTGCACCCTATGCCCGCTCCGGACAAACTTATCGATCAGTCCGTGCCGGCGCCTCCTCGGTCACCTCCCTCAATGCCAAACTTGGAATCCCGCCCGTTCGGTTCTAATGGGAACAACCAAGCCCACGAGTCCACAAAGGATCCCGTGGTTGACACTGCTGCTCGAACTGCCCCTTCGGGATCCCATGGGAATGGTACGAAGGATGTCCTCGCTCCTGTCCAAGAATGAGTTCGAGGCGATACAGTGTCTGCGGAAGTCCTTGCTGTTCCTCCGTTGCCTAACCCGAAGCGTTCGACGACTCCAAGCTTGCGCAGCGTCCCGCTACCGACCGACCCGGTTGGCAATTCTGTACCTTTGGTGGGTTCCGTCCGGAAACTTCAAGCGGTGTCGACCTTGGCACACGGTGATGTTTAAGATGCGCTGCGCGTACAGAAGGAAGCTTCCGAGCGGAACCAAGTGGTTGCGCGCAAGTCTTCATCTCCCGTTGCGGACTGCGGTCATGAACTTCGGGTTGTTCCTCATGGCGCGGTGGCTCCTCCTATCGGTAATAATGTCACCCCGGGTACTGGCATTTCCCCTCGAAGGGCTGCTTCTCCCTCTGTCACTTTACCGCCGGTCTTAGCTCGTTTGACCTCAGGGTACGACACGAGTAGGTCCTCCGAGGCGGACGTTCCACCGGTTCCTCGCGCTGCTGTTTAGACTGTAAATTCATCTTCGTCCGAAACGGGTGGATCTTCTGCGTGAGATCGAAGCGATTTGTCGTCATACATAGCGCCCTGTTCCCGATTCTGTTAACGCAAGTCTACGCTTACTCCTTCAGAGTCTAATGGAGCTCGACCGCTACCGGGGAATCATGGCTGGACTTCGGGACTCCGTCCACACTCGGGATTCGCGCATGGATACAGTTCCCGATTCGGAGGAACAGACTAGGGGTACCAAACGTAGGCGTCATTAACCATTTTTCTGTACAGTCTTTCTTTTGAACATGATTACCGATTCAGTCTTGTAGAAATACTTGCAATAGACTTTGAACATTAAACTCGTCTTGTTTTGCGTAATTTTCTTCTTTGATTTGACTAGTCTTGCCTGAAGAGTACCTCCTTTTAGACCATCGTTCATTTCCTATCGTCCAAAGCTTCTGAAAACAGTACCGTTTCGGGATCTTTCAACGCCAGAGTGGGTGGGGAGCAGGCCATAATTTAAAATGGCATATTCACACGGTCCCCTCTCAAACCGTTTCGGAGATATTCCAATAAAGATGTTAGGGTTTCCCGAATTGGGCAGACCAAGAGGTTCCGAATTGGGTCGATGAAGCTCTCCAAACCCTTCGGTTGCTCCTCTGCGGTAGGCGGATTGCCACCATACTTTACGGTAATTCAGGCAATCGGGTAGTCCCCTTGACGACAAAGGCGGAATGCTTCGATACACCTCCAATCAGACTTTCTTCACCGACTCGGACAGTACTAATTCAACCAATCACGTTCGTGCTGTGTTTGTGCACTGCACTCATTACGCCTCCATGGGTAATTTTGCACATAATTTCCCCCTTGTGTGGGTTTTCGATGGGCACTTACAGGACTGTACAGTACCCGATGCGGCCAAAAAACAATGAAAATTAACGGCAAATGTCCGGTCGTTCATGGTTTTTCACTGTATGTTCCTCTCGTGATTGTTTTTGTCCCTGACCACTTGCGGCCTGCAACACCTAAAAATCATTCCGTTCGGTGGTTGTTTTGCACCGTCCCCTTCCCAGTCGGTACCCTCTTCACATGACCATACGCACTCCGTTCGGGCTGAATCCTAACTCCTGCTTTTTCTTCGTTCCGTCGGGCTTTTATTTTCCTTTTGGCTCGTTCTCGGAAATATGAACTCGCGGTTTTTGCAATGGTTGTTTTTCCTTGAGGGTTCGATAATTCACTTCCTTCGGGTATCATCTCCATTTGGGTAAATTCTATGACACACTCCGGCGTGCTCTCCTTCATTACCTTCCGATCGGGTCATTTCTTCCTGTGCAGTAGACTGGTCCTTCATACTCCGCATCGTTCTTGGTTTCTACGTTCGGTAAAGTCCTCGAATAAAGTGTGACTTACGGGGACTTTCGAACGTCTCGGTATGACCACCGTTCGGCTCCAAATTGGTAGCTGCTTTCCTTCATGGATCCTCCGGGTTGAGTGCTTTTCTATGAGGTGCCTTCACGGGTCGTACGCCTGGAGTACCATGTCCTCGCCTTCGGAAGAAAACAGCCCAGATGGGCCTTTCTAGCGCTCATCCTGTACTGTGCAGTACATCTTTTTCTGTTAACTTCGTCCGTGCGGCTCAATTCTTCTGTTCAGCCTTTGCAACCCTTCGTCCACTTTCACTTAGACACCGTCCGGGGTTGCTAATTACTCATGCGACTTCTCGTCATGTTAGGCGTACGCTTCACAGTCCTTACAGTTCGGATCCACTTTTGGAATTTCAACGACCTCCTAGGGAGACTATGCCCGATTTTGGTGAAATTAGGGCATTCATACACTTCCATTCTACCCTCAGATCCCTTCCAGAGTCATTACCGCTCGGTTCCTGCTTCTGGCAAGTCAATACATTCCTAGGGAGACTATGCCCGATTTTGGCGAAACTGACGTCTCTTCGTACCCCCTTCTTAGCGCGGCGACTCCGTCGGCGCCAGTACTGTCTTATGTGATTTTCATGAAATCCGTCAGCGGGTTCAAAAGTATCCTCCGACGGACTGTATCCAAACCAACGGACTCGATACTCGATACCGGTCCGTGCCTCACGGTGCGCTACAATTTTGTCGACGACAAATTCCTCATCGTCCGTGTCTGAAGGTAGTAACGACGGTTCCGTGTGCGGTGATAAACCAGGGATAGAACTAGGGCTAACCGATTCGTGAGTCTGAACTGTATCTGGTTCGAGCGAATTTGAAACGGGTAGTTGACCGCTCGGGACCTTAGTCTTTCGATCGATACTGATCGGGATCAGTAAACCATCTTGTTCGATATAGACGACCGAGTCGGTAACAGACTTCACCTCGTAGGGACCTGTAGTTCGAGGTAAAAGCTTTTTACGTCCCTCATGGAATCCCGTTTCGTCATCCTCCGTTTGTCCCATAAGTGGATCCCGTTCGGCGCGTTCTGTAGGGCGCAAAGCTCTTGGGGTTGATCCACAAAACCTTGATCCCCAGAACGTAGGACCGGTCGGAACCTTAATTTACGGTCGAAATCCTCGTTGGCATTTTCCTGGACAACTGTCATCTTCGCATTTGCTTTTTGTAAAGCGTAGCGAAGTCGGCGCATGGTAGCGCGTTTTAACTGTACAGGTGTCAGCCGTTCGTCCGTGGCGGAATCCAAAACTCGTTTAATTGCTCCTGTAACGGTCAAACTCGGCGGGTGTCTGGTCAGGACTAGATCAAAAGGAGTAGTTCCCGTGACTCGGTGCACTTGAATGTTGTACGCATAGGCTAGAGACTGCAAATAAAGATCCCAATCGGTTTGATGTTCTTCCACGTTGTGACGGAGGCGTTGCACCATAGTCTTGTTAAACCGTTCGGCCTGTCTATTTGTTTGGGGATGGTAGGCTGTGGTTGAAAAGTGACGGGAAACCAGCATGCTGCATACTGCATCGAAGAACTTGCAGTAAATTGCTTCCCGTTGTCGGTTAAAACATATAGTGGTGCTCCATAAGCATAAACCCAGTGATCTAAAAATGCTGAAGCGACGACCGCAGCGGTAATAGTTTGAAGAGAAATGCATCGAGTGAGCCTAGAGAACTGGTCGGTGATCACTAGAATAAAAACAAATCCACGACTAGTCTTCCTTAGCGGGCCGAGTAGATCCATAGCGATAAATTCCAGAGAACCGCTTGCGGGAAACAGTTTCATAAATTTCTGGAACTTCCGTACTGTACCCCGATTAAGTGCATAGCTAACACAATTCCGGACGGTCATGAATACATCATTAGCCATTTGCGGCCAGTAGTATTCTCTGCGAAGAGAATAGTACATTCAAATACCGCCTGGGTGACCGGATAATCGGGGATAGTGTGCCATGTGCAACAACCGTGCGCGAAGAGCCTGCGGGACAACCCTCTGTAGAGCCCCATCCAGCTGGGACTTCCGAACCAGGATACCGTACCGGTCATAGTCGAATTGAGAACCACGTTCTCCGACTGCGTTAGCTTTCTGTCGACAAAAGTCGTCTTTAGCCTGCTTAGTCAGAAATTCCTCGACCGTAAACGTATTTGCTGGCGCTTCCATCTCTGCTAGGGCTATGAACTCAGGAAGGACAATTATCCTAGATTCACTGGCGCTTCCATCTCTGCTAGGGCTATGAACTCAGGAAGGACAATTATCCTAGATTCACTGAACTCGGAATTCCAAAAGGTAACGAAAGCATCATGATGATCCAGTATATTGTCCTCTCGGGCTTTTTCCGGATCTGCATTGCTCTCGATAATAAAACATGGGACCTCATAATCAATCTCCGTGTCGTCTTAACCTTCCGTTCGGAGCCGCGATACACCGTCGGCGAGTTGGTGTTTTATATCTGGACGGTATTCCACATCGTACTCGTACTCTGCCAAACGTAGAAGCCATCGTGCTAACCGTCCGGATGCATTTGCGAGGTTTAAAATCCAGCGTAAAGCATTGTGATCCGTTCGGAGAGTAAACTTGTCACCATAAAGGTACGGGCGTAGAGTGAGAATTCCCCATAACACCGCAAGGCATTCCTTCTCGGTCGTAGAATAGTTTTGTTTCGCACTGGTCAAACTTCTACTCCAGTACCCAATGGGGTGTTTATCTCCGTTCGGTTGTTCTTGGAAAAGAGTGCATCCGACTTGGTACTCACAGGCGTCTGTTTCCAGTGTGTAACGATAAACATGACGGGGTAGTGCCAGAATGGGAGGCGAAATTAGTTTCTCCTTCAATTCAATAAATGAATTGTATTCCTCATCGTTGAGTATACCGAACTCATGCGGGCATCCTTTTCCAGTCTTCTTATTCAACGTAGCGGCGATCTTTGCGAAATCCTTAATGAACCGGCGGTAAACATTGCACGTTCCCAAATAGGATCTCAGCTCTGCCTGATTAGTGGGCGGCAGTATCTTCTTGAAAGCATCGCAATTTTTGTTGTCAACCAGCAGCTGGCCCGGACGGATGATATGACCTAAAAGCTGACTTCCTCATCGAAGAAGGAGCACTTACACAACCGTAAGGTCACACTGGCGGCTCTTAAAAGATTCAATACTTCCCGAACGTGCTGAAAATGCTCCGCTACGATCTTTGAATATATTATCACGTCGTCCACGTACCCAAGCGCATATTGCCACTTGACCCTAGACAGTATAATGTCGACCGCTCATTGGAACGTTGCGGGTGCATTCTTCAAACCAAACGGCATCCGAATAAAACGGTAGAGACCATGGTGGCTAGAGAACGTAGCTTTGTCCCTATCATCCTCGGGGATCTCGACCTTCCAGTAGCCACTGTTGCAGTCCAGCGTTGTAAAGATAGTCGCTTCTCCTAACGAATCAATACACTCATCCATCCGGGGAATTGGATAAGAATCCCGTACGGTAAGCTCATTGAGCCTTCTATAGTCCACGCAGAAGCGTAACGTGCCGTCCTTCTTTGGGGCAAAAACGACCGGACTAGCCCTTTCACTATGCGAGGGTTCAATTACCTCTGCGGCCAGCATGCGGCCAATTTCCTTCTTTTCGAATTTTCTTGCCTTTAATCCGGCTCGGTAAGGTTGCTGATAGACCGGACTGGAACCAGGTTTTAACTCGATGCGGTTTTTAGCCACCGAAACGTTTCCGAGACGGCCATTACACATATCAGACAACTCCTCTAACATTTTGAAGACATCCTTTCTTATCTTCTTATCTTTTAGACCGATTCGGACTTGATCGTGCCAGTCTGCTGGTAAATCCTCTTTAACAATATCCTTGTTGGAAGCGTTGCAGATTTTTATAAACTTCCAGTTCGCGACAGTCTTCTCGACGATTCCACCTCCGGTCGGGACAGAAGACGAGGCGGCGGGCGAAACGGATTCCGTACCCCCCTCCTTAAGGCTAGACGACCTCCGGGCGTCACTGAGAGTAACCGATAGGATCCGAGACGTGGCTGGAAGAGCGAGACCAGCGACTGTACTGGCGGGAAGATGTACATTTTTTGCAGAAAAATGACTAAGACCGTGAACGGTTTGTGCGGACGAATGTCCATAACCCCATTGGCCATTAAGGCGAGTGGCTTGAGTAGAGGGCTTGGGTTGTTCTGGACAAGGCATAAACCGCCGGTCGGATATTGCACAGAAACAGTAGATGATACATAGGGGGTATTGTTACAGCGGAAATAAGTCGAATCTTCCGAGAACGGGTATCGTACGAAAGGGAATTGACAGTAGAATGGGGGGGGCTTTTTCAAGTACTGCGGAGCATCCTTAAATTGATAATGTTAGGGCCTGCACCGGCATCTAATACAGTATTTGTAGGGATCATCAATGAAGCATTGCGTCCGACGGTCATCGAAATCTTATAGTTCCTTTTCTTGAATAAACAAACAGGATCATCGGAATCGGAAGAGAAATGCAGAGTAGATTCATCCAAAGAGGGAAAAGCCAGCCCGGTCTTTGTCCACAGGAGGCTTTGTGAATTCCAAAGCGGAAACGACGACGCCTCTACGCGTTTCCGTGGTCGTTTTCCGTTTCGGTTCCTTCGACCTGACCTGGCATGGGAAGTGTATCCCCATACTGAGTTTTGAAGATATTCACCGAACTCGTTTGTCCAGACGGAGTGCTACCACGAGGGGGAACTGTATTCGGATCGTTTTTGCTCACCACAAACCTACGGTAGTTCTGTAAGCGTATTTGCCTCAACTTAGACCGGTTGGACTCCTTCAAATACGGGCATACAGTATGCCCCGGGTCCAAGCAAAGGCGACAGTAAGGGGGACGCGTTCTTTGCTGACCACGCGGCGGAACTTGAGCATTACTCGAAGATCTGGGAGGTGTCGGCTGCCGCGCTTGTTGTCGAGCGTGAGATGCAATTGGAGATGATGGAACCGACGGGTAAAAGCTAGAAGGTGGGGATGAGTAAGTGGATGCACTTGCTCCCCTTTGTTCCCCCTGTGTCAGTGCCAACACCTCTAGGTCTTCATCCCGCTCGGTAATAGATAAAATGTCATCGCTTGACGAGGACTCAATTGTCAATTCTTTCGCCGTCCGATCACGGGGTTGAAAACGAATCTCCTTCCGAATCGGGTATGCTGTCGCTGCACTTGATGGTTGCCGACGGGATGTCCGTATACCCTCTACCAACGCATGCGAATGATTAACCACCGTTTGGAAGTCCGCATTGGGGTGAGTGGCAAGAATCAAGCCAACATGTTCGCATGTACCTGGCAACAGTTCATCAAAAAATAGCAACTTCAATCTCCGGTCGGAAAATACAGTACTGCAACGGAGAGCCTTGTCCCACAACATTCGAGAAAAACCTTCCTCGGTCATGGACGAACTCTGCTTAAAGTTCACGACGTCCGAATAGGCAACAGCTATTACCTCGTCGGTCGCGTAAGTCCGTAAAAGGAATTGGACTACCTCCTTGTAGCTCCTTAACAGCTCATGCTGGTGCTTATCGATAGCCATAGAACCGCCGGTCATTCTTGTTTGCACGAGCGATTCTGCCTGTCCAGTCAAATAAAATTGAAAGCACCACATCGCGGCCGGTTCGGGAACTCTAGTAATATTAAAAGCGTCTTTGAACTTCGAGAGGAAGTTCAAAACCGCTATCGGGTCATGTACGGAGAAGACGTGATGCTTCATCTGAACATCAAGTTTCTTGCGAAACTTGGTCATACTTCTCGACAGATCTGAATAATCCGCCGTTCGGAGTTTCAACCGATAACTTTGAAAGTCCACCGCCTTGGTGAACAGCTCGTTCAGCGGTTTAAGCGACTTGATAGCACGCTTACCCTTCCTTTTCCGGCGACGCTCGCTGTCCGAATCGGATGAGGACGAGCTAGATGAGCTAGCAGATTCCGAATCGGTTAACGACTCATCACTTATGTTGTGGGAACGCCTCTTGCGCGAACCCTTCTTATCCTTTTTCCCCGAAAGACGGCTTCCGCTCTTCTTCCTTCGTTTTCCAGAACTGTCAGAATCCGAATCGGTACTTGAATCGGAATCTGACCGACGGTGTTTCGAACTGAGCTTCGACTTGTGTTTCTTTTTACCGCCACGGGAAAGAGAGCGATCATCATCACGCTCACTACGTACGCGACGGGCTGCATGAGAACTCGACTCCTCATCATCAGAGTCTCGCTCCTCGACCGGTTTAACCAAAAGGGACGTTTTCACATTCATGGGTGTCCCTATCTCCTCCCGTGGGTTACTTACTTTTCCGGTTTCGGTCGTTAAAACTTGAGATTGCCCGGACGGGCCTGGTAAACGCCTATCGATATGTCCTACCATACGACCGCTCACGATTTCCTTGTCCGGTTCGGTTTCCCCAGCACCTTCGAGGAGTTCGTCAACCGGCATGTTGACGAAGCGCTTCATCCGTGTTGTCGTTTCCTCCCGAAGGTACGTCATGACCAACGGCTCTGCTGACTCGGCCATGATATCATATACCCTTGGGGGACTTCTGTCTCCAGTACCGAACGGACATGTTCCTTCACCGCTTGTGCCACCATACTTTGTACCTCTTCTTGCAGTTCCGAACGGATTCTCTTCTCCATCTCGACCCTTGCCTTCTCGACTTCCGTACGGGTTTGCCGACCGGCGATGTCCATCACACGAGGGACAACCTCACTGCTGATCCAGTGGGCCCTCTCCAACTTCACCGGCGGGGTGGCAAATAAAGAAAAAGCGGTAGAGGTACTCCGCACTCCAACGTTGGACGACGCCGGTTCGCGATTCTTATCGTGCAGGAACCGTTCCGGTTCCTCGAGGGGCTTCATCAACGCAGAGGGGGCACTGCGCGTGCTGTGGGAAGACTGAGAGCCTTCCGGACGGTCAACAGGGGTAGACATATTGGGACTTCGGTAGCTTTCTTGAATGTACCGAACGGGAACAGTGGTGATTTTCAACTCAACCTTCTCTTATCTTCCGACGGCGCTTCTTCTCGATACCTAGAACCTAACGGGAAAAACCAAACAGCTTCTAGGTCGGGAGACCAATTGAGGTGTAAAACCATCAGGTTTCACTCTTGTTACCTGCCAGAAGTCTCCGGCCGGTAACGCGAGGATCTCAATAACTCGGTAGAGCGTTTTAGGTAGAGGTCTTCTACCTGCGAGGGACCACCGGATGGACGGATAAGGGAAACACAAGGAAGAGGTTGGCTCACTCTCGGGACGAGCTTGCCGGACCGCGGTCAAGGGAGATACGCGGTGTCCACGACGGCGCGATAGAGGCCAAAAGGGGTAAACCGTGCGGAGTAAACCGTAAAAGGGAAAGGGTAGTCGTAAAGTTGACGGGTACTCTAAGAGGTAAAGGGTGCTTGCCTTTTACTTGACGGGCACCGAGACGGAGGTTGCAGTTAAATATCTGCTAAGTCCGCCCGGAGTCCGATTGGTCCCGGCCCCAGACCCTAATGGTCCGTGGCACAGGGGTACCAATTTCTTATTAAAATAATACGCATTACACTACAACTAAAACCCTTACTGTACGCTAACAACAGGACTGTAAAGACCGTTCGGATTCCTCACCCAGGTGCACTGTACAGCAAAGCCACATTCATGCCACGTGTATCGCCAAGTGGATCACGCAGGTTGCACCCGACGGGTAAATCCATCGCCTTGATTCCCTTGAAATACCGGGCGGACGCGCATCGACCGTTGAGGTTGTGCCACTACACCACAATCAGTCCTAATTTAATCTACATATGCGAAGATAGATCAATAAAAGCTCTTTGTACTTCTTGGTTACCGGCCCATAACTACAAAGAGCATGTAGTAAATGTTGCCGTACCATGAAGCATATGCTGCAAGTCATGTCGCGAATGTTTTAAACAACTGGTTTAAACTTTCAAATACTAATGAATATTGCACCAAAAGTATTTTACGGAGCGAAAGTATGTCAAAAGACCGGGTAATCCTACCTATTTAAGCTAATTCCTGATATTCCAGTTTAAATCCTGCTCTGTAGCAACTACTATAGAGCATAATACAACATTGCATGATGTAGCACGGAACCAAGATAGTTGCTAACAAAGAGGTCATATACAGATGTTAATACAATTATCTCTTTCGGCAGCGACAGTTCTCTGATTGCTTTGCTTATGATTTGAGGTCTGAATGTGAACTACAATAATCTGTAACTAGTTAGGAGCACGTAGATATGCTTACGGTGAGATCGCACTAAGGAAAGATAAATCCTCGCAGAGCTGCCTTTATTAACTGTAACTTTGTACTATCAGTACAGAAATGCAACTGAGTTACAACCACAGCTTTTGCCAAGATTCAAACTAAACACAAGACTTAATAGACTCATCACTCAATCTAGTACCTCTATCATCTACAATGAGCCCAGCGTGTGAGAATGTAGATTAATTCGCTAAAGAAGGGAGTTGTACGGCTAGTACATTGAGAGCGAGTAGTGCATTGTTTGCAAAAGGGGTTTCCACTTACTTTCTACCATTCCAAAGGTTCAATTACCTTGTTAGAAGAACCTTTACCCCTGATAAAGTTAAATACATAATAGTTTTTATTGAAGTCTAAACTGCACTCATTCAAAAGCTGGTCAATCAGCGTTTGGGGAGTATTCATACGATTATTAATTACGTAATTTTTGATAGATTAAATACCAAATATGACTTCCGAAATTGTCGAAAAAATTCCTTGGAATATGACAATCGGTTGTGATATATTTTGCAAAACGAGGGTCCAGAACCTTTGCCAATTTAGTCGGGTCCGAGCACATAAAATGTTCGGAGCTCTCTATCATCCGCAAAATGGATGTAATAATTTTGAACAAAAGGTTTATCAAAAGAGCTAGTTGCTCCATGGCATTTTTTTCAGCAAAAGTTCAAAAGCGACTTTGCTCATACTCAAGGAAAAATACGTAGAATCTGACTGGGTTTTCGTTATTGATGCTATTTTCTCCAAAACTTCGCACAACTTAGTAGCCCTCCCCCATTATTCTTCCCCACTTTTAAATTATGGAGCTCAATGTAACGATTATGCCCATAAGTTACTTCAAATACCCTGACATTGTCCCTTCAGTAACCTTTACCGAAGATGTATACTGTAAGAAGACATCAATGCAACTTGTGCACTGTACCGACGCACCATTGTAAAAGAAAAATCATACCACTTTGTGCCAAGCCAATTTTGTGGAGCCACCGTAGCTATCTCGCGTGTTTCTCGAAACATTTCGGGCCCTACCAATCAGCAAATAATTTATGCCTCCTTCCCAATTGGACCAATGGAACTTTGCCATGGTGTTTGGTGCTGTCAGTTTCAATGATAGCTGCTACATGAGCCATCAGAACCTCGTAGTTTGATACCTCTAGGGCCTCTTTTTCTAGATTGCCTTTGAATTCAGTACCGATTGCTTACAATTTATCTCTTTTGGGGTTGAGTACTTTTTCTATATAAACCCTGGTCTGATGCTCTGGCATTTCTACCAGAAGCACCAACCAACACGGGCTGCATGTTGTGCTGTGTATGCTACACAGCAGATACTACATTGATACCTGTAGTACTGTATATTCCACCTACATTTTAGACTATACTGCATGATACCGTATAGTCTAAAATGATAGTATAGCATAGCAAAGTCCAGGTATCCTCATACCGCTACAGATATAATGACAATGATACATGGAGTTACAGCACGGGAGCCTGCAGAATTTAAGATGGGAGTATGCAAACTTGGAGATGGAGACTGCAGGATACTATTTTGTATGATTTTTCTCCGATTCCATGCTGCCGATATTTTACGATTTTTTTGAAACAGAACTGAAACGCCATTTAACGTGAAAATTTCAGTCCATTTCAAATTTATTTCACCAAAAAATGGCGGTTAATACTTGCAATTAGAAATGGCCGGCTCAGTACAATTACAAAATAGAGGTTTCAGTACCGTAACGAAGGTTTGACCCTTATAGAACAAAACCATTAATCTACCGGTTAAGTATTGTCAATTGTTTCCAAAAATCTTCCAACTCCCTTTCGAGAGATATCGTATCATCGTATTTATTTGCTTAAAAACCCCATTTTTGTTTGTTTTGGAATGCTTTGTGAGTGATTTGCCACGAGCACTATTTTGTAACGATTAATCTTTAATTGGACTGACTACACGTTATTTTATAAGTAAAATATCCAATTACTTTTGGATAATTTTTTTGGTGTGGTTACGTACAGTTAAGGGAAGATTCAAAGCAACGGATTCTTCTTCATTTTTTTTATTATTAAACAAGCATACGTAGACATCTCGTAAGCACGGAAAATTACACACGGAAGTTTTATTATTATTTCAAAACGAAAGACTTGACGTAAGTTCCGAGTACCACTGCTTACAGGACTCTCGGATTAAAAATCTTGCATTCCAGAATACTCAATACGGACATAATTCATTTTGGAGCACCTATGTAAATCTGAACTACTCCGGATTAATTTAGTCAACAAATTGTTTCTTAAGCCATTTACATATGGCTCCCTCAAAGAGTCCGAACAGTTTCGTGTATATCTCTGCTTTGATGAACATTAATTCCATAGAAATGTCAGCCCTTCGCTATCGAAATGAACAATTTTTGTCTTAAAATTTGTCATGAAGATTTCCCCTGTGCATTGTATTCCCTACCAATCCTCAGATTACACCGTACAATTTCAATTAGACTTGGACCTATCGGCAGATTGGGAGCCCCTATTCCTCTGTTAAACCAGACCCCAGCGTTCACTCTGATGCACGCCGTTGCGCCAGATCCCGCCATAGAGGGATCAACTTAAGTTGATCCTACTGCCCTTTGCTACCCCTACTACTCTAGTAGAGCCTACCCACTGCAAATGAATGCGACAGCGAGGATTGATGGAACCAAGACCCTTAAGAAGCGTCGGAAATCGTCACTTGCGCAAAGTTCCTCTTTTTTTCCTTTCGCTCATTATGCTAGAAAATAGAGGTATGAAACGTTTGTCAAACAACCAGAGCAAGTCTCTCAAAGAAAGGTAGCGGAATTTTTCATCAGTGCTAATTTATCCATCCAAGATTCTTACCTTCCCAAATCTTCCATGCGAACATATATTTTGCATTTTCGTCTATGACAGCATCGGTAGCTTATTAGATAAAATACGACATTAGAGACCTCTAAAATCAAATGAGGGGTAATGGTTTCTTATCTGTACGTCTTGATCCGTCGTCGTTTAGTTGCTTAGCAGAAACAGATTTGTTACTATATCGTATTATACACTTGAAATACAAGGTCGAAAATGTGTATACACCATTGCAGCCATGAAAAACTTCTGAACCTTGACCGCCCACTTGCTATCTTCGGCTTCACTGAGCACGTTCAATGATCATTCAGGAATGATCACATCCATTGTTTCTTAATCTGTCATTGCAGATTTCATTTTTGATACAGACAGATCGATGCACAGTGATATCAATTCAAGAGAAATGTCCGCAATGTTGCGAAAATAGTTCTCGCCATTTAAAATGTCAGAGCTCTAACCACAGACTTCATCCCGTCTATATATCTCCGCGCCCCTATTCACACCTTCGGGCTTCACCTCCACCCTGATATTTTGAATGATGAGCCAAAATACAAACGTACTCTAGAATATCGAATAGATCAAATATTACATCTGTCAAGGAGGATGAAAACTGTATTTAATTCACCATCGCACGTGAAAAAGATATTATCTCGCTGAAGGCGTCGATCCCTTCGCCATCATTAAGCTTGAAACCACGTATTTCAGTAAACCGTAGTTCAATAAAAGGTAAATTGACAATCGCAGGATGATTTTAGACGTAACTGCGGCTTCAACGGATTCTTTGCTATTACCTTATACATATGCAAGGTGCCAGTGGACTCGGCATTGACTAGATCCCTGGAAATTTACACCTCCTGCCATTCTTCATGAATTGTGCAGGCTATCTTGTAAATATCCCAGGGGTCCTTCGCAGTCTTTTCACGACTTAGGATAGCAAACTACATTGCCACACACATCATGAAAACTGAAGTCACCATCCCTACAGGCCCTGTGCGCCCTTTCTTCATTCTACGAAGTATCATATCCATCATTGACCTGGCAGAACCACTCCGTGACTCGAAAAACTCTAGAAGCTCTCGATACTTGATATCAGAGGAAGAAAGTTTTTAACCCACTGCAAAAGTACGTAGCAAGTCTTTAAAAACTATGTATAGTGATTTCAAAGTTATGGCTCGTAGTAGAGCCTTGTTTCTTTGCAGTTTTAAATCTGCAACATCTTCGGGAGCAGAATCTTGTCTACTTCCTTAATCCCACAAAGTGCCACCAAAAATAAGGAAAAACCCTGAGAATAAGTCTTTCATTCTCTGCAAGGTGTGTTTCAGAGTGACATACATAGCCAAGACCTCGGCTTCTTGGACATATTCTTTGTTACAGAATTTGTAAGGATCTTATAGTTTGGCACGTTTGTTGATCAACAACCCAAAAGCATTTCGAATTATGACGCATCGCATTTCGGAAGCTTCAGCCTTTTCTTTGACGACTTTCAGCTTCAGACCCATTTTCCCTTGTCACATTCATATGGACGTTTTACTGCTCCAACAGTACCTTCTTCCGAACCCCTCTTCCTCGATGATCTTTTCCCTTTCACAAGAGGACTCTTCGGCATGATGTAAACCATTCCTTGAAAAAAAGAGTAACTTCGCGCTTGACCTCGCTATTGTGATGTGATACGGCACAACACCAATTATCTTTGCCCTTGCAATTTCTATTGCGATGCAGTGAGGTGGGTTTGTGCTGCAGTCAGGGGACTAAATGATTTTGATGAGGGAGGGTAATAATACAAGACTAGCGCAGTGAGAAGGGAACGATAATGGTAGGGAAATCTGTCCTGAAATTTTGTATCGTTGGGAGGAATAAGGTGCGAACTTGCGTTTGCATACGGTATTGCGATGCAAACGGAAAGGGCGTTGATTAATCAGTAGCGGAGAGGGCGAAAGAAATGGCCACTGTACAAAAAAGGGCTGGCAGTCGGATAACATTGCGAATTGTTTCGATACCACCCATGAGGGAACAGCATTGGCTTTTAATCACTGCTCCAGGGCGGGAATTCAGAACAGAAAAATTAACAAAAAAAGTATCACATGTTTGGGTTCGGTGACAGTTTCTAGTCTGGAACCACTGATTGACAGGCACGTTTCCGTTTCTGAAATATCTTCCCATGTACACTTATTGTAACCAAAGCATGAAATTAGGTCCTACATTCATTAGTATGTTACCAAGATATTGGCCAGATGCCAAGTAAGATTTTATCGAGCAGATTTTGAGCTCAAGATCTGTTATAACCGAATGATAACCAGTATATTTTCAATTAAAGCAAAAAATACACATTATTTTTTGGTTACTTTTAATCTCTGATAACATATAATTGGTTATTGGATCGCACAACCCTTCAAAAATAGTTTTATGCCACTTTTAAGGTGCAGCGGGAAACGTTTTACAGGTTATGGTCAAACCCTTATTTTGAAAATTTAGCAAGCATCACGGCCGGCTGGCCGTATATGCCTCCTTCACACTTGCATTTCAAGCAGCCGCCATATTTTTCAAACTCCGACCCCACCATTTCGATCATTTTCAATCTTATTAAGACCTCACCCCAATATCCCCGTAGCCAACATCGATCCATCTGCCCTCTCCTCCCCACCTCCGAGGTGAGCCACGACATCCTGTTTCAGTACATGTCCTCCTCTCTTCCAGCCTTCTCCTCCGAAAACGAGATCGCAGTTGCTTGACTCATCAACCTTCTCTCCCTAGCAGTGCAGTAGCAATTTCGTGCGCAAGTGAAACCGATTTTTTCCCCTTCCCCCTCCAGCCTCCGCATCGCAGTAACGATCGCTTGCAAAAGTGAAACTTATCTCTCCCTTCCCCTCCTCTTTCAACCTTCGCATCGCAGTAGCGATTGCTTTCGCAAGTGTTAACTATTCTGTCTGATTCCTAGTTCAACATCCGCATCGCAATAAAAGTTGCCTAAAAACGTCTGATCACATTATCCAGTCTCTAACAGTTTTCTACCGATTAGGAACGTCAAAACAAATATTCGCAACTTTTACTTTCAAAATAAGCATTGCAGTAGCAACTGTGTGTGCAAATTCATCTCCTTTTATTTGTTTCCTTTATCTTTGATGTAAAGATAAGTAATAACTAGGAGCACATAACCTATTCATGTGATGAAATATCGGAAGATGCAGCCTCCGATCCTCCCAATGATAGTGCCGGAAGCAATCTTGTATGAATCACTGATGACGAGGGGAATCAGTTAAGTAACAGCAACATATCGGATAGCAGTCCTGGAACTAGTGCTACTAGAGCCGAAGAAAATCATGGTAGCAAGTCGGGGCTACCTGATACAAGTGATGGAAACAAGATTGATTTTATATGAATACCGACGTAAATCAAGGCAGCAATCCCAACCTACCACAGAGTATAGAAACATGGGACATGAATCGGATTTCTGTATGTACCGCAGCGAAGGATCAATTTTATTTCCATGCAAAGCTTAAGGTAATGCGAAATTTTCTCAGAGTAATAGATCCCTTGGACTAAATGTTCCAGCTGTATCACCCTGAGTCGGACAACGAGTAATTGCAAGACGAATGTGAGACTTACGATTTGAAGAAAAGTGAAGGGCTCAGATCACTAACTAGATTTGGATTTCGAATTAATTTATGGAAAAATTGCATTCAAGATAGTGGATCCAAGGAAGCATGAAAATTCTGAGGAATCTTCCCTTATCACTGTTAGTGATGTTTTGATTCGTTCCTTTTGACGAACAATTACTCCATCATGGCTTCTGATATCAGCAGTTTGGTTTCGCCCCAGGCATACAAGGATGCACTTCATTGCAATTTGTAGATGGACTCTTCATATGCTTGAAATTTTATTTATCGACTGGTTCCAGCAATTCAAAAGAGTTACATTCAGTTCAATAAATGGTTTAATAATAAAATGGGTGAATTTGTAGGATTTCATATCACTTTAGTAGGAATGAGCTCCTTGCTTTTTAATTTAAAGTATGACATTGTTGACTCCAGGTTGAACAAGCAGTTCAATTCCAAGTTAAATGGTATGAATGTGTGCCTGGGGTTTCTTGCTGACTAAACTTAGGTTGGTGGCGGTCAGGAATCTGCTGCTCAACTTTCCTCATTAGGAACGTGACTTCCGAAAAGAATGTACTTGATGATCTTACCAGGGAGCAAAGAGTAAGCAAGTTTGACGTTCGTGACTGCGGCGGAAGGGCTCTTTTCATGCGTTGGAAACCTTCAAAAGGAGATGTGTTGTATCTGCATCCACTGGAGTCTATTAATTCTATTCAGCGAATGTTCAGGGCTGTGCGTCAATGTGGGAATTTGGCAGGGTTTCCCAATATTGAGCGTGTGTTGTACGGACGGATGATGAAAGGCATCGAAAAGAATGTGCGCAATTATCAGTATTCCCATTCAGATTTTCATGGTGCTCCGAAAACTAAAGAACTTTCCTCAGAATAACATGAGGACAGAATGAAGTATTTACTGTGATGCATCGATGCTAGTTCGGCTTAGTTTCTAAAAGCAGAGAAATTCATGGTTGGTGATGACTCTCAGAGGTATGCTTTTCTCGTCTGCTTAAGAGAGGTTGTTCCACTCCACTGAATCCCAATAGCTCTTCATGTTCTTCAATTTATGGGCCTCCAGGAACTGGTAAATGTAGCACGATAGCTTGTCTCGTTGGATCTATTTTGCGCAACCCGAAGTATGTGGATGTCGGATTCTGAGCTAGGCACAATGAGCTAGTGCTTGAAGATAACCACTTGCGAGCGTTTAAAAGAGGCGATTGCTTACTTACTTAGTGTTTTGCAGTTCTAACTCTGCCATTGATGCAATTGCGGAGAATTTGATGCATTTTTTTGCCAGAAATTGGGACATGGAGAGCTCCTGAGATGGTTCCCATAGCTTGACAAGGTTTCGAGTTTGAAAGCCACTCTGCGCGTACTTTTTCTTACAAAACAACAGCGTGAAGGGTTGAAGAATAATTTTTACTCCGGAGGGGCAAAAAACCGGAAACATTTCCTCGGATAATGGCCAAAAAAGCTATGGCGAAGGATTTTATCGTTGTCTCATGCACTAACAGCAGAGATGCCAGCGGGACTCTCAAGGATCTAAAGGTGAGCATTGATGTTATTATCAACAATGAAGCAGGGCACTGATCTGAATCGTAGTCTTTGATACCTATCACTTCTTCTGCAAAGTCCTCCAGGCACGATAGGTTGGATTTTGTGACAGTAGGGAACTATTATAAGCTCCGTCCTGTCTTGAAGTCCCAACAACCTATAAACTTCCTCGCAGCAAAGTAAATTTCACTTCAATATTAACTTTAACCTGACAGTGCAGAGTTTGTTCGAGAGAGTTAAGAACCAAATGAGATTCCCACATTCATGGTTAAACTTTCAGTATCAGATGCACCCCACCATTTGAAATGTGGAAATAGCTCCGACATATGAAGGAATGAAACATCTACCAGTTGCGCGTTTTCATAAAACCTGCACGACTATTTGAGTCATCTGGATTCCTTTGCTCCATTCAAAATAACCGGTACCTCAATTTCCACTTAAAGGTATCGGAAAAATCAAGTGAACGGTCACCTTGTCAATTAATTTGAAGTAGATGTCGTTGAGATGGTTCTGGAGCGCCTGTTTAAGTTCCCACCGGAGCCAAACAAGGCCACGTGGATTTTCATAACATCCCCATATCGCACACAGTTTGTATTAATACAGGAAACTATGTCGATGAGAGGGGGTGTTTTAAGCTGTAAATAAACAGTTCTATATTACGCAATGTGTCCTGCTCAACAGACACTTACAAGTCTCAGAGGGTCCCATTGTCATTCTTTCTCGCGCGCTCAGTAACTCGAAGAGAAAAGTTGGTTTTGTAAATAACTATCGTCGTCTCAACGTTGATACGAGTTGAGCGTAGTTTTCTCTGATTGTTATCGGTGACAGTTCTATGATTTTTTCCAAGAAATGCAGGTGATTTCATTACTTTTGGAACTGGTATAGGATGTAAAGTGAGGAGTAGCGGCTTGAATTTCTCATGCCAGCTCAGTACTGAGATGAAAGACAAGTTCGTCGCTTGGCGAATATGAATTCTCGCGCTGGTGTATGGGATTGGGCTGTGTACATATGATTCATAGTATTCTATAATCCAGTAGAGGCTGTTTCTGTCTACTGGAGTGACTTAGCGAGTTCAGTTGAGTAGATGGGGCGTGGATATTTTATATATAGTGCTTGTTGCGCACTTACCTCGATTGAAACAATTCAGCGTTTCTTTACTTTGTTCGGCAACTTTATCAACGAAATTGGTGTATATTAATTTCAGTCATTGATCCGAGAGCTCATTGCCCCCATTGAATAAGTTTATGCGTTAGTCCAAAACAAATAATATTTGGAGATGCAGAGAACCGCAGCTCGATTTAACTGATCATACATACTGATTCAGGTATTCCATTGCCGAATTTGCACGGTGCAGTTTTTTGTAGTATTATTAAAGAAAATCTACTTTCACGCGTTCATATCACACAGGGTTCTGGGTTCATACGGGAAGGCCTGAAAAAAATTAAGTTCCATCAAATTCATATGAACGATTGGTTTATGGTACGAACTGTAGGCCATATGATTCTTTGATCGGGTCTCAAAACTCATATACCTAGCTTTTTCGAAATTTCAACTGAAGTCCTTCGAATTATTGATTATTAATTCAAGAATAAATTACTTACACCACAAGGAAAGCCAATGATTACCGGTAGTATCTGTAATCATTGCTAAGGTGTCAAAAATTAGATAATTACAGTTTCAATACAAAACGTTTTTTATTCTGGCCATCAAAATTCGATGCCATGGCATGACAAACCAAAATTAACCATCGTATGACTAACAAAAACTTAACGCAGGTGCAATATAAAATTATTCCATCTCTCAATTGAACCGCGTTGAAACCTGCTTTTGGAATAAACTTCTTTATTAATTTCTGAGATGATCGCAGCACACATCAGCATGCTCTCTGGTACCGGTTTCAATCTTTTGTGTTTTGAAACCATTGATTACAACGCATTTTTATTTTAAAACACTGCTCCCAAATATACAGCATGTCATATACGCAATATCGCTCTTTAACCCATGAAAATTGCCGTGTATTTGACAATCACATATCCTTGATGGCATATTGCAGAATAATTGGCTGCCAATATTTAAGAAAAATTGTCGCTTTAAACTTAAAAAAAGTATGGGGTCAAGAAGATTGAAGTATATCCATTTTTATAATTTTATATATTTATGCTTTTTGCCTTGGTTTCATTGGTCATATGGCCGCAAGAAAAACTCGCTATAATCTTGCACCAATTTGAAAATTGTGCTGTTCGGGCCCGGTCAAATTTTCCCTCCCTGGATCGGATACATCTCCTTCTCACCACCGCCACCGTCAAACCTTTCACATCCTTAACATCTCAGCAGATCCATCTCTGTTCTAGCTACTACCGAGTATGCGCATACCGGCCAGTCCTGTTTCAAACCTCCCCTCTCCGTTGCTACCGACCATACCTCTCCGCTGCTATCATTGTTGATTTCTTACTTATATGATTTCTTACTATATTTCTAGGTATTAGCTATTCATTATAAGTTACTAAGGTCTTAAACTCCATCGTGTGACAGTTCCACCTTGTTGATCCTTCACGGATTCGTTGAAAATCCCTACTGCACGTACCTGGTCAACTCTTCGGCACGATATCTCGTACTCATATTCCGACGATCCCGAGTTCCACTCTGTCAGTTCTCTATGGATCGATTCTGCGTGAACGCCCACTACGCATATTCTCTTCGATTCACACAACATCACGTCACTCTATCCGAAAATTTTGCACTTTCTTATCGCCCAAACTGATTTAAAGGGAACTAAGTACCCCATCCGCGTAATATCTAATCTTTCAGAGTAGATTTTTCCTGAGACCTCAGTGCAGAAGCTAGTTAATAGCTAGCTTGCGCAATTTTTTTCACTTTATACAAGAGCTTCAAGGAACTCTTCGCTTGGAGCGGATTGGATTTACGAACTCGTGCAGCATGTGAGCTAAGATTGAGTAGATTAACGGAAATAAGAAACGTGTGAGACTTGATCCTGATTTGGGCACAGGCGATCAGTTAACAAAGAAATGGAAGGAACATAATGGAGATAAAGGAAGCGATGCTACTGGATGCCGTTATTTTAAGATGTCGGAAGCTGTCGTCTTTTCATAGGTAGAAAGCCCTCCAGAAGAAAGCTTGCTACTACAATTTGAGTCACGTAGTTTAGCTGGAAACACTGGGAAAAAGCTATTATTTTTTTTTGTTTAATACACGGATAAGCTGTCGTGTTGGGTTGTTTTCGCTACTAGTGAGTTACGCGGAGTATATCATCGTACAATTGAGTTTTCTCATAGCAAATCGCTCCTCGGTTTCGCTGCTGCCGTTGCACCGCAATCTATTAATTCGAAAGGGGAATGAAGGTTTAAAGCAAGGGAAAAATCTCTCGGGTTCTTTCCCTTCTCTTGCTCTCAGTGGTAAAGAGGGTTTCTTTCCACCATCTGCTACTGTTTGTGTCGAAATGGAAAAGAGTGACAAGGAGTTCTTCGATACCAGAAACATCCTTTTCGGAGGAAATGGACAATATGCCAGTAATTCCAGAGACTTAGTCCGATACCGGCTCGGGGAGTTTAACTAAATTCACTGGAAGTCACACGGGAAAGGATCAACTGAAACCCGTTAAATCTAATTATGCCCCTGTTAATGACAAAAGTGCAGAAGTAACTTCACAAACAATTGGTTCCGTGATCGCAACCACTAAGGTTAGTACAGAGCATAAGTTTGTCTCGCAAACCAATGATTACAAGTCAGCGCATCATTTGGATGGTTTCCCTGTAATTTCTGTCCGGTAAAACAATTATTTGAGGCCAGTTAGGACGAAATATGGTACCGAAGACCAATGGTACACAGTCCGCGGTTCCTACTTAAGCAAAAAAGATAAATCCCCGAATTTCATTAATGGCTTTTTGGTGGTCGCAGTTACTAGGCTTAATGCAGAGCATTATGTTGTACCACAAGCCAATGACCGCAAGTCGGTGCATCATGTGGATGGTGCTCCTGTGACTTCTGTCTGGCAAAGCAATTACTCGAAATCAGATAAGACCAATAGTGTGCCGAAGACCTATGGTACGCAGTCAGCGAAGAAGAAAAGGGTAAAGTTCCAGCAACCATTGATGCTAATGGTGGACGTTGTGGGTAAAAAGTTAAAAAGATCGTTTACTGCAGACGAGTGCGTCAACGCGTGCGTCTGCCAAGGTTGACGAAGAGCGAACTGATTTACCAGTATCCAATGATTTAAGTTCATGCGTTCAGTTGATCCACCTAAAGAAAGACTTATTCCGAATTCCAATCTGGAAACCCTCCATACCGCATCAAAACATACCGTAAATATTGATGACCAAGGCTATACCTCCCATAAGGATGTTTTGAAGTCAGAAACTGCGGAAGATGGAGTTAGAAAGGAAATTATACATGGGCATCCCAAGGAGGATGGGCGTGCACTTCAATTGCTTGCAGGGAAACTGTCAGTAAATATTGCAGGTAAACATTCGGCAAGGGAAATACGCCTTCAATGGAAAAGACACAAGGATTTTTTTAACCAGTTGAAGTTAGCTCCTTGAGAGTGGAAGTTTCTCAATTGAAATTTGTGAAGGTAGACTAAATGCTTTTCTTTAATTACCCAGAATATATGGGCGATGACTCCGTCTGATGGGGAACTGCTTGCTTAACAGAGCGCAAAAATTTACCAGACTCAATTGAAGATCGATAATAACCATCTGTCATAAGGGATCTTGTAATTCGTAGTGAAATAAGCGGACGCGCAGCGTTCTCATATGAAAAGATAGAATCAAAACTGGAAAGAATGCTGAAGAGGAATGGTAGCTTGAACAACAAAGAATGTTTGATCGTGAAGATCTTTGAACCAACCCCAGAAGGTAGAAAGGCATACAGGATAGGGGAAGAAAAGAAGGTTTGAAACTACCTTTTCTGCGCAATATGTTTACCGGTCAAGTTCTTCGATTTTATCATTAACAGTATAAATGAGAGACCTACTATCGATAAGATTTACCCTGCGACAGACTTCGAAGTAGCTAACCATCGCCTGCTTTTCGTAGAAAGTCTTTAATCATTCTTTTTTATGTTACTCTTGAAAAAGTTTTGAGGTTCATTATGAGCTATTTTCAAAATGAATTCTTGCTGAGAAACGTCAGTCATGAGAAAAAATCAAAACCAAGTGTGAAACCAAGTGTGTGTGTTTAGAAGACCTATAGATACGAATAATTCTGTGAAACGAGCACTCGTCCAACTAAGTCTGTCCTATTAAATCACAGCAATTGGAATACTTGGACCTAGGCAGTTTGACTTCGATAAATGTGGTTTTAAAGTCTTTGCGCATTTCTCTAAATCCCTGAAGAAGAGATAAATCGAGTCTTTTAGCTTTTATATTTCTTCATCAATGCTGATTATTATTAACCTGTGTCCTTCGCTAACTCTGTTCTGCGCTCGGTGAGCATCTTTCGTCCATTCATTAAACTTTTTGGTGTTATGGAACCATTTTTTTACTGTCCGGCGCCGGTGGTGCGGAAGTAGCTTTTGCTTTAGTGTATAAGAGACGTTCTCGAACTTCCTCCTCGTCTGGCTCCCTCTTTGACTCTCCTCCCACTCCCACTCCTCGCCCCAAAGGCTTTCCGCACCCGCCTGCGTCCCGCACTCTACCGTTCTGGGCAGGTTTTCCGCTGGCCTGCAACTCTTCCTTTTTGCTCTCCCTTTTCATTTTCCCCGCTTTGGGATTTTTTTCCATCCTTTTATATCAGGGCGATCTCGCCACTGGCCGCTGACCAACCATAACCGTACGATCTCTCTCTTATCCAATTACTTTCCTCCACCAACGCCCCCGTGATATCGTGTCTGCGCCATGCCATACGGTCTCGGACCTGCGTCTTCGGTCGACATTTTCGTCGCGCTCACCCACTCGTCTCTGGACTTCCTCGTGAAGTCCGCATCTGTCCTCAATGATGTCGTGGACTTGTCTGACGCCGACACCGTTGACAAGTTCATCTCAGACCTCCGCGATACGAAAGCTGCGCAGGCTCTGCTACCCTCATTTCAGCTCAATCCCCAGTTCTGCGGGGTGGTCCGCATTTTGAACACCCTCACCAGTCATACTGCCATTACCAGGCCCGACGCCGAGCCTCCCTCTGCACCTCCTCCAGGCGGATCGCCAAGTGCTGCCCACCAGTCTCCTCCGGTCGAGCCTTAACCTACGATCTCTACTTTCATTTACCCGGTCGCGTCTTCTCCGCTCCGTCCGAAAACCACATGGCCCGGGCTCTTCTCGAGTTTCTTTCCATCCCCAAACTCTTCTTCAGAGACAGTCGTCCCCGCATCATCAGCCGCCGACGTCCAGATCCCTGCTCTACTCTGGTGGACTGGATACATTTAGAATCCGCTCGCCTGTATGATGACCTCTTTGCTGAGGCCCAAAATCTCTTCGCCTCCTCCCTTTCAACCTTTCCAGGTCTTCGCCATCCCCTTTTCCCCCATCCCCGAGTTCGTTTCATCGCCGCTGTCCTAGGCATCTTAACCGCGGAAGCCTTTCATGGTCCACCGCCGCTTTGCTTCAAGCACAGGCTCCGTTGCCCCCTACCGATGCCACCCACCGCTCCCTCCAGAACCTCCACCCTTCTCCATGTTTCCCGATCACGGCGCAGCCTCCTAGTCGCTTCCCCGACTCGTGTACTTTCTCGGTTGCCGACGTTCGCCCTGCAATTCACAGTTTGGATCCCTCGATGTCTGCAGGCCCCAACGGCATGTCTTCCATGATTCTTCGTATGTTACTTCGGCCGGCTGGGGGCGTTTCACCAGGACTGGACTGCTTTTAGAAGTTAACTATATCTATCAATATGTTTTGCAACGAGGCGCTGCCCATATCTTGCAACCAATTCTTCTGTGGGGGGCTTCTCACGGCCCTTCTAAAGCACAATGGCGGATTTAGGACTACTGCAGTTGATTTGCTCCTACGGCGGATGATTTCACGGCTTCTTGCTCACAAAGCCCGCCCAGTGGTGTATTCCTACCCTTTGCCTCATCAGCTCTGTTTTAGGGTTCGCAATGGTACGGAGGAAATTTTCTACACAGTTCGTCGCCTGTGCCAATGTATGGGGTTTCGTGACCATGGCCTTATCTAAATCGATATCCACAACGCCTTTAATCGCATCTCCTGACAACCTATTCTCGACTCCATCCCCACTCATGCCCCTGTCATTGCTTTTTTGGTTCATTGCTGTTAGGGAAACAGCACGGAGCTTTTATTCGGCCCCCATACCATTCTCAACGCTATTGGTACCCAACAAGGGGACCCTCTGGGACCTTTTTTGTTTGCTTTGGCTTTGCGTCCATTGATTATAAGCCTTCAAACCAGGCCTTCCCTCGCTCAGAATGCTTGGTACGCTCATGATGGTACTATTCTCGTCCATCATTACCATGCTGACGCCGCTCTGAATTTTTTCGAGACGTCTGGGTCTTTCTTTGGAGTTACGCTCAACATGAGCGAGACGCAGGTCCACGCGCTTTCATCAGCCTCTCCTCCTCTCCGCCTACCATGCCATTTTTTCCTCCGCCCCGGTTTCCGGGTATTAGGGTCTCCTATTTCCACTGATGCTTACGTCAATTAATCCTTCACCACTGTTCAGAAGGACATTGACCGGATTTTTACGACCCTCCAGAAGATCGATGGTGCTAAGAATGCGTTTCACTTACACCGGTTTTATGGCAGTGCGTGTAAGGCCATGCACTTGCTGCGAACACTTCCCCCCAATCAATCTACGGCTTTAGCCGTTCGTTTAGATGAGAAGCAGAGGGAAGTATTTCAGCAACTGCAAGGTCCCCACTCAGATCGTGCTTGGGTACAGGCATCTCTTTCACTGTTTCTGTCTGGACTTGATTTCCTTCACACTGCTGACATCGTCGAAGTCGCTCACGCCGTATCCCTCATCTACACATTCCCTCTCCTCTCTATCCTTCTTTCCACATCCACCTATCCTCACTTAGAGGAAATCCCTCGCTCAGAGATATATCTTTTATCCTCTCGACACCCCTACCTTTCCTCATCCTTGAGCAGTACTGCCCTTTTCGAACGCTGCAGATCTCTTGTTCCTGGAGAAAAACTTCAGTATAACATCACCTCCGAACTCTATGTTTCAAGCCGCAGTCATAGCCTTGAGAGAATTCATATGTTTCTCCAGTTAGCATTCTGCGAGTGACACGTTGACGTTTCGAATAGCTCCAGTGCAGAAAGTGAATCTTATCTGTGTGGTCGGATAGGAAAACAAATAGTCCGAGCTCTGGGGAGTGATCTGTATTTGCGTTGCAACCTTAATCAATCAATATGTAGATACGCAATGTAGTTTCGTCCAGCTTGTAAAATTTCAACGTGATTTCATGCGAGTCTTTCAATTAAACGAGCAATTTGTTTAGACGATTCACATGAGCTTGTGTAGCATCTCCGTGTGGTATTTGTGCTAGGTTTGCAAACTTCGTATGCAACGCCAGGCCTAGTGCACTGAGCGATGTAGAGAATCTTACAACGTAAACTGCGAAATTCATCCTGATCAACATCTTTCATTTTCATTAAACGTTTGATATGGCCTTGTTGATTCATTTCAAATCAATCTGTAGTTCTGAAAATATTTGCTGCCAAGAAAACAAGGGATTCAGCAACCCTTTTGGTTGACACAAATTTCTGTGTAGCCTTTCCTTCAATGTATTCAAATTCTTTAGTGCCAGTAGCAATTGAGTCATCAGTAGCGAGTTCTTTAAGCCCTTCAAGGTTATGTCCGTTTACACGGAACAGTAAGCAAGGTTCAAATGCTGTACATATCATTTTTAGATCCTGAGTGTAGGTAAAGTAATGGATTTCAAGCCAACATGATCCAGATTCTACCAGTCCGTAATGTGGTAAATTTACATGTAGCAAGTAAACATCTGGTACATTTGCCTGTGGTGGTGCATAGGTGTACACAGGGCGTGAAAGAGGTTTGATCTGAATAAGGACTGTTCTATATCACAAGAAAATAAGGCACAGTCGAATTTTACGACATATATTGCCCCAATAAGACGTACTGAAAAGCGCATTAGAACAGAAGCGTTGTTAGATATGTTGTTTTTCTGCTTATTCTGGTGTCCTTGTACAATCTAACGGACTTAAAGCTTCTCAAAAACAGTTCCAGGGTCTTTGATTGCGAGACCAAAGCTATTTCCCACAATTTTAGCGTATACAGGGACACCTGATGTTGCCAATGGTTTAATTCACTCTTTGATACAATATCATCATACTCTTTCTGTTTATCGTCACGAAATCGGGTATCATTGGGCTCATCAATGATTTTCGGGAGATAAGTTGACTTTTTATCGTCCGGGTTAAGAAGCATAGATATTGGAGCACTGCTGCGATGATATGGTTTGAGCATTGTGATGTGGAATTTTCGCTCGTTGTCATTACTGTCAAGAACTGTAGCGTGTGTTCCAGTTTTTCCATAAAAAGAAACGGTCCGTCCCAGTGTCCGTCTTCCCAATAGACAGCCACTTTGTCTCCAGGTAACAATTCGAACGCTGACTCGTTAGCCGGAGCCGACTTCAATGCAGTCTGGGTACATAGTTTCGCATTGATGAGTTCCATTTCGCGACGGGCTGTGCACCAAAAGCAAGAATAGCCAGTGTATTTCCTTCCGGTCCGATGGTATGTGACATTGCCATATTAGCATAGTCAACTAAAATTTGTGGGGGTACATTCGGATAGGTAGTTTGAAGTTTCTTCATTATCCTCTTCAAGGGATCATGGTAGCATTCAACGATGAGAGACCAATGGGTTTCAATTGGAACAGGGATAAGATGACATCCCAATGCAGATGCAACAGCTTTGAAGTAAACTGACAGGTTAGCCTTAGCTTGATCGGCCCATAGTTCGTAGGACACGCCGTGATATGGGATTACCCACATAGGTATAAATGTAGCCCAATTAGTTTCCGAGTCTTGCTTGCGAAGAATCATAGCGCGTCTAAATTTTGTTTGCCTACACAAGGCATGTGGCATTGGTTGCTTGTGAAAGAAGAAAATATCAAAAGCGACTGCATAGTTAAAGATAACTTCGGTTGGCGCTTTTGCACGAAAATTGTTGGGCATCCTGGAGTGAAACATACATCCTTTGCAGTGTTTCGTTATATCTAAAAGCTTCTGAAAGTCATAGTAATTTGTCTCTGTAGGGTAAGCGTGATGTTCGCAGGTCCAGCAGGAGCATGACCAAGGTTTGCGTGAACTTGCGCCATTTCTGCTTTTGTTAACAAGACAGCACAGTCCTCATCAACGATACAGTAAAGATGATCAAGTTGGAATGTAAGTGGTAGCTGTAGCCCCAACGTACGAAAGACAATAAACTCTGGTATATCATCATCCTTGACGGTGATGCAATTGAATAGTCTTTGGTCAGAAATTCCGAAGAGCATTGGTATATTCTGAGATATCAAAAAACTTTCATACTCAATTTAGGTCTGGCCTGGGATAGGTATACGAATATTGACACACCGAAAGCTGACATCGTAACTGAGTTGCATCCTTTGCCTCCAAATCTTACTGTTTAGTTGGTCTTGCGAACATATAACAATGATTCCGGAATGTGTGCAGTGTGTAGATATGCAAACGAATGAGGTAGAAAAGTAACCAACGAAGTAGCGGCTTCTTTCATACTGAATCGATAGAAGGTTGGTGATTCACTAAACTTTTGAACATTAAGCATTTTAATCACTGTATTTGGAACGTTTTGCTAGTCAATTAATGGTTTTTGGTCATGGAGGCCTGCAACCTGCGGTTTCTGAACATCGGATACATCAAGTAATGGTTCATGGCCATGTGGTTCGCAAAGCATTGGTTCGTGGACATCCTTCCTGTGAAGCAATGATTTTAGGACATCGATGCGTTCAAGACGTTAGATATTTGGTTGTAGTGTGAATGACTCAAATATGGAACAGTACGAGCTATCCGATTTTTTTTGCTTCTGTTTGCAGGTTATGGCACAAAGCAGTGTAGAGAAATGTTACTTGCTTCCTTTTTCCCTTTTCATTCATGTGATTTTGGTTGTTTAGACTTTGCTCGGGAAGATTGAATGCATCAACATCCGTGTCAATATCCACCTTTGGTTCATCGGTGACGGGTTGGGCAGTCGTAGTGCCCGTGTGATTGATTACAGAACCTTGAGTGCGGTAGAAAAAGTCAGCCTGCAAGTGAAACCAAGAATTACAAATGGAATACAGTAGCGGATTACCATCGCGTCCTAGCGGGTAAAGCGACGGTAAGTTATGGTTATCATTATGTCTGCGTTTGGGTAAGTTGAAACGTAAACGGTAGTTCCTCAGTAACGGAGATCGAGATGGAGACCTGTTAGGCCTTTACCTTAGATTCCGACGCATGATTCGACGATTGAACAGACGAGGATTACCACGTTGCGAGTAGTGAAAATCATACTGGTTACCTTCCTCATCCTCGATTAGCGTACTGTTAACGATAGCTGATCCGGGAACATTGAAAATGTTTACAAGGTTGCCTGTCGAGGTATCCTTCATTGATTCCTGAATGCGTATGCAGCTATGCAAACTTGTGCGTAATTGTTCAGGGTCCGTTGAGAGATCCGATCTTTGAAGTTCAACATAGAAAGTTTCGTTCCTACATGCATCTAATATGCGTTCACGTAACATTGCATCTGAATTGTAAGTTTGACCAAGTAGTTTTTGTAGCTGATGGGCCTTTGTGTAAAAAAAATACAGTATCTCGACAAATGATGTATTCTCATTTTCCTTTGTGACTTGCCCAAATGAAAGTGTGCGCCATTGTTCACGACATTTTTCACGATATGCGTCTTTTATGTAGGGTCTATGAAGTAATTCAAATGCGGCGGGAGCATCATGTGCGTGTTCCATGATGTTATCCTCAAAGTATCTCAAAGCGTCATTACGTAGTACCATATGTACGGAAAAAAATTGATCGTTCTCATCCACCTTTAGTATAGTGCATTTTTTGTTGAACCTGCTCCTTATTTCATCCAAGAAAGATCCACTGAAAGATCCAGCAAACTTGTCACTATCAGATCTAGGTATCTTGACAAAGTCTCTTAACGCAGTCTGCAATTGATGTTCTTGTGTTACCTGGGTAGCAACATGCGATGCGGGCTCATTAATTTATCTGTTCAAAATCTGTTGCTCTCTCGTAGGCGCTAGTAAATCGATTAACTTAGTAATGATTGGTGAGTTCGATGATTTGTCGCACTCAACGCCATTGCTGTGCAGAGAGTCCCATAGCCTTGTACGAGTTCGTCTACTACAGCGTTCAATGTTCATCTGCGTATTGTTCTGAATGTACTCATTTTTAAGTTCATCACCAGTAATCTCATCAGTCGTCATATCCTCAATGAAAATGTTGATGTCATCTTCGTGTTCAGCTAGAGTATTCATGGTTGAATGAGTCCCAAACTTTCCTAAAACATGAATAGAAAACAGTAATCTTGCGCTAGGATCAACTATTTTTGTCATCTGGATTGTTTGTTCGGTAAAAATGAATACGATTCCGATTGGAACAACTTCTGCTGCCTTTGCTGAAACACTAACGAGATCGTGCGGGGAGTACCCTCTGCTTCGTTCGCGTTCCCTGCTCTTACACCGCGCGGGGAATACCCTCTACACAGCCCGACCTTGATACTGCTCCACCGCGGGGAATAGTCGACCCACAAATTCGCGAATGTCGATGGAATTGGGAGTGTAGGATACACAAAAGTAAAATGTTAATCGTGTCTCTTCATCGGGGTGAACACCGGATTGTTGCACAACACAAATACAAAAGTCACACTAAAACCTGGGGGTGAATTTTTGGGTGCTTTAGTTTTTCGAAAGATGTGGTGGGTTGGGGCCCGGGGTATCTTAGAGGGTTACCGATGATCGAAAGTCGTATTCGCCAGCAAAGCTACCTTGGGCATACCACGAGATATGCCCGCTCCTTACTCATCCTTCTCCCCACCAGCTTCTAACCCCTCCAGATCGGCAGCGACATCACCGACATCGTCGCCATCCGAAGAATTGAGATCAGACCAGTCCATCCAGCGAGCAGGCACCCACAAATGCTCCGTGCCGTGGATCCCGTCACAGGCGGGTTAGTTTCCTTCTCCGTGACCGTAATAATCCCACTCTCGCGCAATGACTTCTGCCCATAGACGCCTTTGGGTGCTGTTTGGTAATGGGCGGCTTCCACCAAGGTGGAAGAGTGGAGCGTCCCGCCTCTAGGTAGCGGGCGCGGAGTGTTCGGTACCACAAGGTAGTTCACTATGGGCTTGTTTCTTTGGGGAACAGACGGAGCAGAGTGAGAATACGACCTTAGGCCATCAAATATTGCGAGCAAAACGCCACTCACGGAGCGGTTCAAACCACGCTTTGCTGTCTTGGACGCTTGCACACGACGTAGCAGATCACATATGATTGCCGCCACCACGTGACCGATCCCGTAGTCACGCCACACAGTTACATTGTGCAGGCGGTTTAACCGTTGGAGTTCAGACACGAGGTGCTTGACCTGTGCATGTAGCCCGTTGAGGTCTTGTTTCGGTTCACGGAGCAGGAAACGGACGTCACTTTACCGATCAGCGGGGACTTATCCCGCATAACGTATTAGCCTCGTGGGTATAACCGACCACATCTTCCATGCATTAAAATAACCCAAAAATTAACCCAAAAATTTCCCCCTTTCTAGAGCGAAGTAGACCAGTCGCAAACAAAGGAAAGATTCTCCGGGCGGCTTAAGCTTCCGCGGGACGTCCGACCAAGCGGCCTCCGTCCTCGCAAAAGGTGCTGCGGGATCCTCCGGGGTGTCCAAATGCCAGTCTCCTTCGTCTTCGCCTTCCTCTCCGCAATCGTCTGACAAGTAGGACATCGGGATGGTGTTAACTATGGTGCACTAAAACCCTGAGTCTCACGAGTTTCTGCTCGAGATTAAGACAACTGTTATTCGCGCCCTGATTGGCCCTATTAGCCCTGGCCAAATATAACCGAAATTAAACTATCAGTTTTAAACAGTAGCAATGTAGTTTTTTTATTATATTCGGATAAGCAAGGATTTACAGCGGACGGTCGGTCACGTTATAGTCTGTTACTTCATACAATATATTGATTGGATGAGAGGACCGTGGCATTTCGAGCCTCGTTGTCAGTGGATGGTTGAAGGACTGGCTTTGATGCCAACCATGCAGGGTACCACTGTTTCCGTCCGCTTCAAAATGCCAGAAGGGGAGATGCACGACACTCACGGATTTAGAGAAAGAGAAATGGAGGCCTTTAATTTGATTTTGAGTGGGCCTGCTAAACAGACTCAACCCAGCACCGGCTAAACCGATGCCCTCGCCAACAGAAGGGAAGGAAGAAAATTCCACTATCGACACACCTGCGGGCCAAGGCGGTGGTAGCTTGAAACACTCCCTGTGTAAGCGCGATGCTTACAGAGAGCGGCGACGACTTCGACATGTGCTCCCTGTTTGCGGCCTCGGACACAACCAGCAGAACCACGCAGCCCAGGACCCCTCGCTTGCTGTCGAAAAGGACAGCCGGATTAAGTGCGGCAGGGTACACAGAGCGTTGCAGAACTTGATTCAGGTAGAGAGCCCTCCTTACACGCCATTCCCAGTTCGAGGACCCACGTGCGCTAGGGGCGCGGAAGACAATCCACTTGAAAAGGACATGGCCATCGGCATTGCAGCGGAAGCCCAGTAAACCAAGAGCCGTCTGTAAGATGCATGACGGAACGAGCGTCCGGCGCCCGCGCCCATAGCAGCGCGGGCGCCAAGAGTGGCGGGATGAAGGTTGGAGAAAGCTAAGTGAAGCGGAGAGTGAGAACAAAGAACAAAAAGGGTGAGGCCAGTGAATACTTTAGTACTGTACCGTACCGTACAGTGACCACGCGCTGTGCTGTGAGTACGAATCCGCCCGCGGAGGGTAGCGGCACGACTTGCAAACACGTTTGTTTGCCGCAGAACTCTTCAACGCCGCCAGACACCCTCTCCTCGAGCCCCCGCAACGCGGCCATGCATTTCGCCCGGACATCAAGGCGGTTGTAGGACGTCGGACTTAGCAAAGGCCCCGCGACACCCGGTCATGGAGCCCCGTCCCAATGGCCAACATCGCTCAAAGCCGGACATAATGGCTTTAGGGAGCACAGGAGTAACAGACTTTTTGGGCGTTACATTCGTCAATCCTCTTGCTCCTCATACGCACGGGCCCGTTGCTTCAACCCCGGTTGACATCTCTGAACGCCGCGAAAGCGTCGAAGTTCAAGAGGTATTAAGGCTTCACCACCACGCATGCCAGGTCCCCACTGATCCCAGTGCCGATATCCACTGTTGGCGGGTGGCACCTGGACGCATTCGCGGTGCTGGCAAACGTGGTTAGGAACGTCGCCGTACGAGCCATAGAGACCTTCGGGAGGGTGTGATCTGTCGCTATGCAGAGACACGCTGCGGCAACGGTTTCGTCCAACGCAGCATGCCTTACGGCTGGCCTCACACCAGCCCTGTGAGGCAATACCTCATGACTCGGCCCCATTTCCAGACTCCTTAATAAGCAGACCTGTCCCCGCTAGTCGCCCCCCTTGGAGGGAACGGGGGTATAGATGATTATGACGTAGCCGTCATCCATCTCTTGACCCCGTCCGCCTCCCCTGCCTGGCGTGATGCCCACTCAAGCCCCTTAACCATGCTCGCCTTGGCAAGGATACTCGCTTTGCCGTATTGACACGTGTAAAGGGTCCTGAGCATTGCTTCATTGCCCTTCCACTCTCCACGTTGGGGAAACTTTAGGATAGATCGAATATTTCTTCCAGCAGTAAAAACAACCAAGACTTTTTACGTTGGGGGCTAGCACCCGACTGCTTGGTGACAACCTGTACTGCCTGCATCACTAGGAGGCTAAAAGCAATGCAAGTAACGAAGTCGCGAAGTTCTTGCTGAGAAGAGGAACCACGACGGTAACAACACACTCCATCCTCCTCAACACCGAGCTGCAACTCTCCGTCCATTCCCCACCAGCCCACAGAGCTTCGTCAACATTTCGCCGCTTTCGGCGCCCGCCCATGCAACATGCAACATGTCGTCGAGTGCGAGCGCCACTTCCACTGGTCTAGCGGGTTTCCCGTGCAGGTCGATACGCCGCGACCGCTGCGCTCTTGCTGTCCCGATCTTCTCGCTACCCTTGTCCACAGTACTGCCACCAGTCGCCCCGGAGCACGTTGGACGAACTGGAACTGGCGCGCAAGGAGGGCGTTCCTTTTCAATAATACTCGTCAAGGTTGCCCTTCCCAAAGAAACACGTCCATAGTCCTGTGGTACTATTAAAGCACCACACATTCCCACGCCTAATGACGAGAAGATCCAATCTTCCATTTTGGAAGCCGCCCAATTTCAAACAAACCCGAAAGCGTCTGTGGGTAGACGTCAAGGTGCGAGAGTGGGGTTATTACGGCCACAGAGAGGGACATTGGCCTGCCTTTGATGGGACCATACGCTACCGGGCGATTATGGGTGCCTGCTTGCTGCACGGACCGTTAGTATGCTCAAGCCTTTCGACTTAACACTCAAGCTCCGTTATCAGGAAAATTGAGTAAACCACCCCATTAACCCCCTCTATCTACCCCAGCTCAATAAAAACTCCAACGCAAGCTTTATTTTATGTCTACTGTAGAAGGTTTGTTGGGTTTGAGGAGGTCAACTACCGTAGTGATAGGCGCAACCGAGTCTCTCGAATTAGTTGAAGTGATTCAGTAAGGTCTTAACATTGTTTTGTCATTGCCACAGGAAGCTAAGTCTAACGTAAAACGGTCAATCCACTTCGGAAGGCGACATCGTGAGGGCAATTTTGGCCTAAGTTGGATTACGTATGCGGTGGTGGTAGATCTTTATTTGTCATACAATGTCGCACAGAGGCGTGCGGAGGGTATTTATAAATTAACTACGGATGCGGGCGGCGGGTAGAAACTTGTCGCGCCTGCATTATTTGGAGACTAAATGCAAAACGGGTAACGAATGCAGCATACCTTTATTCATTAGATTACGTATGCAGCCTGCATAATTTAATGAGGTAAAGGTTATTGACATAGCAGTGTGAAATACCTCCTCAATAACCTTAATACTACATTACACTATCCCTACGGTTACTGCCGGCGCCGCCGCGACACTCGCAGAGCGCGAGAAACATCGTCATTACGGCACTCACTGCAACCGAAACGATATCCTCCTCTCCCCCGTCGGGATTGATATCTATGGCGCCTTGGGCGACGACGGTAAGGCTTTTTTCCGCCGCCTTGCTTCCTTCGCTGCTTCTCGTCGCGGTTCCTCCCCTCATCAGGAGCTCCGCGACTTCGTTACCCGTTTTGCATTTAGTCTCCAAATAATGCAGGCGCGACAAGTTTCTACCCGCCGCCCGCATCCGTAGTTAATTTATAAATACCCTCCGCACGCCTCTGTGCGACATTGTATGACAAATAAAGATCTACCACCACACTATTCAAAAACTCACCCGCTTCATACTCAAAGTCAGCAATTTGGGTTGGTTTTCTGCGGGTGAAGCAAAACAGGTAAGCAACTCACGTGTACTAAGATCCTGTACCACGGGGATGCATGCGGTTGCTGACGTTGGCAGCTGACTGGTGAAGCCTTTCTTCATGATTGAAGATCCATGTATACCACATCCAAGAGACCTTTTACGTTGCTTCCCTCGATCCGTGTAGGTGAGCCTGCATATGAACCGGCGAGGTGTTTCGAGACTGGACAGCGTTGACAGCACCACCCGCCTCACGCAATACAGCTGCGTTCCTGTGTTTCGGGGCTTCTCAGTGCTCTCTATGATGTATCTCCTGTTCACTTGCCTTGCACTCTGAAGCCTATATAGCTCCGCTTACCACTGCTTATCCCACCCGTTCACCCGAGCGCATCTACACACCCTAACCAACTCTGGTGCCGCCCCTCTGATTCTAGTATCTTCCTCACTCTTGAGACGCCATGCATTTCGGAAGAGCCTTAATGCTACTTTATCTCTTGGCCACCTTCTTTCACTAACATCTGCACAGGAGTGGACTAATGCAGGCATTGGCGATCCGCTAGTGTCCGCAGGCGCGCGACCAGGGCGTGGTCGGCAATGGAAGATTGATTGGGCCCTCTCAGACAGCTTCTTTTACTCAGACAAGTTGCATCCAAACTTTGTGCAAAAATGGACCGACACAAACCCCACAGGCTGGCAAGGCCCTGGTGCCACCCTCTTCCAATCTGGAAACGTCTTCTTGTCCGCAGGAAAGCTTGTCATTCGCGCCTCTCGCGTACCGAAATCGTCCCAAGGCGACCCGTATTGCACCCCCGCATCAGAAAATAGCAACGGTTGCAACTGCGACACCTGCTTTTTGACTCGTCGTACCGTGCAAACCGGATATCTATCAAGCCGTAAGCTGTTGAGGTATCCGAGTTTCACGGAGTGCTCTATGAAAATTAGCGGGACCCCTTGTCATCTAGCTTTTGGCTCAAGTCCCGCGAGACGGAGATCGACGTGAACGAGGCCTACGGGGACGAAGGTAATCGCCGGGTGGCTAAGACCAACGTACATATTTTCTTCCGACACGGGAGGCAGCCGCCGAGCCTAAACAGGCAGGAGAATCACGGAACAAACCATGATTTGAGCAAGGGATTTCATCGGTATGGGATGCATTGGGTCAATCAGACGTTTGTTGAGTTTTATTTCGATGGGAAGCGGACAAGATACGTTGAGTTACGCAGGGCCGGATTTTAGATCCGACCGAGGATACTTGAATGAGGGGATGAGAGTCGTGCTTTCCATGGCGGCGCATGCGTGGCGGAAAGAGGAGGGGTACCTACGGAGAGAGAACTTGCGAACGGAAATGTGAATCGCATGGTAGTGGACTGGGTGCGGACATACCGTTCAGTTCCTCTGTAACTGGATAGTCTAATGGGCATTGGCGTATGATGGCCGCGAGTAGCCCAGATACAATTGCAAGGTCAAATGATGTTAGTCGTACAATCACTGTTTTACGTGTGACGAAGCTAGGGTAAACAATACCATATTCATTGCCGATAATGATTAACCATTAGCACAGTAGTTGAACCTCTGTGCGGCGTCAGAAGTTTTACCGTAGCTGAAAGCGCATCCGTACTTTTGCGATCAATTCCATTTCGTGTAATGGGGAAACTGTTGGGTGGTTTATTGTTTGAAAGGGATGGTCGGCTTTTAAACCCGTATGCTTGGAGTCTGTTTGAAACAGAGAGGAGGCAGCCGGGGCGCTGCTAAAGGAACATTAGAGACGATGGTAGTGGGTTTTAGAAAGTTGGGGCAAAGGATGTATGGAGAGTACTTGGATTCCCACAAGAATCCAGATGAGCGCTCGCTTTATAGACAGTACGGTAGCTCTTCTAAACAACTCTCAGAGTTGTGCAAGCTCAGTAGAAAGCACTAGATAGTCGAGCTGTAACTAGAAAGTAGCGCTGTAACTAAATAATAGTGCTATCTAGAACAAAACTAAGGAAACAAGACGATGACGTGGGGCTCCACGTCAAATAAAAATACTGCTGAGAAAAATAAATACTCAGCAATAAAAGCGCTACCTGGTTACACACAGCTTCTGTGGTTTTTCAAGAGTGATGCACTTCCTCTGCTACGCCACTGTGTAATAGAAAATTGGAATAGCGACAGAGAACAAGTCTCTAATACACAGTGGTGTAACAGAGACATTGTTACACTGCTGGTATTTTGCAAGGAGTGCTACTTAAATAAAATGGAGAGAGGCCAGCGAGAACGCATGCCGCATTCAACGTGAAAGCTGTTGCGTCTTGTCATTGCATGAAAACTGACCACACCCTCCCAAAGGTTTCCGGTCGCTCGCACAGCGGCTTTCGTAACAATTTACGTGACGACTGCATGTTCCTCTGGATGTCTACAGCCCAAGGTGTACATTCACAGCGGAACGAGGCGAGAATGAAACATAGGAGAAAATCGCTGTACGGTATCTCCGGCATCCAGCGGTTTTTAATGCAATCATTTATAGGAGCAGGTTGACGTTTTTTGCCCCTCTTTTCAAAGAGGACAGAAAATTAACGAAGAGGGGCGTCAGGTGTCCTATTTCTGGAGAAAATATTTTACTCTATCCCAAGGTACTCCAGCAACCAAAATAGATCCATCAGGGCATTCTATATCAAATAGTGGCTGAAAATGGTCTTCTTGACGCACAAGTAAAAGAGATGGAGTCAATGTACGTCCCTACTGGAGCACGCCGCGCTTATAGCTACCTCTAGGACCAGCCCCTTGCGTGCTCTTGCGAGCTTGCTCAGTCGCACCTGAGTGGATGCGGTGGTTATCTGCCGCTGCACGATCGCGTAAAGATTACATGCAGGCTTTGTAATGGCAGCACCTCGTGGAAACCTTGACTGGGTACTAGCCCGGATGCTTAATGAACTGTACCCCAAGATCATATGTACGTATGTGGCAAAGCATCTGTCTGCATGCTATCTAACAGTTTTACACTCACCCCCTTGGACTCTTTTCTCATCCCGTACTCTTGTCTAGGAGGTAAGAAAAGGGCTATTGAAATAAATGGAATTCTTCTCTTGGGCATCATCAATTCCAAAGTCGTTGACATCGAGCTATCTTTTCTCGTCAGAGGATCCACAGGGTTGATTTTTCCGGAAATCCATATCATCCGGTTAATGTGGTTGGTTTCCAACACGAATCGAATGAATGCGATATCACGACTGGGAGCACCATCGAACGCTTTTCATCAGGCAGAGATAGTCCCGTACAAGTAACAAGAGTTGAAAACAGTCCACAAATCGACCCAAAATTCAATTACTTCCCCTACTCCCCTTGAAATTCTTTCCCTTTATCAATATACTAGCTGAATGCTAGTTTATCGCCTGAAAAGATAGATTTAACGAACCAGCGTAACTTTTGCGTGCCCCAAGGGAAGATGTGAAATGTCGAATCGTTTTTATCTCTTCAAACAAAATTCCGGCGATATTTTTCAGTTACTTATGCTCATTTGGCGCCTTGATTCCAAGAAAAATACAAATAACTCGTGATTACTCCCTTTGTCTATGAATATTTTGAACAGTAGTGGAATTTTGCGCTTCTTTAGGCTCCTGTGCATATTGGTCTGCAGTGAAAGGTCCTTAGGCAATGAAATGGACTTTTTTTTGATGTAGATAGCTGAAGAAAAAGGCAAAAATGGCGACGTTGCAATATAAAGCCGTCCAATGGAGCTGTTCAGTAACCGGAAATCTGCGGCCTGGACTGAAATGGAGGTCTGATAGTTAGAGCTAGTACACTGCTGGGAGAAGGTAGAGATGGTACAGTTCTAGACAATCGGTCTTACTTTTTCCCTTTTTACCTGAATCAGAGGCGAGACACAGCTTTATATACTCACCAAAAGCATGAGATGTGAGTTTTTAAAGCACACAAGTCTACCCCTAGATAGCCCTAAATCGTAAGCGCTATACATACAACAAGTACTTAGAATTACGTGATTGACTAGTCTAGAATAGACGCATTTCTACAATGCATAGTTGCAATAAAAAATGTTTCTGCGCGGCATTCTTAATTTTACGTGACCGCAGCATGCTTTTTCACATCGATGCTGTTCAGCTTTTTTACTTTATGCTGTCATTTGCTTCACAGTCTACGCCTAACCTGAGTACCTCTAGTACATTAATGTACAGTATAAAGGATTGGTGACCATTGCTGAGTCCAGTGGTGCAAACGGTACCCTAGGCTCACTTCTCACTATAATGTTACTTTATTACGCTTTCTGCTCCGGAAAGTGAAGGAAAATTTTAAGCGTATGGCCCTCAAATTTAAAGGAGGTATAATTTGCAAAATGTCTTAATTTTATAGAGTTTCAAATAGCTCTGCCTGACTTTAGAAGATTTTTTGATGAAAATATCAATTACAGGCTTCTCAAATGTCTCTATGTCGAGTGGGAAATAGATACTTGTACGATCTCAACAAGTTCCAAAGCTGCTGGGACATGGAGATGCAGATAAGTTGAGGACGCAATTAAAAACAGTATGTCATAGCAATTACAATAGATTTAGTACTGTACATTATTTCCGAATTGAATACAAGCCGACCTAGGTTCCAACCCTCCAGAAGTTCCCATCTTGGAACTACTCAGTAACCTGCCACGGAAGAAATTTGTCAATCTTGCACACACGAACTTCTGCGAATGGCTCTTCTTTGTATCATACCCAGGAGCAATCCAAAAACGACAAGACTTAGTTACAAATTTAAATTTGACAATACTTTAAATGCAGGTTTCCCTCCTGCCTCGAGAGAAGTCAGATATTGCTTCCGGTCAAGAGGCACGCGTCGAGGGCCGGGATAGATTACCTGCTATTATTCTATCCGGGAGCTCTACACGAACGACACGTTGAAGGAAGTTTTAAAACTTTTACTTTTCAAAATTCGCGGGGGTTGCACCCGCGCAGTAGTGGGCTGCTCTAACATTTCTGCATTATACTGTGCTGTACAGTATTTTAAAACAACCACCCAGATCAACAGCAGTCTCTATCACTTTGGGATACATCTACCAAACGCAGAGTTCTCATTACCTTCTGGTCTAAAAACCACCCAAAAGAATAAATTTCTCATTCTGTTCCTGCAGTATTGCGTCATCTATTGTGTTTAGCTCTTCGATTTGCTTCAAGTAAGGAATATTGTTCAACTCAACGCACACTCTAGTTATCAGAAAAGGCTTTTTCAAGCTATCTCAATTGAATTCCTTAGACGATATCAGCACCCCCGCGAACTGCTGCGCACTTCACTTCAAACCGCATATTACATTCTAGCCTACTTCTATCCTATCAATGGCTTTCAAAACATCATCTCATTTTTTCCCCTTTACTTAGTTTCAAAATATTCAGTTCAGCTGGCACACCTCACAGCTCCTGATCTTTTCCGAGGCATATTCATTGATTCAATCCTAATGATCAAAGAATCTATGCGCAACAATTTTTCGTTAGAAACGTTCGGCTGGCAGACTCTCAATTTCAGGGGTGATATGGAAGAGTTCATTGGTCATCTGCCTGCAAGCAATGAAAATGAAGAATGCATGATCATTGTTCAGAGGAATATTCCAGGATCAGATGAATTCCTTCTTTTCGGTTTTAAGAGTAAGTGAATCCTTGAGAAAGTTCGCTTAATTGACAGAATACATAGAACGCTCGCCGCAAAAGAAGCTTTCCCCGAGTTCTCAACAGGAAGTTACCTGGTTATCTGCGACATTACCAATATGCCTTCCTACGATGATATGAAGCAGTTCGTGTATAAGCATTCCCAAAGAGCTGCAACTGTTGAGAAATGCTTCATAAATTTTTTCTGCTCGGCACGGAAAGACCTGGCCAATGATGTGTTTGCTAATACCTGTAAGGAAAACAATGGCATCAAATCTTCTTCGGCTCTAGAAAACATGACTAGGTTGCGAAGAAATCCTATTCAAAGCTCTTGTAGTATTACTAGCCAGAAAAAGCCATCCAGTTTTTTTCTGTTTATATTGTAGTAAGAAGAGTGTCCGACTCAGTACATTTACCGTGAGCTCTTGATGTACAAGCAAGTGGAAGTGAAGGGGCATGCCCAGAATATGCTGATCTGTATTTGAAGCGTATTGGTGGAAAGTACGGGGGACATTACGCCTGCTCGCTTGCTCAATCTTATGGCCTCTTCTGCATTCAATGCATTAAGTAAAAAAGGCATCCAATACTCAGAGGTCAAGTGTTGAAGATTTCAGTTTTTCGAACGATTCAAAAGGTATCTGCTTAGCTTAATATATGCTTCAAAAACAATTTCAAGATTCTTTGGGACTCTACAGCTTTCTGCGTGGCTAAAAGTTCTGTATTCAAATTTGGAAACAATATCAAAATTGGACCCATTGAAAGTATCGAAAATGCTATCTCTAACTCTTCTGCTAAATCATTTCACTCAAATGGGCTTCTAAATTTCGATAAGTTGGATTCAGCTCCGAAGAATTCCGCTGCAGACCTTTAAGATAAGCGAGTTTCCCCTGAGACAACCATCAGACGCGATTCCGATATCTGAAATGACGAACCAGCTTCAGGAGCGGACCTATCCGGAAATAAGAGGAGGGTGTTTGATGACGATAACACAAAGAAACTTTTGGGTTCTGTTGTGGTTTCAAAAAATATGACAGGAATATCACAAACGTTCGGGACCAAAAGCTGTAAGATGACTTCAATCATAGAAGAAAGTGAAAAAGAAACGAAGTTTGATGTTTGGAGCCCCGAGAAAGATGATGAAGAACATCAAGAATTGAGGTTAGGCTCTGTAAATATGTTGCAGGCCTTCCAGTATAACTCCAAACCGAACACAAAAGCGTTTGAAAGAAATCACAGATGTGGAAATCGGTTTTTTATAGGACAATGAAATGACCTAGAGAAGGATTCAGATCTAGTTTCTGAGCCTGAACCCGAAATCCCAAAGAAAGAAACATTTCAGAGCCCGGTAAAGATGTAACTTTACGTGAGGAAGCTCCCAAATCACTCGTTTCTGGCGCTGAGATTTAAATGGAACATGATGGGGTAGACGAGTGTTTTCTTCGTTTGCGAGGAAGCCGGAAAAATCCTTTACAGATTATTCAGGGAGGATGTGCCCCTAATCTTGACCCTAAGGTAAAGAAAACAAGAGTTTAGATGAAAGATAATCAAAGACTGCTACCAATCAGCGCTCAGATGAAATAAATCTTGAAAATGAAGAGGATATTGTTTTTTCTGAGCCTAGCTCTCGCATCAATGTTCAGAGTGACGAAAGTCCACAAAAATTTCCTGAGCCCCAATATAACCTTCGAAATAGATCAGAACTAATTGCAACCCAAAAGAAATCAAAACGAGGCTTACAACGAAAAAGGAAAAGTTTTGAATACAGTGGGCATGTCAGTCGCAGAGGGAAGCGAAGGATTGTAAGGAGTAAATCTGAGTGTGCTCCAAGATGTGGTATAGCTTCGCATCAGTAGCTTGACAAATTTTCATCTCGTCGGTTTCTGGCAGATAGTAACTCTGTCGAGAATTTACAGCAGGCACAAGATGATCAGCAATCATCTTTTTTCGTTAATGGGCCAAACTTACCGGGTGTAGGGTCAGCTTTGAACAATTTGAAAGAAAAGGGCACACCATGTTCTCCTTCACGATTATCTCCGAGAAAAATTCTGATGATTCCATAATCTGGATTTAGTTCTGAAGAAGCAGATGTTCGAAGCAAGAAGAGAGCGAGGAGTTCAGCATCTGGTCCTTATGAAGTTACTGTTTCAGGTTCCCCTGATCTTAGGATCGATGCAAAAGACGTGAAATACAGGTGTGTCTCTCCGCCACGAAAAAGATTTAAAATATAAATTTGAAAAGCTCGGTTCGAAATACGCGATCTATAGCTGAAATTTATCTATCCCAAGATAAAAGAATGGAAATTCATTTTCAGAAAAATCCATCCTCTCTGAAGTCTAAAGTTACAGAAGAAGAGCAGCCTTTCAATGTCGAAGAATATGCAATCGCTCCCGACTTAATTCAGGAATCGAGTTTGAAAGATAGTGAGGCTCACGAAATTTTGGCATAAAACACTGGTATTTCCCCCTGAAGCTACAAAACAGTTTGACAATACTGATCCTTTTAGAAATCTAGAGGTCACAGACAGGTAGCCTACGAACAAATTCCTGGCAAAACTGAGACTGCCAATACGAATTACAAGACATGAAAGAGCTGAAGAACAGCAAGAATCTGACAGCGATCAAAGAACTTCCCGAAAGCAAAATCTTGTGTTTTAATGGCGAGAGAAAGGCGCAAAGCAGTTGCACAACAACAACTTTGTGATTGCGAGTCCAATCTTTGGTTCATATTCGTCCCTATAAACAGATTTTTCTCATGGCTTTGAAGCCATGATCGTTTTATTACTTGTTAAAGCCGCCGTGTTCGCAGTTGGAAACTGCTAGAACACGTTTCCGCAGGTTTCCGAGACCACCAGTTCCAAGAAACGAAGGAAAAATTGGTGGTGAGCTACATTGTGGAACAGAATACAATTCTTTTCCTCAAAGGTTTGTCCGCATTTGAAATTATGGTACATACAACCATTCTTAGATGCTCGCTCTTCCGGAATTGGATTTAAACTCTTGTGCTATAGATGTGACACTGGCACTTGTGCCGGCCCTCCTCCATCGATCGCATCATAGGTCATTTTTCTCTTCAAAAGCAAACCGAATGTCAGCAGCTGTCGACATTCTGGCGACCAAAGTCTTTCATCTGCTTCATGTCTGCAATACCCTTATTCTATCAAGTCGGGGTGAGGAAAAATGTATCGAGCTTGCTCATGGAAATGGTAGCAATATGAATTGGACCTAGAAAGCTGTGACAAGTCAGGGTTTTCATGAAATACATGACGTTGTGCTCGATCTATATGAGCAATACTTTAAGGGGGATGTCATGTCACTATTCAGATGCATATTCCAGCTAGTGTCGCTGAAATCTATCAAAACGATGACATTCATCCTTGGTTGATATCAATTATTTTCCAAAGGAATTGCAATAGTGGCTTGTATGTATTTGAGGTTGCATTATCTACAAACGAGATCAGAGATAGAGATAATTATCAAGTTTCTGGATTGCGAATGGAAAATGGAATCCGAGTTTCACCATTCATTTTAGACGGCGTAAGCATGGTGGAAGAAATTAGGACAAATCAAGATGCTACAAATCAATTGATAATCATAAACATATATCAGAGCGAAAAGGCAAAAATTATATCAGGATCAAATCTGACTTACTTCAAGAGAACTTTGACGTTCATTTTCAGTGTCATTAAGTAAAAATAGGCGAATAGATTATGTGTCTGATGGAGCTACCAATTTATTTCAATACATCAAATCCCTCAATTCGCATTTTCCTCCCAAGTTCCACACATATTCTCATAAAACTGAATCCTGCGAAAGGAAGTCACAAATTATCAAGATTGATCGAGTATTTCTGTCCAAATTATAATATCTCAGAACAACGCGATCAAGAAATTCGTAAAAATGAACGATTCAGTTCAAAATCTGGGACAATCGAATCAGCTCACATGTTAATAGCGTAATTTCGGAACAGATTCAGCAACTCAAATGATATTGTATAGACTTATCCATAGCAATTTTCTGCGCAACTTAAGCATTTCAAATAAACAGAGATTAATTGATAATTGGTCAAGAAGACAATTTAGGAAAAAGTTTAAGGAGGCTCCGCAATGTAATGAGTTTCCTCGAAATAAAGAAACTGAAACCATAAGCATCGCTGCACCACAGAGTAATTTTCGCTAATACTCGATGCCATCTCGAACGCGTAGATTACGCTTGCATATTTTTGCTGATATATCTTGGAAGCAGAGAGAGTGATCTGATTACAACATTGAGTCCGAAACCGGCGAGAACCAAAAAATAAGCACTGAACTGGCAGAGTTTGATGCTCAGTTAGCAGAAACAAACAACTAAAATCATGAAGGGATTAAATACAATCACAAGTAATTGCTCATTATTCGATAACGAACAAAGATTCCCTTAATTATTTTCGTCCCATCGACGAAAGGATGAAACGAAACATACAGCATAGTCTGAGCGCACTTGTCATCAAAAAAATAGAAACAACTGTACCAAAAAGGTTTTCTTGGATAGATGTCAATAGGTCATAAGTGTATGTTGAGTAGTTGAGGTCTGAAACATCAAAGGAGTGACTTTGGTACGTGAAGCGAGACAAGGAATCCATTAGCAGTAGTAGAACCAAAGGATTTATACAGAATATTTCATGAACTTTAAATGCACCAAAAAAATGCCACCATCGAGGAATAGTTTATGTTTCTCAGAAGCTACATATGGGAAATTTAGCAAAATCGTTTTAGCTATCGATGTGCCACTTGGAATGCCGAGTATAACTGTTACATTTTACATCGTCAATTTCGATATGGCAGCACTGTTTGGGCAAGAAATTTTGCGTTTTGCGTCTTATAACCGGTTAATACTGTCTAACAGGCCATTAAGACGAATTTAAGAAGTCAGCGATGGAAGAAACAATAAATACTTTGACTAATGGTCTCTTCCAATGATCAGGTCTCAAAGCTCGAACCTGTACGTCTCGGTTCGAATCCCGACGATATGAAATTTAGAACAGAATACTTGTCGAAATTGCATCAGCAATTTTCTCACACTGGTGGAAGTTAGTTATATGACCTATTCGATATATACTGTCCCGATGAAGCCAAGCAGAAAACTTCGAAAATCTTATAGGAAATATGTAAGCGTTATGACCCTATTCGAATAGTTTTATAACGCATTGGTGAAGTTTAGAAGTACTTTAGGATTAAATAACGTTACTTTTAGTGGATTTGTTATCATTGGTACCATTTGCATTGATAGCGAACCATTGCTACGTTTTCTCGACGAAAAAACAGTGTCCAATGCTGTGCATTTCCTCCAAACGTCTAAAATAAGGACATTTGGAGGAAATAATTGAATATTGGGCAACTTTGTAAACGGGCTTTCGAAGAATATACCCAATAATAAAGGTTCACAATTAGTCTAGAAATTTACAAACTTCGCATGCGGAAGCAAAACGGCAGGTCTCACCGAACGGCAACAGGTAAATAATTTGGTTTGCGAGAGGCGAGGAGTTTCATTGGGATTGGGAAGATTTTCAAATACATTTTAATGCCCAAAACACGGCTTTTTGGGCACAATGTTTTACAAACTGCATGTTGAATATCCACCACTTCGTCCAGTCGAAATAGTTGGAATTTTCTTGACGCCAACTTCCGTGAACCTATTTTCATTCTTTGATAGCATATTAATACTTACATATACTCTAGTGAAAGAGAATAGGCCTGCAATAACTAATAAAAATTAATTTGGACAGAAGAAAATGTTTTGATGCAAAAGGTCGATTTGAAACATGGATGATTTACAAGGTAGACTGTAAAAACATGCAATGCGTAGATTCAAAACAGATATTTCAAATAATAGATAATAAAAAATTACTTGAGTAGTGGTGAGAATAATTATAAAAAAGAAACGCAGCACTTATTAATGGCTCATCGATGTGGATAGTTCAATGACCGGAGGCTTGCTAAAATTTTCTAACAGGCAAAGAGTATTTATACTGTATATCATAGTAAAAAAGCTGCAAAGATGTTTCCGTATTAAAATAGTGTTTGTTGACCAAATTCATGCTCAGTACTAATTATAGAATAAAACATCCAGGTGAACATTTAACAAAAAAATAATTTTCTGATAATATTACTGCAGTCCTAATATCTGTATAATTTAAGAACCAACTGACAGATATAAAAATTTCTTTCCGTTCAATACACTATAAAACATAGGCCAGTGAAAATTAGACAAAATTATTTTTGATAACTCGCAATAAATATAAATTTTGGGCCTCTGATAAAAATTGTTCGACAATTGTGCATCACTTTAATCAATGTGAGAATATACGAAATAGGTTTGTAATACCTTTAAAATGTTTTCAATATTCATAGAGGCTCTGGGTTATTTAATGATTGAAAGATATCGTAAGTTGAGATCCGAAGTAAACGCCTGGTAGCATCACACGAGATAACTACCTCGTTACATACACAACTAAGACGTCCCTGCGCACTGAATAATTCATAGCACCGTTCGCCAACCACTTCTACTGGGAGGAAAGGTCGAGTAATACAATATTTGAAATTTAGGGTCTTTTCCGAAGTAAGGCCTATCGTTCCTCAGTGATCAAGTATAATAGATGTGAGCTTCCAAATAGCCTGATCAGCTTACCTATATAGAGCTCCTTGGTACAGAATTATACTACAACTGCTACCAGACGAGTACTTCGCCAGGCTATCCGGTCTCTTATTTCTGTTCCCTTTTGCGTAAAGATCTTTCTGCCGCCTAGCTGCCTACGCAGGGATCAACTCTCATCCTTGGAACTGCTCATGGGCATATATCAATGATCTTCTCAGAATTTATATACGACCCATCTCAGTTTCTACGACGGGGCCATCGACTGAAATTCAAGGAGGCAGTGCCTACCACCAACCTTTAGAGTGGACACCAAGTGTACCACCTGCAGTGGGGGAAAATTTTGGTGGTTTTATATTTGGGAAGTAGGGTGTTGATTCGTTCAAGACTAATATATAAATATGTCTTAACTGATTACAACTTGGATACGTCGTTTACTGTTTCTTGCCTACAAGTTTCACCTTACATAGCATCATGTATCTGTAAACTCAAATGAACTAAGATAAATATCTAGACTAAAGATAGGTATTATCAAGTATCTGTAAACACAATTCAACTGCGGTAAATATCTAGACTAAAGACAGATATTATCGTCAAGTGATAGAACGCACTTAACATGTAGTTCAAACTTAGATAGAACTCAAGTAATCTATCAGCAATATGCAATGGATATCAGTGTCAAATTTGGAAGTAAGGTTAGTTCTTTCGAAAGGGATCGAGGACAATAGATGTGAGCTTGCAAAGCGATCAACTGTAACCAGTAACACATGTAGATATACCACTTCAATCTTTTTCAAATTACAACCATGACAGATAGATTGGATATATCTTCCAAAAGTAAATCATCCAAACCATTCTCCCAATTATAAAACGTTTCTCTCCCACATCTATCTCATCAATAAGAACTTACAAGTTTTCGTGTGACCTAAGGAGCACATTTCGCACTTTGCCGTTCCCTCCTAGACTTCCCTGCTCCAGACTGCCCTTCTCCAGCCTTCATTCTGCCACGGTCAGCGCTTGAGCCGCATTAGGCAAGGGCACTGGGCACTCGTGTCTTCGCGCATCTTGCAGATCGCGCAATTACGTCTATGGGGCTCTGTTTGTATTGGCTAGGGATATATCTTTCTAAAGTGGAGGTTTCTCCCACAGTAAGGGTCTCACCTCGGTCAAGAACCGCAACGCTCAGTGCACCCTGCTGCACTCAACTCTGGCGGTTTTCCGCTAGCATGGGAGGCTTACTTAACCAAACGTTCCTGCTGGTCATACCAAAAGCCGTTCTTTTGGAGCGCTTGTCTTCATTGCCGTCGCTTACTGTAAGTATCGATCTTATAGCGGAGGTTTTTCAAGCAATTATAACCGTAGCTGTCCAAGGTTTTGATGGTGGATTTTTTCTTCTCCCCCTTTTGCCGGCCATCGCACTACCGGTACATCGCACAAGACGGGCACTTTTCTCTTCTTCATTCGGAAAAACGTCGTTTAAACCACCCTGTGAGATACCTTTTGTGCGCAAAATTTGATGGCCTAAGGTCGGATTTGATAGAATGACCAAAAGGATTAAAAAGAATAAGAGAGAAATATTTGTTTCCTTAAGTCGCGTTTCTGTTACTGATGATGATGCGATTATTGTGTGTGGCATGATCGAACTAGACGACAGAACCCGATACTTATAGAGAATCTAAAACATTTCAATTGATTGCATTTGCGCATGTATTACTTGATCACAATAAAGATCTTTAAAACAATTATGTGTCATTGGAAAATGTATGAATCATGAATTAGTCTTGATCAATGGAATCAGTTGATCACATAAGATTCTTAATGATTTAGAGTGGCTCAACACCCCTCCTGAATCTTATTGTGGTCAATCTGCATTTTTTCTGTGTCTGTGGAATTGAGATAGTAAGTTTGTCGTCTGGCAATTGTTTTTCTGTTGTTCAGCAGCTATGAGAACTTTCCACTCGTTCTTATGCTCAACACAAAGAAAAAGTTCCCGTCCTTCCTTGAGATTGGGACCGTAAAGCGGTTTACATAGACAGTCCACGAGCATTTCAGCAGTAGCAACCTAAGTGATCTTGATATTATTTTCATCTATCAGAGAGCGGATATGGTGATGTCATATGTCGACGTTTTTTGTTTTTCCTAAACTTGGAAATGCCCATTGCCGATTTAATTGAGCCGCCATTGTCTTAATATATCACTGTTGTATCTTTCTGAAGAATTCCAATGCTGTTAAGCAGATGTTTAAGCCGAAAAAAATCGGTAACGACTAGGGATAGGCTTGCATATTCCCGCCTCTGTACTCGATAATATGACATATTTCTACTTTTCAAGCTTTTCCAAGGTATACGTGCATCTCTAAGAAGAACGACGTGGCCACGTATAAATTTCCAGGGAAGAATTTTGGCTCCCACTGGCTTTGGAATAAGATCCCAGGGTCCCTTCTCCCTATAGCTATTCTGAGCCGGGGGTAAGCTCTACATCAGAAAAATTAATCAAAAGAGCACATACAGAGGGGGGACTTTCATTGGCTCAGCAAAATATGCCCGGATTCTACTGAATTTTAACCTTTTCTCGTTACTGTACAAATATTTTCCTGCAATTTGGGGCAGGGATTTCCGTAAGCATTGCCCCCGTCCAATAATATTTGTGGATCAATTTCGTCAAAAAATGTTATGATACACCTGCGTTTGCACGCGGTTGTATCGGGCCAGACTTATGATCAGTCAAAAAATGGCGAGGCGTGAGGAGGAATGCTGATTGGACGGGGCCGGGACCGCGAGGAAGGGGCGAATGCTGATTGGAGTGGTGAGGAGGTCCCATTTGGGCATAATAATTGCCTTCATCGGGTAAGTCCACATACATGGGGGTAAGTCAGGTACATCGAGGGTAAGTCCGGGTACATCGGGGTAAGTCCGCAGTGAGAATTAGGCTGTGCGAACGTGCACAGCCTGTAAGTCAGCCCATTACGTTGTGCAAAAGTTCAATGCTTGTCCCACCATATCCGCGTGACAGGCTCTAGGATATTCTTGAATAGCAGATAGAAATTGAAAAAGAATTTAAAGAATAGTGAAGTTGAGGTGGAGAAAAAACGAGGATACAAGGAACGGGAAAGTATGGATAAGACGCGAAATGAAAATATAGGCCGAACTGTCGATCAGCTTTAGGGATTAGGGATTTAGGGTTTTTAGGGTTTTTAGGGGATTTAGGGGTTTTAGGGGATTTAGGTTTAGGGATTTAGGGTTTTTTAGGGGATTTAGGGTTTTAGTGGATTAGGGTTTTAGGGTTTAGGGGTTTAGGGTTTTTAGGATTTAGGGGATTTAGGGGTTTAGTTACCGGCCTGGTGGGGATTTGGGTGGCCGAGGGGATTTGTTGCACATGTTATTTATATGTTGCGATAAGGCTTGTATGGTCCTTGAAGTATTCAGGAGTGCTTCATTGTCTTTCTAACAACAGTTGAAGGCATAGAAGTAAAAATATTTTGGGTTATGACAATTTTTCGAAAATGTCGATTTTGCCTATTTTTGATGCGGTTGTACCGTTTTTTCTAGGAAATGGATTACAGACCTATATTAACCCGTTATTATTTAAGAAATGGATGGAGTAGGCAGTGTATCACAACAATTTTATGAAAAAGTGTGCAAAGATAGCGTCATGCAGACTCGTGGTGTTGCCATGTTTTAAGGCGGTTTTGACGGTAAACTCGATTTTGTGGAGTGTTTGTTCAACTAAAGCATGAATCTTGTGCTGAGGTGGTCCCTTGATAGTGGTATTCAGCGTCTATATTATATTTGTGTGCTGCGATCATGGCCTATGCAGTGATATGGGTCGGGGCTACCTGATTTTCCCTACTATATCCATTTTTTGGATTGCAGTGAAAATCGATGAAATGAACAGTTGATATTAGTAAGGTTTATGTTGGATACGCTGCAAGTCAAACTCTGCATAAAAGTGGCCAATGCAAAAAAACTTGCTCTTTAAGCGGAATTGATGACGGCTCTGTTTGCGAACAAGTGATCCAATGTGCTCTTAGTGTGTTCTTGGGACCTTGTAAAGTGAGCTGGATACAAATTCGCTTTTATCCGAAAAACTCCGCAAGGAATCGTTAGTAGTAAGAAATTGGGTAAGGTTTCCTGAACACGAGGATCTGCTGAATATACATAGGTGACGCACTCAAAGCATTTGTTTATAAATTGCTTCCTAACTGAGAAAAGTAAAAACTGAATACCGTCTTGCCTTTATTGAATCCTTGAATCCATTTGGTAGAGAAATGATTTTTAAATTCTGATAAATGGAGCAGTTGGTATTAGTATGCCTTGTTTTCGGTGCGTGGAATGTAATGCTCCGGTGATTGGTGTCGATAAAAAATGACACAGAGCGACCTTTTTGTGTTTACTAGATCCATTTGGGGATAAATATGACTTGAAATCCGTTGGATTGCTTATATCACAAGAGTAGGAAAAGTATGATGCTGTCCGGGATGTAAGGATTTGGAGAATGTATTTGTCTTTAATCAAGTCATTGGCTGGTTCAATGCTTCCTAAATGAGAAACGTGACGTACAAATACCTTATGGTCTTTATTCAATTTAGTTGATGCGTGTGTTTTCAGTTGCAACCTGATGAATACAGCAGATCACCTTAGTAAGTATTTGCATGGTGCTCGTAATGTGAGGTTCAGGCTAATGGTGGGGTGGGAATATATGCCTTGAAATCCGTTGGAGCGATTGTCCTCAAAATGAATTTTTAAGGACGCCAGTGTGAGCCTTTCGAGCATGGATGGAGAGCTTTTATCATTCTCATGAATATCAAAGTCTTACGCGATCTAGGAGTGAGAGTCATGTTGGAAGGAGGAATTTTGCCATTTACGTTCATACGGACTGCTTAAGAAACATAGGACTTATGGATAAATGACATTGAGGGCCATCCGCACTTGTTTCTAACTGACATGATGTAGCAATGGTAAAGAGATTTTTGACCTCTACAAGGCTCATAGAACTTGAGCGTCATTCTAGGCTCTATTTCTATAAAAATGATCATGAAATCTATCACAAACGGCAGGGTTTTAGCGTATTTATTACAACAGAGAGATTGTAGTTTGCCATTCCTGGTCTTACTTGCAAAACAATGATCATAAAGTCTACCTTGCATGGCCTTGAAATTTCAGTTCGGAATGAGAGAATTTGGAGCGAGCCGTCATTTCTGCATATTGTGTTTTGAAAGAAATGGCAGCGAAGATCATCCGGACATATTTCTATCTGACATGATTTCACCATGCAAAAGAGGTTTTGGACAACAACGACTTTCTGTGAAATACAAAGTCTTTCCCGGTTCTGTTTACATAAAAATGGCCATAACGTCCATCATATACGGCTTTAGGGTTTTAGGGTTTTTTTCACCATGCAAAAGAGGTTTTGCACAACAACGACTTTCTGTGAAATACAAAGTCTTTCCCGGTTCTGTTTACATAAAAATGACCATAACGTCCATCATATACGGCGGGGGATTCGTAGTGTGTAATTTCCGGTTCTACTTCCAAAAACATGTTCATAACGTCGAAATAAAACGGCCAGGAGCCGGCGGGTTGCAATGGAGAGAGTTCAGAGCAGGCTGCACATATAGTTCTTGGATTTAGGGGTTTTCAATTTGGGTTTCATTCTTGATTTCAGTTGCCACGTGTATATCACAATTTTTAGAATTACAACTGTAAAATCAATAGTCAGTTACTATTTGCTTTGATTTGATTCTGCGCTTGCAATTAATTTGGGTACTTAAAGTCCAACGTTTTTCTTCCGTCTCTTCCTTCTCCCTCTCCAAACATATCCACATCTACCCTGCATCTCCACCCGCACCTATATCAGAATCAACAGATTATATTTCTCTACTAACTTAACTCGTTGCATACCTCTCTAAACATCTCTCTTCCAAATGGCGCAAATGTTCCGTGCCTGTTTTAGCATCAAGCAGCTCAACATCATCTCCGATGCGATGTCAGAGAAGGCCTTCGTCCTGTCGATAATGCCACTGTCGAAGTTATTGCGGAGGACATGAAAAGTTTTGGTTTTGACCAAGCGAAGAGAGGAACATTTATCATGGGAATCAAGACTTCGCATAGAGCTCACTTCAACGATGTCGCGCCCGGCTCTATGAAGGGAATGGTTTGGAACTTGAGCGCCAGGGAATTAGAAGCACTTCCATCCATAGATCTATGCACCTCACAAGCGGACGCCGAGTCGGATCTGAAAGAATTCATTTTTATTGATGGCCGTCACCGACACAGGAGCATTGTTCAGGCCTTCTCCGATCGGGATGACATACTGGAAACGTACTTGTACTTTGATGTTTTCCTCAATATACCTACAAGCCAGGCCTTAGTGATGTCTTACAACGCATCTCGCATTGCAAAAATCGTCAGTTCCGTGTGCTTTCTCGACGAGTTGATCTGTATGAGAGGCCAGAAGTCCAAGCACGAATTACATTCTGCGATGAGGTTGTCGAAGAAACAGGTATCCGTTCTGAAGCATTTGAATGCCTGCATTACTCCCCTTTCACAGAGAGTGATCCAGCGTTGGCGCTCTTTGGGCCTCTTCTCGCTATCTAACATCATGGACAGGGGAAACAGAATGCTATGGACTCTCTTGCATGCTTTTTCGCCTGGTACCATCAGATTGACGATGATGCGAAGGGGAAGAAAGAGCGCACTTTGCTCATCTCTTCACGCAGCTTCTTGTATTCTCATTCCCGTTTGATGTTGGCTATGCAAGGATTTGTGTTCGCCGCTATTGTTGTTGTCTACCGGCAGGTTCACAAGAAAAATGGCTCCTTAAGCGCCGCGGGAGTTCTTGAAAGGGTATCCAGCAGCATTACGATCGCTATGCTGGATATACTACCGAGATGGAAAGCCGAAAACAACAGTCTATCAGATGCACAAAAATGTTTTGGGCGCTTTTTGTGACTTCGATTTCTTCACTATTTTCAAGATTTGGAACAAGCTCATTCTAAATTTCGCGAGGTGTTGCAGGGTGTGGGTTCGGTCGAATTTGCTTGTGAAGATCTTGCACCAGCAAAACATCTATTCGACTCCATCCAGTCTCGTCTTTCCTCACCAGCTCGTGGCATGAAAATTGGGAAGGGCACAAAGAAGCCAGATGAAGCAACATCCCCTCCAAAAAAGAAAATGCGAGTCGAAAGTCATGACGTATCTGACGTAATTGTTGAGGGAAATCTCAAGAGGCTGCTGACGAAATCACCGAAACGATCTCCGAATACATACCAAAGGGGAGTAGTCCCAACGTCATTGTTGCTCCGATCCCCCAAACACCGTGGATACCAATCCAAAGCTCGAGGTGGTGGAACCTATTTTGAAAGTAAGGAGAAACGCGCCTCGGTCGCAAAGGTGGTACATCTTACGTCAAAAGAAGTTATGGGGAGGGAAAAGATTCTTCAAATATCTGATGATAGCGTTGGAAGCACGGACGAGAAGTGTCTTGATGTTCGGAACGTGGAGAAAGTGAAGATGCATATGCCAGCACGTGAGGAAGCTGATGAAGAGGTTGCAGACCGAACCGAGACGATGCTGCAATTATGATTCTGCCTTCAAGCGCCCGCAGGCACCGAGAAAATACTCATTTAAGTGTTAGAAAGACTCGGAGTAGCGAAAGGCTGCGCTCTAAAAGGGACTTCTGCGATTCCCATCGCAGTAATGAGGTCAAGACGCAGCGCGAACAGGTCCCCTCGCAAAAGGCCAAACGAAAGAACTTCCCGGGAAAACGGGCATCTGAGCCTACCCCTCAAACCGTCGAGTTCATGTGGACGTATTGATCCAGAAGTTCGACGCAAAATTGCGTGCGCCTCAAACTGTCTCGAGCTGGCTGATAAATACCTACAACAAATCGAAATCGTTCAGTATCGCAGCATGAAGAGAGAATTCTCGAAATCGAGCCGGAACCTCTCCACAATGGAGCGAAGTGGATTGGCTTCTTCAAGTCCTATGATAACTGCTACGGACATACTGTCTCCGAAGTACTTGAAGAATTTCCTTAAGAACTATAACATGGGTATGCCATAACAATGAACGAGACTGCCGTTATGTCTCCTGAGAAGTCATTTGGAAATGGAAAGCTTAAATTATACTCTAGACGATCGTTGTCTCGCCAGAGTTCGATGGGTCTTTGTCGAATATTGCTTCGACATGCATCTGCCACTTTTTGGTTTACGCTAAATCCCTGAGATCCAAACATCGCTTAAAATTCAGTCGTTGAGCTCCGAGGGTTTAGAAAGTGACCTTCACGCATTTCTCAAATTGGAGTTTAGCAAAATCATGCAGAGATTCCCTCGTTATAAATTCTCGACGCACCGGCGAGGATACGGAGGTTCTCAAGGAATTTCTCACCGTGACCCGTCCATCATCTCCGACATTTTCCGAAAGGTCATGGCATGGGTGTTCGATGGCCGGAGGTCGACATCAATTGGGGTCTTCGAGGCGTTGAGATCTATTGTCCTGAAGAAGTGCCATTGTGGGTGGTCATTCGGTCCTTGGAAACATAATGAAGGTGCTTTCAACCGCCATCCTGAAAGAGATAACCTTGACAGATCTGTTTCTGTCCTTTCTGATGACACTGCATCAGTCGCGATAGAGTGATTTCCGAAATTGGTTTGAAGGCACATGTAAGCATTTTTCTAAGTAAAAACACCCTACATCAGAGTCAGACTGTTACAAGAGGTTCAACGATGATGGAACTCCGGTGGAACTTGGCGCTTTCATTTCGAAGGAGCAGCCAGGGAAATAATCCAGCGTGGGGAAAGCCTTTGCCATTGGTTCTTGGGCAGGCATATTTAGTTGACTCAGAGAGTGGCGTCAAGGATTCACAAGCATCGCCTATCGCCGTTTGAACAGCGGGAGCTGTTTGTAAGCGGTATAACAGATAAGCTGTACTGGCTCTTTTTCCATGACGATAGCCTAGCTTCTAAATTCAACCACAACAGTGACGGCAGTTGCGTTGTCTACGAACAGCTGGACCCCGCACAGCTCACGGAAATATACTCAGAAGGAACGAAAGCGCTAAAAAAGAACCACCTTGTTGTTCCGATGTTGTACCCCAAGCTATTGGAAAGGCTGTTGAAGTCCAAACAATGCTACGAATGTCCTATATGTGGTGCTGTAGAACTACTAGTAGACTATGGAGCAAGTTACACATTCACTTAGCGTGTCATCAACTTGGGAGTAAAGAATGTAATCCGAAGCAATGGGGAGGTGCTAAAGGGTAAACAACTCGCAACCAAACAGTTAAGTTAAAAGAGCTTATTTTTCAGAGCACCATGACACGTGTATTCCAAAAAATTGCCAATTACACGTGGCAAAAAGGCTCCCTGTAAACAGGGGTTATGTGACGAGATATGGTAAGAAAAACCTCCTAACCGGTGGCGGTCTTGAAAACTCCTGGACTTTCATCCTTTCGCTGGGTTACATCAATGGTTTTGTGTACCAAACGGCAAAATTAGGGGTCCAGTCGTCCCCAATCGAGTTGTCGGTATCGCTGTCTAACTGTTTCAGGCATTTTTTTTGCAGCACTTAGCGCAGTGAAGCAGCACGTTTCCTTGTTGAGGTGGCTCTTCGGCAACCAAGGCAACGTTAGATGACATTGCGCTACTCTCCTAAACCTAAAGAACTGGGGTCTCAGCTAACAAAGTAATTTATATCGGGCAGTGAAGAGAAAAAAGTAGAGCAATTTAATTAGAAACTAACAGTTATAGCTTTTTCAATTCTTCGTCAATTTGGCGATCCATTTCTTCGTCAAAGTCCATATAACTACTCTCATCGCTCTCGGAGCTCTTTTGAGAGGAACATTCGCTCCTATTATCCTTAGGAGGACCTCGGCTTATCGCGGATTTCGTTTTCATCACAGGTTCCTTCTGAACAATTTGTTGCCTGCTTGACTGGGCATCACTCTCACCCGGTGGCGATTCGTTTTTCCTCTGAGCTGTGGTCTTAGAAACTGAACCTTTTTTGCTCGTATAAGTTTAGGAGAGCCAGAGGTACCTGCTGTGCCTCTTTGGAAAGGTCTCTTCTTGGGGCGTATTTTCTTGAGAGTAGATTTTGCGGGTGCCGATGACTTAGTAGTCCCTTTTTCGGAAAAACTTTCCTTAGACGCTTCATGAGCAGCAGAAACTTCTCGCGAACTATTCGTAGTGTCATTTTTGGGTCCTTTACTGCTTTGGGAACGGTGGACCCTGAGACCGGACGCGCTTTCGACGACACTTCTTTCAGCTTGGAATGGTCGTTCTCATTCCAACCGATTTTTGACCCCATAATGAACCCAGGTAAAGATGATATGATTTGTTGGAGGTTGTCCACAGCGTTCCTCTCAACGCCGGCTGCCCTTTGGTCTACTTTCA
>NADL03000651.1:0-80172 GCA_002205965.3 Kappaphycus alvarezii
GCCAACTTGCTTGACCTCTCCATGAGGAAGCAGTTATCAGCTTATATAGACTTTTGGCTACCCTAAAGTCCGAACAAAACTACAGAAATACAAGAAATGCATAAAAAATACTTTGGTGGACAATATACTCTAAGCAAAAGATACTTAAGAAACTAACAATTAATTTGGTCCTCTTATTTCCCATTCTCTAAATCAGTCCAAACAACTCCTCTAAAATATCCATGCTGTCCAAGCAGTCCCCACAAATATCTGCGAATGGCTCACATCTCTATTTCCCCCTGGAGATATCTAGACTACTAAAGATATCTCCATCCGGTTCCATCGTGGGCACAACTTGATCCATACTCTCTATTCCAGGCCCCACCAGTCCAACACTTTCCATGCCCCCTGTTCCTCATCCTCCTCATCCTCCTCCTCCTCCCTCATCCTCTTCTTCCTCATCCTCATCCTCCTCATCCTCCTATCTTCCTCATCCTCCTCATCCTCCTCTCCTCATCTCCTGACCTCGTACACTAGCTCAGGGGCTAACCATTCCTCGAAGGACTCCCCGCTCTCCTCCTCGACCTTCTCAGCCTCTCCCGGACTTACCTCCCTCGCTTCTTCTTCTATGAAGAGGCGGCGCACGAACTCGATGATTTGCTTCTTTGTTTGCCGCCGGATGTAGTCGTCGGCATCGGTTGGCCCGTAGGCGGCGAGACGAAGGCCATTGATGGAACGGGAAGGGCGGTTTTTGGAAATAGGGACAGAGGGGCGAAGGTTGCTCATTGTGATAGAAGTTGGGAACAGGAGGCAATGTGGGGTGCTTTGGGTGTGTGGGGGGAGAGGGGTGATGAGTAAAATGATCGGGGGCATTTGGAACTTAGAATAAAGGGGTTTAAATAGGCTCCCGGGGCAGGTTCTATAGATTAGGAATAGGTAAAATAAATCTGCAAGGGATTTTGCAATAGTGCATTTGCGCCCTTCTTCTCAAAAAAAAGGCGAATTTGGAGGAGGAGGTAAGCTAAAAGGGAAAAGGGACTTGATTCGGGTCGATTCAGAGGGTTAAATACAGTATAAAAATATCTAGATAAAATGGAAGTAAATTTGGAAATGACGGTTGGAGAAGTTAGGGGCGGATCGTTGTAGGTTGCTGGATTACACGAGGGAAGACCATTTCCTGTCTTACGTGAAGGGAGGACCATTTCCTGTATTAAATGAGGGGAGGACCATTTTTTGTATTACACGCCCCCTTTCTCAAGGCGAACGTCCCGGGTCGTCACTGCTCTTCTTCTGCTTCCGTTAGTGTTCGCTGTCTTATTGATAAGATGTATGGTCTCTCAAACGGGTACGGATGCAACTGATTACCAATATGATGCTCTAAAAAGTAGGTTCGCATTACTGGTACCTCACTTTGTAGCATAGCCTCATATATTGGTTTGATCACATCGAGGTGGGGTTGAATACATTCTTCTTCCGTGACTCTTCCGAATCTTCCAAGAGTGAAAAAATATATGTGATATGCAAACTCTTCTGGAAGATGCCGGAGGAATGGATGTCGATAAGAAAAGAAGACGCGCATCATCAAGAACGAATCTTCGTAAGATAAGTGCGGTCCATGTAGCGCCCTAAAACATAAACAGATGCTTATCATGAAATAAGAAATGACCTGCGCATCGTTCGCATCCTCGGAGATATTGCGCAGCCAAAAAGATAATCTTCTTCTTCCGACTGTATGCTGTGCATGGTTGTGAAGGAGAGCTAGAGATGAAGTTGTGGTGGACGGTCCCGATGAATGGCCGCGACCAGCTCCTGACGTACTGGGACCTGCACGAGGTCCTCTCGGGGGACGACCGGAACCTCTTCTGGGCGGGTTGTTGTCTCCTGAAGGTCCTCCTCTGGTCATCATCACTGCTTCAGGAGGATCCTCGCCGCCTCCAACGTTCCCAATTTGTGGCGGAGAAACGTAAGGTTCCCATAGAGGATACGGGACCAGCCTGTATTCCATATCCGGGGTAAGGCGTAACCTCTCAGTCGCACGTCTTGGTTGTTCTTGAGAAATACGTAAATTGGACGGATAATATTCAGATACGTTTGCGACAAGTCTCCAGCAGCTACCATTCCATATCTTCCTATAGAGTAATGATATATTACCTCCACAAACTCTGGACCTGCTTCCGTGAACCTTCCGTTTTGGAATGAAAATAGAACTCTTATTAATAGTCGGAAATCTCTTCAGGTAGCAATGGTCCGTTCAACGTACGAAAACATAGGCATATATTAATGTAGAAATGATGATTACGTGGAGTTCGTAGTAGTCCCGCGTAACCGAGATGATCCATTCCCAGGCCCTTTTTCCTCCCATAGGAATCATTCTATAGTTAAAGATGAGTATGCCCCGTGGTTGCGCATAGTCCTGTGTGAGAAGGAATTCTTCAGGCCTCTGATGGTAAGGGACCAGACGACGTGCATGGATGGCCCTCCTTGATCTCTTCCCTGAGCTTGAACAGAGCTGATAGTGCGGGTGTCTTTCCTCCGTGACGATGCAAGGGTTCGAGTACTTGGTTTGGAAGGCCGGCCACTTCACAGCCTGCTGCATTGCTTTTCCATGTACTACAAGTACTTTAGAGCCAACTGAAAAGGTTCTGACTGCAGGTTCTGCATCCTTATTTCTTGTCTGTGTTAGCGCGCGGTGTGATCTCCAGCCTTCGGTGGCCAGTAGTTCAACTTCCCTACTCTCTTCATCGATAATATTTGTTTCCATGTCTCTCTGTAACATTCTAGGAGCCCTTCCGTACATTAGCTCGAATGGTGAGCGTCCATTTCTTCCTCTTCTTCGACGGTAGCCGTATAACACTTTTGGTAAGGCATCTTCCCACTGGATTTCATTCTCCAACATAGTTTTCGATATTGCTCGTTTGATGGTTCCAACCATCCTCTCCGCTTTCCCGTTGGACATAGGAGCGTATGCGAGAACGGTCTTCAGCTGAATCCTTTCTCTTCCAAAAAACGAAGCAGTGAAGTTGCAGTAAAACAAAGGGCGTTATCCGAGATGATCCTTTTTGGAAGACCAAACGGTTCAATTATTTCTTTTTCGATGAATCTCAGTACCACCTCAGCATTTGCCTCCTCGACTGCAACTGCTATTGGCCATCCAGTAAGATGTTCCACCCCTATAAGGAGATATTTGTTTCCGGAAGAAGTTTCCTTGAACGGGCCCGCGAAGTCAATTGAGAAGGTTTCAAAGAGACCGGAAACTGGAAAACTTAGAGTTGTCTTATACTTCCGTATTGGAGTGAATTTTTGGCAGTTGTCGCAGCTTTTCACGAAGTTATAGACGTCCTTATGGATACCGGGCCACCAGAATCTCTCAGTTACGAATTTTTTGGTTGTTTCGAGATCCCAATGCCCTAGCTCATCATGGAAAGTCCTCAAGATCTTCATTCTTTCTTTCAAAGGGGCCACTAGTCGGGGACCGGCTTTAGTGTGCCGGAAAAGTTTCCCATTCCACAATGTAAAAGCCTTTTGATTCCTGCGTACCCAATTTCGGTGTTCAAGATCAACCTTTCTCATTTCTAGTCCATCGAGGAATTTGATCAGTCCGTGAATATTAGCTTCGTACTCGTTATCGTTCGGCAACTGCAACTCGGCGACTCCGACGATGTCCTCCGAAGCTTTTTCATTTGGAATCAGTGCGTCCCTCAAGCGGGATAGGTAATCGGCAGGCTGATTATTGCGTCCGGGTCTATACACAATTTCAAACCGATATTCTGCGAAAATGTCGAGCCATCGGGCCAAGCGGTGATGTACATCCTTCTTTTGGAATGCTGTTTTAAGTGCCTGGTGATCAGTTATCAAGACAAATTTCTCGAGTGATAAAAGGTATACGCGAAACTTTTTCAGCGCGAAGACGACAGCTAGCGCTTCTTTCTCGCAGACTGAGTATCTCTTTTCCGCGTCATTCAGAGTTCGGCTTGCGAATTGAACAGGGTGTAGTCTTCCGTTTTCATCTTTTTGGGACAAAACGGCACCCAAAGACCGTTCTGAGGCATCTGTCTCCACAACGAATGGTCTCTTGAAATCTGGGTACATGAGAACTGGGGGGACACATAGCTTATCTTTAAGCTCCTGAAATGCAGTTTCCATTTCCTTGTTCCAGTAAAATTTTCCGTTCTTCGTAGTGCTGGCATGTAACGGTGCTGCAGTCTTGGCGAAATCTTTGATAAATCTTCTGTAATATGAGGCCAGTCCTAAGAAGCTTCGGACCTCCGTCTTTGAAGCGGGCCTTGGTGCCAACTTTATTTTTTTCGTTTTCTCTGGATCCACTCTAATTCCCTCTTGGTCGACGATATGACCGAGTAATTGGATAGAAGTTTTCGCAAAGAAGCATTTGCTCAACTTAATTTTCAAGCTATACTCCGATATCCTCTCCACAACTGTCTTGACGTGCGAGATGTGCTGATCCAATGTTTCTGAGAATATGACGACATCATCGATATAGACTCTTGCGAATGGAAGTCCTTTCAAAACCTCGTTCATCATTCTTTGGAATGTAGCTGGTGCATTCATGAGACCAAAAGGCATCACTTCGAACCTGAACGTACCGGCTTTGCTGGTAAAGGTTGTTTTTTCCTTACATTTTTCATCCAATGGAATCTGCCAATAGCCAGTGTAAAGGTCAATTGAGGTGAAATATCTCCCGTCCTTCAGGTCCTCGAGGATCTCCTCCATGTTCGGAATCGGAAATCGATCGGGTATCATTCTCTGGTTCAGTTGTCGGTAATCGACGCAAAAACGCAGCTTTCCATCCTTCTTTGGTGCGACCACAACTGGAAACGACCATGGGGATGAAACTGGTCGAATAATATCATTTTTCAGCATACTTGTAACATTTTCTGAGATAAATTGGTCATATTTTGGCGGTTGACGTCTAGGCTTGTGGTAAATCGGTTGAGTGTCGGTAAGTTCGAACGAGTGAGTAACCGGTACACTTGCTTGTCTCAAATCTGAAACGCTCCATGCAATTACTTCGGAAGATGTTAACATGTCGGATATTTTCAGTGAGGCGGGGGCGGGAAGGTGCTGCACTTTTCCTTGGATTTCTGCCATTTGGCGCCCTTTTTCTTCTTGATCCTCAACCTCAATATTTTGAAGGACCTCTTCCGTCGTGCTCACATCTTCATATATGGAGTTCGCCGTATTCTTATTTTCTTTGCAAAGGTAATCTTCTTTCATGCTCCGAATTCTGTCCTTTGATTCGATATCATCGCAAAAAGAAACACATTCGGGTTTCAAACTTATCCTAGAATCCCAGTCGTCATCTGTTTCAAACCCGGAATCATAATCGTCCCATGCCATGTTCATTACCCCCGAGGGTACCCTTTTCCACTTCCGAAAGTGTTAGTTGGTTCCGAATCTTCGCTGTCATAGCTAGAAGTGAAATCTTCACTGTCCGTTTCTTTTAAATCTTCAGGATGCGTGCTTTTGTCGAAATCCAGGGGCATCTTCACGGTTCTGCCGTCAATATTAACTGAAACCATTTGGTTGCCCAAGTCAATGCATGTTCCTAGTCTTTCCATTGTGGGGCAGCCAATGATTGCATCAAAGGGAGATCCGGCATGACAAGAAAGTCTACATCAACTTTAGAGTCCCCAAAGAACACGGAAACCTTGTCAACAGTGCCCATGCATTTTGAGACGGTTCCATCCGCTACAGTTATTTTTCGAGTCGTTGGAGTAATTTCGAGACCTAGATCTGTCACCAAGTTTCTGAAATGAGGTTTGGAACAGCACCCGAATCGAAGAGAGCTTGGGTTTTCATACCCAATACTTTGACTGGTACCAGCTTAAGACGTCTTGGTGCTGTCGAGGCCGATTGAAGAAACAGTTTCTTACCCTTAGCGGACTTATTAGACCTGATAATTTTTTTGAGTTCTTTTCTCGCATCCTCTGCGTCGCCCCTCAAAAGTTGACCAAACGTTATCCCAGTTGGGGCCGATGCAAGCTCAGCCACCAAATTGTACCTCTTCACATACTCTAGTACGTCCTTAGAGATACTCTTAACTTTCTTACTCTTTTTCGTCTTCTTGGCCGGAGTGACTCCCACTCCTGGAACAACTTGATCAGACCTCTTGGTTCGAGGAGGTACAGGTGCTGGGATATGCTCCAGCATTCCATACTCTAGCCTAGGTTTCTTCGATAAAATGTTCCCTTCCCCATCCCTTTTTGTCACATTGACTTGACTAATCTCTTCAGCGATGGATACGTTACCGGCATCCGTCAACCTTTGATCCCTTCTATTTTGTAAGATTTTCACCTCTGGTCCTGACTCACTCCTCGCTTCCGATAAATTTGCTCTTCTGTTGTCTTTAGACCAGCAGTTACTTTCATGATGCCCATATCGACCGCACTTTGCACAACGAGTGTTTCTATGTGGATTATCAGGACACCTGTTTGCAAAGTGTCCAGGCTTGTGACAGTAAGAACAGACTTCTGCGGCCTTAGGGGCCCCAGACTGGTTCTTCTTAATGGTAAGAGTAAGGCTTTCCAACTGCGAGGTTATCATGTCAAGTCGATTATCGAATCGGGTTTCCAACCTTTTTCCAAGTTTTTGACATCGCTCCTGACAGATTCTAATGCCGCTGCACTAGTAGCCGGCCTTTGATAATTCTTTTCAGGATGTACGATAGACATCGATGTGCGGGTTTCCCTCGGTACCTCACTCAGTGACTGAAACGTCTCCGAATTTTTGACAAATTCTACTATGGTACCCTTCAGTTCATCAAAAGTGTGAGGGCCCTTGATAGGAGGAAATCGGAGAGCCGCTTATCCCCCATAGCCGCCTTACGCAGCATTCCGTACTTGGCTTGGGCGTTGAACCCAGCCTTTTCATAAAGATCACACAAGTACACCAATGAGCTTAACAAATCGTCGAAGTTGAGCCGGGCCTCTATGGCGTACGAATCATCTCATCTGGTTCTACCTCCTTAGCATACTCTTTCACAAGCCACTCACATACCTCACCGAAGTTACGCCCATTCCCGTTAAGAGACCACCCGTCGATAAACTTGGACTTATATTTGTGCTTTGCGTCACCATGAAGATAGGCGAAGATACTTGCGGCCTTCTCTTCATCGCCCTTCTCTCGCATCACAACGTTGACATATGTGTAAAGAAACTCCTCAACGTCTTCAGTCTTGCCCCTGTGAACGTTATACGAGCAGCGTTGAGATCCATGATTACAGAAAAGAAATCCCCCCGAAGTGTTCCTTACTACTGCTCAACTCGAATACCTCGGGTGCAACCCCCTCCACAAGAGTACCAAATGATAGGGTAAATCGGCGGGGGAAGAGATCCTCAGAACCATTACCCTGAGAAGGAGGTGTTGCGAGCGACAAAAGTGCTGCCGTGGTATTGTTGAACGAACAAAAGGGAGTGTATATAGAAGAGAGTTGAGAAAGCTACAAGCAAGTATAAAAGGGGCAGGTCTACCACTGACGCTCTGCGACCAGCGTAAGAAAAAGTTTCTTGGGTCTGAAGTTGACTCTCAACTTCCTACTACTCGGGACTTGGCTTGAAGTTGTCTGCCAACTTGCTTGACCTCTCCATGAGGAAGCAGTTTACTCAGCTTATATAGACTTTTGGCTACCCCTAAAGTCCGAACAAAACTACAGAAGATACTAAGAAATGCATAAAAATACTTTGTGTGGACAATATACTCTAAGCAAAAGATACTTAAGAAACTAACAATTAATTTGGTCCTCTTATTTCCCATTCTCTAAATCAGATCCAAACAACTCCTCTAAAATATCCATGCTGTCCAAGCAGTCCCCACAAATATCTGCGAATGGCTCACAACTCTCTATTTCCCCCTGGGAGATATCTAGACTACTAAAGATATCTCCATCCGGTTCCATCGTGGGCACAACTTGATCCATACTCTCTATTCCAGGCCCCACCGGTCCAACACTTTCCATGCCCCCTGTTGCCTCATCCTCCTCATCCTCCTCCTCCTCCTCATCCTCTTCTTCCTCATCCTCATCCTCCTCATCCTCCTCATCTTCCTCATCCTCCTCATCCTCCTCATCCTCATCTTCCTGATCCTCGTACACTAGCTCAGGGGCTAACCATTCCTCGAAGGACTCCCCGCTCTCCTCCTCGACCTTCTCAGCCTCTCCCGGACTTACCTCCCTCGCTTCTTCTTCTATGAAGAGGCGGCGCACGAACTCGATGATTTGCTTCTTTGTTTGCCGCCGGATGTAGTCGTCGGCATCGGTTGGCCCGTAGGCGGCGAGACGAAGGCCATTGATGGAACGGGAAGGGCGGTTTTTGGAAATAGGGACAGAGGGGCGAAGGTTGCTCATTGTGATAGAAGTTGGGGAACAGGAGGCAATGTGGGGTGCTTTGGGTGTGTGGGGGGAGAGGGGTGATGAGTAAAATGATCGGGGGCATTTGGAACTTAGAATAAAGGGGTTTAAATAGGCTCCCGGGGCAGGTTCTATAGATTAGGAATAGGTAAAATAAATCTGCAAGGGATTTTGCAATAGTGCATTTGCGCCCTTCTTCTCAAAAAAAGGCGAATTTGGAGGAGGAGGTAAGCTAAAAGGGAAAAGGGACTTGATTCGGGGTCGATTCAGAGGGTTAAATACAGTATAAAAATATCTAGATAAAATGGAAGTAAATTTGGAAATGACGGTTGGAGAAGTTAGGGGCGGGATCGTTGTAGGTTGCTGGATTACACGAGGGACCATTTCCTGTCTTACGTGAAGGGAGGACCATTTCCTGTATTACGTGAAGGGAGGACCATTTCCTGTATTAAATGAGGGGAGGACCATTTTTTGTATTACAACTCCCATCCTTTGCAGCAACACCAGTAAACAAACCTTAATTTCCCTCACTTTCTAATTGGAGATCGAGTATGTAGTATCTCAAGTGACATAGAGCTTTTTTTTCTAGCATTCGTAAAGAATTGCGACGAAATCAGTCGACTGTCTACGAAGACAGCCGAGCCATTTGCATCAAACCACGAAAGAATTACAACGCTCCGATTGTTGAGAAGGGGATACAGTGTATCTTACGAGTAGAAGAAAAAACTACCTCTGCTTTTGTTGTGCCGTGGCAAAAAGGGAAGTAGAGATCAGCCAGATCAAGTGTCGATCTGAGCAGGATTGTCACAAAGTTGCCTCCTTCTTTGCAGTTCCGCATACCTGAAATTCTGTCGAACTTCCTATTCTATACACTAACAATGACTCAGATGCATGCTGCGAAAGGATTTCGCGAAAGGTTATCACCAACTTGACTGCAGAAATTAGTCCACTTCAAGATTGCAAGGCGCGACGTTTCCTACGCTTAGGATTGTTCAGCAATATATAAGCACGCATCTTGCCCTTGATAACTCACGGATAAAAGGTAGTCAGCTTCTTTCAACTACCACTAAAAAGCAAAAATTGATTCGAATCTCCAAGCGAAAGCATCTACTATCATAATGATCAACACCTTTCTTGTCGCCGCCTTGTCTTTACTCTTTGCCCTTGCCCATGCCGCTGCTGTAAATGAAATTCCTGTCACAGGCAGGCTCTCAGCCGCTGCGGCTGCCCAGCTCCGAGAGAAAGTGGCCGCTGCTGGTGGCTGCAATGCAAACGTTTGCTTTGCCATCGACGGCAGTGGATCAATCCCCGCAGAGGCTTTTGTAAACGAGAGGAATTTCGTTCTAGATGTCGTCTCCGTGTTGCAGGATAATCCTGTCGAGGTTGCTGCCGTTCAGTATTCAACATCAGTCAGCACTATCATTGGGCTCACACCGGATCTCGTGTCATTTAACAGAGCCGTCAACTCTGAAAAACAATTGGGTGGTTTGTCATTTCTTGTCGGCGGTATCAATGCCTGTTTCTCCAGTCTAATTCGTCGACGAGGAGAGGCCTTGAAGATCGTTTTGCTCGGGGATGCCGGCAGCAACATTGGGTCATCAGCCTCGGCTAGGGCGGATTTGTTCAGACGTCTTGGTGGCGAGGTGTGTGCCGTTGGTGCAGGGCGGCCGAATGACACGGAGCTGCTTGCTATCGCTGGCGGTGATAGAAACGCAGTATTTGATGTTGGCAGTTTCCTTGATGTTTTGGACCTCGAACTGATCATCGAGGGACTTGTTCTAGGAATTTGCAGGCACTAAGAACAAAAATATGGAAAACAGTCGAAGTTTACCAGTGAGCCTAGCAGGCCCTGACATGCTATATAGTGCTGGCAGATTTACTGAGCAAGTATACTGTGGAAGGCCAGGGACTAAATAGGTCTCAAGATGTGAGTTCATTTTCCCATTCTCCGACTGTTCTTTCAATTAAATGATAAAATGCATTCATTGCATCTCCAGTACATTGAATTTACTGAGGAACCAGATCTCCACATCAATATTTCAGGGCTTTCAATGCATTAGACGTTTCTTTCGTAGCCGATGGAGCCCTCGATTTCTGCACCACTGCAAAGATGTGTTCAGAAGGAATTTCTTGAAATTCATTTGTTTTGTAGATCGGGGGAAAGGTTTGAGTGCTTTCTTTTTGGAAGATATATCCGATCTATCCCATAGTTTTCCAAGCAACTGCAATCGACCTAAAAAGGTATGCAGACACAGAAAAGGGGAAGGAAGTAGACTCCTTAAAAAGCTAACTTCATGCCAACCATCAAGCAGGCCACATTGGACATGACGACTGCTGCAGATTTGTAGATCTGCAGTCACCTAGAGCGAAATTTCGTTTCTTGGTTCCCCCATGCCGACCACTTCTACCAATTGATGCGCTTTGGAACAGAGGCTAACCTATTTTTCAATCACTAAAACACCCCAATTTTCCCCCTAAAGCTAGTTAGGCAGCCGTCAGTTCCGCTTAGCTCAGTTCGCTTCGCTCAGTTCCGCTTAGCAGTAAAGAACTAAGATTTCTCCCGGTAAACCTAGTTGCCTCTTACCCAAATGTGCCCTTTTGGTAGGTTACTCAAATACTTTCCGACTAGAAAGTGTACCGTGCCCTGGTTTGAAGAAACAAATCCAGATCACGATTTCGCCGCTTGGTTCCAGTGCTTCTGTCATACCCCTTTATTCACACTCCCACACTACGGCGACTACTGTGACGCCAATAACATCTTACTAATGTCCAATGGAAGCTATGCTTATGGTGCGTTAGGGGAGAATGGTTCCTAATTTTGCCGCCTCCTCGCTTCCTTCGCTGCCAGTCGCCGAAATTTCTCCGCTGTGCTTGAGTTGAGGGAATTCGTTACTAATTTTTTATTCCGTCTTCAAGGGATGCAAGCCCGCCATGTGAGGACCCTGACAGGGGTAAATCGGCAGGGGAAGAAATCCCCAGAACCAATTACCCCAAGAAGGAGGTTTTGCAAGCGACAAACGTGCTACCGTGGTATAGTTGAACGAACAAAAAGGAATGGATAGGGAAGACATTTGACTGGGCTACAAGCAAGTATGGAAGGGGCACGGTTTACCACCTATGCTTAGTGACTAGCGTAAAATAAATTCTTCTTGGGTCTGAAGTTGACTCTCAACTTCCTAACTATCTGGGACTGGGCTTGAAGTTTTCTGCCAACTTGCTTGACCTCCCCATGAGAAAGCAGTTTACTCAGCTAATATAGACTTTTGGTTACCCCTACAGTCCGAACAAAACTACAGAAGGTACCAGGAAATGCACAGAAACAATTTGTGTGAATGAAATACTCTAAACAAAAGATACTTACGAAACTAACAATCAATGAGGTCCTCTTATTTCCCATTTTCTAAATCAGATCCAAGCAACCCCTCTAAAATATCCATGCTGTCCAAGCAGTTTCCACAAATATCTGCGAATGGCTCATAGCTCTCTATTCCCTCCTGAGAGAAATCTAAACTACTAAAGATATCTCAATCCGGTTCCAGCGTCGGCACCACATGTTCCATACTCTCCAGTCCAGGCCCCACCAGTCCAACACTTTCCATGCCCCCTGTTCCCTCATCCAACTCGTCCTCGTCCTCGTCATCCTCGTCATCCTCGTCATCCTCGTCATCCTCCTCCTCTTTATCCTCATCCTCATCGTCCTCCTCGTTATTAACCTCATAGACCAATCCAGGGGCTATCCACTCTTCGAAGGTCTTCCCAGCTCCCTCCTCGATGTCCCACTCCCGTTCCTTACCTACCTCCTCGGCCTCATCCTCAATAAAGAGGCGACACAAGAATTCGATGACATTTTTCTTGGTTTGACGGCGTAGGTAGTCCTGGCGGTCACAAGGTCCGAAAGGAAGTAGGGGAATAGAGTTTAGGGGCCGGGGATGGCGATTTTTCGAAATGACTTTCGAGGGGCATATATTGGTCATTTTGGTAGGCTTTGGGGAATGGGAGGTAATGGAGGGTGTTTTGGGTATGTAGGGGAGGAGGAGTGATGAGCAAATGATCGGGGACGTTTAGAACTTGAAATAAAGGGGTTTCAATAGGCTCCCGGGGCAGGTTCTATAGATTACGAATAGGTAAACTAAATCTTTAAGGGATTTTGTAGTAGTGCATTTGCGCCCTTTTTCTCAAAAAAGCGAATTTGGAGGAGGAGGTAAGCAAAAAGGGAAAAAGAACTTGATTCGGGATCGATTCAGAGGGGTTGATACATTATAAAAATATCTACATAAAATGGAATTAAATCTGGAGAGGGCCGCGGTAATGATAAGCGAGGTTCAGGGAGGACGAGAAAGGACCGGAACAGGCAGAGGCACAAGCTCTGTGTAAATGAAACCGGACCCGTGCGTCCACGATCCTGTCAATCAGTGAGAGATTCCTGTTGCAGTCATCGATTTTCCTAGTAAGGAAGTTCCCTATAAAGGAGGTCGACCCAATCCGGGCACCAGAGAGGTCGATGCCCGTGTTAGAGAACTTCTAACAGAAGAAGTGACCTACCAAAAAAAGATATTTGGGTGACGGGTTGGGACGGCCAGAAGAAGCGTGTTTTGGCGGGGTTTAGAAAGAAGGCGTGGTCCGGTCCTTTGGAGCACAGTGTCTGAACTGTCCTTTCTAGCTCAGTATGGGTGACCATGACAGTGCAGTCGTCGGTGTACCAGCAATGGAGGCTTAGCTGCCTGTTTTCTGCTGTTGCTTTCCCCAACGGGTGCACTACCAGGGAAAACATAAGCATGCTAGCTGGGCCTCTGTTAGGCGCGTGCAGTTCGGAACAGATTTATTTTGTCGCCGTCATCTACCGACTCTTAATTTACGTTATTACCTCCCCTTGTCCAAAATTGCTTATAGTTCCGGTCCTTCCTCGCCCTCCCTGAGCCTTGCTTATCCTTACCGCGGTCCTCTCCAATTTCGTTTCCATTTTATTTAGATATTTTTATACTGTATCTAACTTTCTGAATCAATCCCAAGTTAAGTTGTTTTTCCTTTTTCGCTTACCTCCTCCAAATTTAATCTTTTTGAGAAAAAGGGCGCAAATGCACTACTACAAATTCCCTTCTAGATTTATTTTACCTATTCGGAATCCATAGAATGCGCCCCCGGGAGCCTATTCAAACCCCTTTATTCCAAGTTTCAAACGTCTCCGATTATTGCACTCACCAATCCTCTCCCACTACCCATTCAGGACACTCTCAATTGCCTACCATTCCCCAAAGCCTACCAAAATGGAAAATCTGTGCCCCTTCAAATTCATTTCCAAAAAACGCCACCACCGCCCCATAAACTCCATTCCCCTACTCCCTTTAGGACCCACTGACCATGATGACAACTTACGCCGACAAACCAAAAAAAAGTGATCGAATTTGTGCGTCGCTTGTTGTTCGAGGATTACGCGGAGGAGTTAGCTGAGGGGCATGAGTGGTAAGTAGAGGAGGGAGCTGGGGAGACCTTCGGAGAGTGGACAGCCCCGGAATCGGTCCACGGGGTTGACGAAAAGGAGGCCGAGGAGGACAAGGAGCATGGCCGGGAGGATGAGAGGGAGGGAGGCATGGAAAGTGTTGGAATGGTGGGGCCGAGGTTGGAGAGTATGGAACAGGTAGTACCGACGCTAGAATCGGATTGAGATATCTTTAGTAGTTTAGATATCTCCCAGGGGGAAGTAGAGATCTACGGGCGCTCGCAGATATTTGTGTTGACTGTTTCGGCAGCACGGATATTTTGGAGGAGTTTTTTGGATCTGATCCAGAAAATTGGAAGGAAGAGAACCGAATCGATTGTTTGATTCGTAATTTTCTTTTGTTCAGAGTATATCATACACACAAAGTGATTTATGAATTTCCTGGTATCTTCTGTAGTTTCGTTTGGACTTTAGAGGCAGCCAAAAGTGTATATAAGCCTCGTTAAATACTTTCTCATGAAGAGGCCAAGCAAGTTGCCAGACAACTTTAAGTCAAGACCCGAGTAGTAGGAAGTTAAGAGTCAACTTTAGACCCAAGAAAAAAATTTCCGACGCCGGTTCCAGAACATTTATGGTAGAATCTGCATCTTCTATACTCGCTTTCGGCCCTCTCAACTGTCTTCCTTAACCACTCCCTTTTGTTCGTTCAACTATACCATGGTAGCACTTTTGTTGCTTGCAACACCTTCTTCTTGGGGTTATTGGTTCTGAGTATCTCTTCTCCTGGATATTTACCCCAATCAGACTCCTTTTTTCATTACGGCTTGGCTGAGGATGTTCGGTGGAGAAGCCCTCGGCAGGATCAGCGACGGCGTTTGTCGCGCGTAGACCATGTTAAGGAACCGACAGAGCAGGGGTACCTTGGAGGGAAGTAGGTAGATTATCTGCTGACTCGAGAATCGGTTAAATGCGTTCTGCGCATCGTCCGAGAGGAGCGTATAAGCGGTTTCTTCTCCTTGGATACGGAATTGCTTCCGAGCATTGTGAACAATGGAGTCAAGACCAGAGGGGATACCATTGGCGACTTGTAGCGGGACGAAATAGTGTCGGGCGTCGTCAAGTGCCTAGCGCAAGAGGAATTTCGTCACCAGGCACCGTAAAGCCGTCCAAACTGCGATATGCCTGGTCTTATATGGATGAGATTGGATCGGTAGAAGCTTCGCAGAGGAGATGAGCGGGATTGTGGCGTCAGGGAGGTTCCCATTAGCTAGTCGCCGCACAACGGGAGTGAGCACAGAGATTTCCGTAAGCCCTTTCTCTGGTGTCACCCTGGTGCTAGTGTCTATACGACCATGCTCTGTCCTCATATGAGGCACACTTTGTCCTCATATGAGGACAGTTTCCGTTACATTTTGGAAAGGTAAATGTTTTGGAAGGCCGAAATTTTTACTGGGAAACAGGTTTTTCATGTTAAGTTACAGTACAGTAATTTTTACTGTACGTGCGCCCTCGTTTCTGAAACCCCCCACGATAATACAAACTATTTTTTCTTCCAAAACGTAGTCGTTTTCACAACTTCTTGCGAAGAGCGGAAGCTGGTGAGGGAAAATTGCTCTAGGCTTAACCGAGGTCAATAATCTTGAAAAGTTTGTTTTGATCGGCCATCTACACTCATGAACTAATGCGGAGGGACAACAAATGCGTTGAGGTAAAAACGAATTGTATTAAAAAAAGGGCTAAAAGTTGTCCTCATATGAGGACAACGGTCCAATAGACACTAGCCATGCGGTGAAGAAGCCGAGGGGACATGCGATCAGGTCCCGGGTTGGAGTTCTGATTCAGCCAGCGGACAGCGCGAGGGACTGCATCCTCAGTAATGTCATTCGGATGTGGAAGATCTGTCGCAGTGAGTGGTGGGAACGGTGATAGTGGGGCTGGGTGCAACGCACGCAGGTGTTCCTGAAATTTTGGGTCCCGAACGTCCGCGATGCGAGACTGGTGCAACGTTCTCATTGCGCGTCCATATTGCGCGTCTTTGGCTAGATGTGCTGCCCGACGGAATTTTGGGTCCCGCCGGGAGTCATAAGGGTAAAAGTGGTGGCGAACAGACCGTTTTTCTCGGATAGGATGAGCTTGAATAGCTCCTGTCCACAGTTCTCGTCACTCGCCAGCGGTTGCTCGGCGAATAATTCCAAGAAGACAATGGCTTTGGGCACACTGAAAACGCCACCCAAGTCCCACCCTAGTGAGCGTCGCAGAACTGCAGTGAGAAACAGGTGGATGGGAAGAAACGCAAAACGAACATAATCAGCATTCCATGCTTGGGAGGCTGCCCGGAAAAGCCAAATGATCAAGATAGAGATGCTATGGATACAGTTGGCCGGGATCTGGTCAAAGATGTCGGAAGAGCGGGGCGGGCTGTGTAGTGCATCGTAGACGGACGGAAGGGCCTGGCGGCAAGGGATAAGGTACTACACACAAGATCCCACATTCAATACAGCACACTACCTGTCCCAATTGCACAGTACTGTGGAGTCGAAAAATTGCTCGGCTCGAAAGGGTTAACTTTTTGTGGAGCTTTGATTCTTTTAATTCGACTACTATCCTTGATAAAATCAACGTTTACCCCAAAGTGAAATTAGACACGCTGTTTGTATAGCTCAGGACTTCGTATGCAGACCCAATCACTAGATTTCAGTCCTCGATATCTGCCCTCTGTCTCCGAAGTTCACCTTTGTCCTTTCTCTTGGTCAGCCTAGGATACGATCTTCTTGGAAGGCTTGATGCTCGAGCCGCGGCACCAGCGGTTACGATTTCTCAAGGTACGGCATTCCCGTCCATTTAGATGTCGGATGGATCTTTTTCACTGCTTTATTTTCCCAGTGGATGACATTGTTGACTGGGATTGATACACGGGAGTTGATTCCTGGAAGCCTTTCGTGTGTCGGCACTCGGCGTTATCCAGAGGGAGCAGATAAAAAAAGAAATGTTATACCCCGCTTACAATAGAACAGAAAGGCAAATCTAACAGAAATTTGGACCCACTGCAGGATTGGAAGAAATCACAGCATAGACAAAACGTTTGTCGATATACAAGGTGTAGGGGTTTGGGCACACACTAGGAAATCGCTGGTTGAACCGTTGATGTCGTTTTGGTGGGGATGTTCGAGGCCCAAACACTCCACGGCCAAGTTTTATATGCTTAATGCCGAAATTTTATGATCACTATATCGCTCAGTAAAATATGGCCGTTCTTTAGTTCGGCGCACGTGGACTCTCGTCAATTCTAAGTTAATGAAACACATATACACGGTGTCCACTGCCTGCTCAACGAGTTTGACTGCACGAGGCCTGCTATTACTTGTGCAGTAAACCCTTGAATTTGGGGTTTAGGAGAGGATTAAGGGAAGCGAAAAAGGCCCTTTAATCACTATATCGATCAGTAAGGGTTCCTTACTATAACCTGTCTAGCGTCTATACTATGCATCTTAAAAGTTCTATAACCCTTCTTTTCGTCTCTTTCTTACTGTAGACTATCGCTGAGCTCCACTTTTTGCAGACCGGCGCCGCTTAGCTTTCCTCTTAGGCCTTCGTGTACACCTACCCAAAGGCGGTTGTGTTGGAGGTTGCTGTGGCTCCTGTTGAATTTTCGGTGGATCTACAACTTTGTCACCGTTTTCTTCTGCTTCATGTCTTGCGTATTATCCTTCATTTTCACCACCACTGGAGTCATTTTACTCACCATCAGAAACATTTCGTAAAGCTTCCAATACAGTCCCCGCCCCGGAAACGCCTCTGGACGCTTGACTGCTACCAGAAGTCAGAGAGATTTTAGTGCTTGTCCTACTTCATCTGCTGTTGTTCGGAGAGTGTGTATTAGATAGCAAAAAGAGCTCCTTGTGGCTATTCTAAATACCACAGCACGCGCGCCTCAGCCCTGTGTGAACTCTAAGAGATAAGCTTGTGCCACATAAATAATAGGAATATAAAGAACGATGTACTGGTGTCGAAGGGGGTTCTGCCCACGAAGCGTACTGTAAAGGCCCTTTTCACGTCATGGTTCAAGAATTGGAGCTGAAGTTCTCAATGTGAGACCATCTGAGCTATGAAAAAAGTTAGGATGTTTGTACTTGCGGTTATGGGGAAGAAGAACCAAGCGTTTCACCTCTTGCCTTGACACAGTACTAGAGTGTACAATTATGCCTTCATCACCTGCCACACGTCCCTGTCCTTCATGAATTTGTTCTTCTCAAAGGAGCAAAGTAGCAGCTTACTGGAGAAGCTCCGCGAGACATCTAACATGAAGTTGTTTGTCGCTTAAACCTTATTTAGTGAGATGCGGTAGCCATTCAACGATATAAAAGAATTAGTTGATTGAAGTAAGTCTCGTTGCTCGTACATGCGCAAGCCTAGAAACGCATTAATCACAACTGTCTTGATTGTTTGAGATAGTATCTTCTGGTCCCATTGGAAGCGAGAAGATTGGGATCTCAGATAAGACCTCATTTCGCTAGCGGCGTCTACACCCCCCTTCGTTTTATAATAGAAACTTTGTGCTGCCTGTTTAAATAGCTTGAGCGGAATAAAAGGGCATTTTTCTCTAACATAATTGTCAAGATTCTTCCAGACCGACATCATGGTCTTCATAGTCTCAGCTTGTTCCGACGTGATGTAGACTGGGATTATGGGATTCTCCACGTGAATTCATTACACAACACCGGAGAAATGTGTACTCAAAGCAGTATATCTCGCTTGCAAGACGGCCAAAGAGCATCAAAACAAAATAATGTGGAGAATACAGGTCTCTGCAGTACAGACCTAAAGACCTAAACAAAAAGCCAGACCAAGAAGCTGATATAAAATTTGTCCCATTTGCTCTTTCGGAATGTATTTCTGAAAGTCAGCATCTCTCACATTGCAAAAGATCAGATCAGTTTAAGGAAATGGAGCAGCAGGCCCAATTGTTGACGATTCTACGCGGGTTTTGATCTCAACGGATGCAATTCCATATTGATCCTCTCCAGTGGCAACCGAACCTTCCATAACTACGTTCTAATTAGGAAAAGCACTTCTATTCAGAAGCGCTATTCCATCTATAGAGGTTGCAATGAAACCATCCTCCTTTCTACTACCAATTCACATATCAAACACATGCTTAACGAAAGTCTTACACCTTAATGCGCATAGGAACGGCTCCTCATTCGTACTGCCTCTCATCATGGCCTCTGTAGACAGAGAAATGATTTGGTTCTTCAATTTTTGAAAATTTTGGTTCGGCCATCCCCCAGTATATGCTAGACATGCTCAGGATAATGGGCAATGTGAGTCATGTGCCTAAATTGCTGGCTCGAAGCCTGTCAGTAGGCATGATGCATTGGACATCATCGCTGCTGCCGCATGCATCTGCGTTAAAACCGCTCGAACCGTCCCGTATGTCTCAGTTGCCGTAACAGCCACGTTCCGCGCCACGTTGGCTAGCACTACGTAGGCGTCTAGGTGCCAGTCCCCGAGGGTGAATATAGGGATGGGCATGAGCCTGCTGCGTGTGGAGGTCGCGATAAAAGATTCATATCTTCTACGCTTTACAGACCTTGCCGCGTTGAGGGATGTGAGCGGGTTGAAGGTGCGCACTCTTCTGTTGGATTGCGCGAGTGGGTTGACAAAAGTGACATCGAAGAAATCCGTGCCTCCAGTGCTTTCTATTGCCCTGATGTCTGCCCTTGTACGATAATGCCCATCCCTGGGATCGATGGCGGGGTGATGAGCAGCTTTCTGCATGTGTTGGGAAAGCAAGCGAACTTGGCGGTCATGTCTTCGAATTCTGTTGCCTCTGTGAACACAGTGCAGGAGATGATCCACGAAGCAGTCAAGTGTTTCCATACAGTTTCTTTTCGGACACGGTGTGTCTGGAGCTAATATTTGACATACTGGAGCTAAAAAAGCCGTCGAAGAACAAGGTGAACCACTGTCTACAGTCACGATCTGCACCGTTAATGATCACGTCTAAATCCAGTTTGCGCCTCAACTCGTCGTTTCCCATTAACAAAATACCGGCAATTGGCCCGGTTATGCGGAACTGGCGTAACGAAAACCAGTTTGCGCAGCAGTGACCCAGTTTCAAGGCATCACAGTTACTACAAGTAGACCGCTGCACAAGTTCCTTTAGCGCTTGATATTCTTCAATGAAGTTTTGGGAGCGGTAAAACAGGGGGCTTGTCAGGTCAACACCTGGCTTCTCAACAGCAATCCAAGTAGTTAAAGACTGTTGCCCGTTTGGGGGAACTGGGGGAAGTTTTGGGTGTTTTACTCTTGGAAGATATGTCCGATGTATCTCATGAGTTTCTAGACACCCACAATCGACTCAAAAAGGGCATACCGACACAGTAACTGTGGTTGAACTGTGTACATAAACCTTAGAACTTTCGAGAACCTATTGTCTCCCCTTTCCCTGACAAGCACTGCATTTATTCTACTCTGGCCGACCCGCCGACTTTTGGTCCCTGCGAATTTTGTGGCGAAGAACGCTGCGGGCCTCAAGGAAAGCCTGTCATCGATTAAAAATTACTTTCGCGTGTCAATGTAAAAGACTTTGTCGTTTCCATTATAAACGCTAGCGCTTGAAAAAGCAGTTGATCTAACGTCTTGTTTATCTGAACCTTGCAGAACTACGATAGCAAATGCATGAAAATTCCTTTCCATATTCCCTATCCTCGGTGAAAATGCATCTGCTAAGAGACTCCTCCCCTCGTGCATCCAAGACTCGACAAATTAGTTTCTTCGCAAATTCAACTTGCAACTCAAACGGAGCCTAAATCGCATTGACACCACAACCCGAAACAAAGAGTCTGCCAAAAAATTTGCTGAATGTCCCTCTCGACTAGCATTTCTGTTGCTTAGTCTTCACTGGATTATCTGCGGATCTGGTACTAAAGAGCTCATCATCAAGGGTCACTAAAAGCTGCAGGAGGGAGAAGAAACATTTTCTCGTCTTCTTGAACGCTAGACCCCAGAATTGAGATAAATGCCTCGTTTGGTTTCGTTGTGACATCCAACTTGTCGCTCTATCATCACCGCTTCCAGTAGGAGAATAGGCTTTTACATTCTCGAAGATGAATTGTACCCTTTTCAGCGAAGGTGTAACGTTCCCCAACTGTACAAGCAACTTGATAGTACTTTCGAACCCCAGGCTGAATGCATGAGACAGGAGTCGAATTGAAACGTAGCTGTACGCTTCTGAAAGCGAAATATATTGTCTAGATGGCTGTTTGTGTTGGATGAATTCAGTTAGCCACTGCATCAACTGACGACGAAGACCATCTAAAAGCAAAACCTCCACACCGGCCGTTGTCCTTGAAATACCGCAGACACCTTTTTCAATCTCCAAGTTCCGACCCGCATTGCTGCAGTAAGCCCTAGCTCCCTCTGCAATAGGGTTTTCAGTAAAGTCTTTTCCAACTGAAAAGACTTGCAAGAATCTGTGCTCAATGTTCAACCCTTGCTTGAATCATCAGCTCTTCTTCTCTGACCACGGCGCGTGGTTCCCATTCCTCTTCCTCTTCTTCTACCGGATGCACCACCTGTTGTCCATATGGCTCCCCTTCTTCTCCTTCACTGCCCACCAACATCTACAGATGCCCCTCACACTCCTCGTCCTGATCGATGACCCGCACACCGCGTCCACGCAAGCTTATGGGAGGTGGAGAGTGTTCAAGGAGACGCCATGAAAGGGTGAAATGAAAGCACTAGAGTTAATCAAATCTGAAGTATAATCAATTTAAATTACCTGGAGACCGGTTGTTGCAACGACCGTAAGACTGTTGATTGTTGACTGCTGACTGTTCATGTTGATAGGGGTAAATCGGCGGGGGAAGAGATCCTCAGAACCAATTTCCCTGAGAAGGAGGTGTTGCGAGCCACAAAAGTGCTACCATGGTATTGTTGAACGAACAAAAGGGAGTGTATATAGAAGAGAGTTGAGAAAGCTACAAGCAAGTATAAAAGGGGAATGGTCTACCACCGACGCTCTGCGACGAGCGTAAGAAAAAGTTTCTTGGGTCTGAAGTTGACTCTCAACTTTCTACTACTCGGGACTTGGCTTGAAGTTGTCTGCCAACTTGCTTGACCTCTCCATGAGGAAGCAGTTTACTCAGCTTATATAGACTTTTGGCTACCCCTAAAGTCCAAACAAAACTACAGAAGATACCAAGAAATGCATAAAAATACTTTGTGTGGACAATATACTCTAAGCAAAAGATACGTAAAAGCAGATACGTCTAAGCAAAAGATACGTAAGAAACTAACAATTAATTTGGTCCTCTTATTTCCCATTCTCTAAATCAGATCCAAAAAACTCCTCTAAAATATCCATGCTGTCCAAGCAGTCCCCAAAAAAATCTGCGAATGGCTCACAGCTCTCTTTTTCCCCCTGGGAGATATCGAGACTACTAAAGATATCTCCTTCCGGTTCCATCTTTGGCACAACTTGTTCCATACTCTCTATTCCAGGCCCCACCAGTCCAACACTTTCCATGCCCCCTGTTCCCTCATCTTCCTCCTCCTCCTCCTCCTCTTCCTCTTCCTCCTCCTCCTCCTGAGCCTCGTACACTAGCTCAGGGGCTAACCATTCCTCGAAGGACTCCCCGCTCTCCTCCTCGACCTTCTCAGCCTCTCCCTGACTTACCTCCTTCGCTTCTTCTTCTATGAAGAGGCGGCGAACGAACTCGATGATTTGCTTCTTTGTTTGCCGCCGGATGTAGTCGTCGGCATCGGTTGGCCCGTAGGCGGCGAGACGAAGGCCATTGATGGGACGGGAAGGGCGGTTTTTGGAAATAGGGACAGAGGGGCGAAGGTTGTTCATTTTGATAGACGTTGGGGAACGGGAGGCAATGTAGGGTGTTTTGGGTGTGTGGGGGGAGAGAGGTGATGAGTAAAATGATCGGGGGCATTTGGAACTTAGAATAAAGGGGTTTAAATAGGCTCCCGCGGCAGGTTCTATAGATAAGGAATAGGTCAAATAAATCTTCAAGGGATTTTGCAGTAGTGCATTTGCGCCCTTCTTCTCAAAAAGGCGAATTTGGAGGAGGAAGTAAGCTAAAAGGGAAAAGGGACTTGATTCGGGGTCGATTCAGAGGGTTAAATACAGTATAAAAATATCTAGATAAAATGGAAGTAAATTTGGAAATGACGGTGGGAGAAGTTAGGGGCGGGATCGTTGTAGGTTGCTGGATTACACGAGGGGAGGACCATTTCCTGTATTACGTGAAGGGAGGACCATTTCCCGTATTAAGTGAGGGGAGGACCATTTTTTGTATTACAAATGTTGAGTCATGATTTAACAGACACAGCTTATCTACTCGGGACTGTGAAAACAGACCGTGAATGTTCAGGTGAATTGGTATAAATACAGCTCAGCGTCAAGCGTAAAGAACTAACCACAGACAAAACCACCTCCAAGTCACCTTCAGTAAAAATCTATCATTGTTTCATCTTGTGTCAAGTCTACCTTCTGTTTACATTGTCCAGATACCACCTCCTTATCAGAGGGATCGGAGGAGTTAAGACACGGGCTCCTGATGTAGTCTGACGAGACCGATCAGCAGGACTGTGCGCTTGTTCGTCCCTTGATTGTAATTCGGCCGCGGAGTTGCTGGGCGCCAGAGCTTGCCCAGTTGGATTACAGGGTCTTAAAGGAGCTGTAGTATCCTTAAACTCCTGAGGTAGAGGGATTTTTTCATCGTAAGGTGGAGGCGGCTGCATGCTGCTGTGGATGGATTGATGTTTTCAACTTTAGATGGAGGTGGCTGCATGCCTGTGTGGGTGGAGGTGGGGTATGGCATATCTCCGGAACAACTCCGCCGATTTCCAAGACTGAGCATTCGCCGTTCTCCGGACGAGCTTCTCACTACAGTAATGCAAATGGATTCTTTATCCAATTTCTCTAAAAAATGTTACAGTCCCCCCAAATTGGCCTGGATTACAGCCTTGGTGATCAATATATGGATCATTAGGGATTCCAGCTCTTAAATACCAAAAAATGCTTTTGATCACTACATCGATCAGTAGGGGCATTAGGGGTATAGACTCCACCAAATTTTGAAAACTCCTAAAATGGTTCTGTAATAAAGTATTTTGACTGAAAAAATGACAACAACGGTAGTGAAATCGCTGATTTCCCTCCGTGCCATGGCCCGTACTTTAGTCAAATATTAATTCCGTGTCCCCAATTTGTGAATAAGTGCCTTGTAATGGTGTTGTTAAATCTTAATAGGTTATGATAGGGATAAATTGGCGGGGGAAGAGATCTTCAGAACTAATTACCCCAAGAAGGAGGTGTTGCAAGCGAAAAAAGTGCTACCGAAGTATAGTTGAGCGAACAAAAAGGAGTGAATAGGGAAGACAGTTGAAAGGGCTACAAGCAAGAATGGAAAGAGCAGGGTCTACCACCTATATTCGGTGACTAGCGTGAAATAAATGCTTCTTGGGTCTATGGTTGAATCTCAACTTCCTAACGATTTGGGACTGGGCTTGAAGTTGTCTGCCAAATTGCTTGACCTCTCAAGGGGAAAGCAGTTTACTCAGCTAATATAGAATTTTCTGCTAATCCAAGAGTCTCAAGAACGCATACTGAATACCACAAAATGCACTAAAACAAATTATGCGGACGATAGGGAATAGCAATAAGATACTTCCAATAAATATCTACATCAACTCCTCACAATCTTCATTAACAAGGCTAGAACCGAGCAGCTCCTACAAAATATCCATGCTATCCAAACAGTCCACACATATCCCTTCGAGCGGTTCGCAGCTTCCTGTGGCCTTTCCTGAAATATCTAGACCACTAAAGATATCTTTATCCACTTCCATGACCGGTACCACCTGATCCTCCATTCCTAGCTCCCGCCCCGCCCCAAAGCTTTCGGGGCTGCGGTCCAATTCCTGCACTTTCACCTCCTCCTCCACGTACCGATCTTCCATACCATCCCCGTTCTTCTCATCCTTCTCCTGAGTCTCGTAAACCAGCTCAGGGGCTAACCATTCCTCGAAGGACTCTCTGCTCTCCTCCTCGACTTTCTCAGTCTCATCCTCACTTACCTCGCCTCTTCTTCTATAAAGAGGAGGCGAACGAACGCGATGATATTCTTCTTAGGTTGCCGCCGGAGGTAGTCGTTGGCGTCGGTTGGCCCGTAGGCGGCGAGACAGTGGCCATTGATGGAACGGGAAGGGCGGTTTTTGGAGATCGAGACAGAGGGGCGATTTGACTTCATATTTCTGGAAAAGGGGTGAGCGGGGTTGCGGATGTGGAGAGAGACCATAATCAGCTTATCGAACTGTTGGTGTTAGGAGTGATTCTTCAGCGACAATGCTAGAGTACTTTAAATAGGGACGTATCTTTGGTAATCATCATGGTCTTGGTCAAAAAAACACTAGGCGATACTGTGGCCTTGGATTTGCATGAATTCGAGGGCTTCATAAAAATCTGCGTGATAAAATATCGGAACTGAATTTGGGAGGCGAAGTGACCACGAATTGAAAGGCATCTCTCTGAAGGAGGAGGACCAAACATTCAAACATAAAATAGAAAATGGAGTTGTAGAGTGAAGTTGGATTCATAAAGGAAAAAGATGTTTAGAATTTTTTTGAAAGAAAAAGGTAGAATGATTGGTCAAGGATGGATTTCAAGATGGACTTCAAGATGCGAAGAGCACCTTTTTCGTTCGGACAGGTTGTACAATGTCGCACTGAGGCGTGTGGAGGGCATTCATAAATTAACTACCGATGCGGTGGCGGGTAGAAACCTATCACTCCTGCGTTATTTGGAAACTAGACGCAAAAAGGGTAACGAAGTCGCAGAGTTCCTGTTGAGGGGAGGAACCGCGACGGGAAGCAGCGAAGGAAGCAAGGCGGCGGAAAAAACCCTTTCCGTCGTCGCCCAAGACGCCGTAGAAATCAATCCCCAGGGGGGAGAGGAGGATATCATTTTTGCTTACATTAACTGCCGTAATAAAGATGTTTCTCGCGCTGTACGATTGTTGCGACAGCGCCTGCTGTAACCGTACTTGGCGAAATGTGGCGGCGTGCGGCCTTTTAATGCTGTCAACGTTTTTCACCACAAGGACTGCATCTCATTGCGTGAGGTAGAAGGAAAGTTGAAACATATTCAGGAGGCACAGTAGTCGTAATGCAACCACTGCTGTAATTTTGGAAAGGGGGGGAACGACTAGGTGTTTTACTCTTGAAAGATATATCCGATCTATCCATGGTTTTCCAGACAATCACAATGGAGTCAAAAAGGGTATACCGACACAGTAATGGGGAAGGAACTACGCTCCCTAAAATGATACCTTCAGGCTAGCCATCAAGCATGCAGCATTAGACATGGCGGCTACTGCAGCGGGCCTTTGCAATCAAAGCACGCGAACCTTTGCGAACCTTTCCGTATGTCTCCAGTGCCCTCACAGCCACGTTCATTGCCACGTCATTTAGCACTGCACATGCATCCGGGTGCCAACCTCCAAGAATGGAGATTGGCACAGGCAAGAGCCTATCTCTGGTGGATTTTGGAAATATTTCGGTGTTTTTACTGTTGTTAGATACATTCAATCTGTCCCAAAGCTTTCCAGACAACCGTAATTGACTCGAAATGGTGTAGAGATGCGGTAATTTTTCAAATATTTCCATCCTTATCAAGCCTTAAGCTAAGACTGTTTGATTTTGTATGAAGAGAGTTCCTAGAGCTACTGGTAAGAAAAATACGATTTTTCCTCCTAAGTTTGTCGACAATCATTGCAGTCTTCAACAATTTCGTTGTGATACCTTTCCTCAGCACCATTCCAGAATTTACCGCTTATCGATTAAAGCTCGATTTCATAGTACGGCGAGTGGCCACATAAATATGGATCAACTTCATCGAATGCAGATAGTTATTTGCCAGGAATAATCGTGAATTGGCATGCTAAAACAAAGTATTAAGAGCAGAAGTGCTCACTCCGGAGAACGTCTATTAATGTTTGGTTCCCTCAATAATGAAGGGTTGAGATTGATCAAATGAAAGTCATGATAAGATAGAAAAAATGAGGAACAGAAAACACCAAGATATGTAAATGGAACACAATCAGGTGCATTGTGTTTACGTTTTGGCTTAGCAGTCACATATTCCTGGCATTTCCTTGAAAATTCCTTCTGACAAGGGATCAGAAACCAAGACTTTTGACCCAGAGTCTAAGAGAGGGGTAAGATCTATTGAGAGAAATATCGGTAGGAAACCGATCCTTTCCACAAATACCTGTTTTAATAATCCGGAGATATATCTGATATAATGATAAATCTAGATATTATCTGGCATGCTGAGTTAGCTGAGCTTTCATGCTGAGTTGGCTGAGCTGGCATGCTGCGCTGGCTGCGCATTCACTGTACTTACAATTTTATTTTCAATTATTTTTAGAAGGATGCTTTGAATCGTACTGTGGCGGTGCAGATATGGCACATGGGCACTGTATACGTGCTACAAATTGTGAAGGTTGAAAACTCTATAAAAGGGGCTGTTTGCACGGAATGGTAGGATTACTTGTGAGCCAGTATACCTGAGCGAGGCGCTCAACAAATTAAGTTGCACACAAAGCATAAAGCAAATTGGCAGACAACTTCAGGTCAAGCTCCGAGTAGTAGGAAGTTGAGAGTCAACTTCAGACCCAAGAAGCATTTATTTTATTATAGCACCAGTGGTAGATCCTGCCCTTTCCATACTTGCTTGTAGCACTCTCAACTCTCTTCCATGTATACTCCGTTTTATTCGTTCAACGATACCACAGTAGCACTTTTGTCGCTCGCAACACCTCATTCTTGGGTTAGTTTGTTCTAAGTATCTCTTCTCCCGAAGATTTTCCCCTATCAATATCCTTGATATCTTCCTGTTGAATCAAACCGTACTACCATTTCTTCCATAACCGAGATATCAAGAGTGCTTCTACTTTATTAATCTTTGCCCTAGCTCTCCATCCTCTCTTCCTATCGTTACAGGAAAGTACCCACCTGCCCTGAACGCTTGGTACGCAGATGACGGTACCATTGTTCTTCCCCGGTCCCAACCCGCCGCTGCCATCCGTTTCATCCAGCTGGAAGGAGGTCCACTACGGTTCCAGCTCAACCTTGTCAAGACCCAAGTTTACGGCTTCTCCCCTTTCTACTCCCCTTTGGCACTTCCTTGCCCTTTTCAACCCCCCTGGTTTCATCGTGCTGGGATCTTCGATCGGCTCGGACCCTTTTGTTTCCCAATTTTTCGCAGGCCACCAAAACGCAGTTGACAGCATCTTTCAATCCCTTCGAGACTTTGATGATGCTCAATTGGCTTTCCACTTACACCGCTTCTGCGCAAACGCCTCCAAGGTCATGCACTTGCTACGTACGCTTCCCTCCACTCAATCTGCGGTACCGCCGCTAGCTTCGATCAGAAGCAAAGGGAAGCGTTCCACCAATTGCAGCTGCCCTGTCCAGAGCAAGCCTGGATCCACGCCTCTCTCCCCTTCTCCATGGGCGGTCTAGGTCTCCTGCAAACTTCAGACATTACCGAGGCTGCTTACGCAGCATCTGTAATTGATTCTTTTGGACTTATCTCCGACCTGCTCACTCTTTCCCAGGACCGGCACTTGGAAGAAATCCCTCGGTCCGCCATCTCGCTCTTATCTTCCCGCCACCCGCAGTTGTCTTCGTCGCTTACAGCTACGGTTCTTTTCGAGCGTTGCTCATCGCCAGTCCCCGGCGAAAGACTCTAGTCTGCGATCACAACTGAACTCATTCTATCCAAGTCCGATAGGCTGTTCTCGTCCGCGGCAGCCCAGGACCGAGCACAGCTACTCTCCGTGGGCACATACTCCGCCTGGTCTGTTTTCTCTTCGATTTCTCACCCCCACCGGGATACGTACATGTCCTTTTCTACGAGTAAAGTCGCTCTGGCTCTACGTCTCGGCATCGCGCTATTCCCTCGATCTACTCTCTGTCCGGTCTGATCCCGCCGCCCGACCGACATCGTACCCATCTTAGATCCAAGTTTTCGACACGCGTTGACCTGTAAATATGAAGACGGAATGACTCGTCGTCATTACATCCTCCGCAATGTTCTTGCCCGTTACTGCAAGGAAGTTGGGATCGTCGCCCTCGTCGAACATCCGCTCCTCTGCCATGTTCCCAACTCGTCTTGGTATTCAGAGTCCCCCGTGCTACGAATGTATATTTACATACCCGCTTCATACGGGCTTCACAGTACCGATATCGCCGTCGACGTTCCTGTTGCCCACCCCTCCGCACGCCGCCACATTTCGGCAAGCACGATTACAGCAGGCGCTGCCGCAACACTCGCAGAGCGCGAGAAACATCGTCATTACGGCACTTAATGTAACCAAAACGATATCCTCCTCTCCCCCGTCGAGATTGATATCTACGGCGCCTTGAGCGACGATGGCAAGGGTTTTTTCCGTCGCCTTGCTTCCTTCGCTGCTTCCCGTCGCGGTTCCTCCCCTCAACAGGAGCTCCGCGACTTCGTTACCCGTTTTGAGTTTAGTCTCCAAATAATGCAGGCGCGACAGGTTTCTACCCGCCGCCTGCATCCGTAGTTAATTTATGAATACCTTCCGCACGCCTCTTTGCGACATTGTACAACTCATAAAAATTTACCACCACCACCACCATTAATCGAGTATATTTTCGCAATTGGCTTGACAATGATACGATATCTACGCTCCGGTACAAATTTACTAGATACCAAACCACATATCTACCACAATAAATTAACCCTTCATTCACAGTATATTTTCTTAAAGTAAAACATCCAAACTTTTTCTCCACTTCATGAATCCGGGTTCTATTTTATTTTTGAAAATTTGTGCCCTTCTCTGCAGACAACGCCCATCTCTTCTTGACTGGCTACACCCAACCTTCACTTCATTTTGCTCGGCGCCCGCGAGCAGCGTAGGCACCGGACTTTCAACCGGCTCATCCCTCAGGTGATTGCCCGTCACGGCTGCAGAGCTCTTGCTAAAACGTTCTTGTCGATGGACAAATCGAGTGGATTGCCTCTTTGCGCCACTAGTGCACGTGAGACGAACTGTAAAAGGTGTGTAAGGATTGCTCCACTGCTTGAAAAAAGGTTGCGAGTTCCACCGTACCCTACTGCGCCTAAATCCACAGTCATTTTGACGTCTTGCGAGGGGTTGTGGTCTTCACAGCATTGCGAGCTGGGAGTCAAGCCCGCTTGTCCGGACTTCTCGCCGTTGTCGTCGCCGTCTCTATCTGTAGTCCTATGTTCTTACAGCGGGAGTTCATAATCCTCGGTGCGGATGGTGGAGTTTTCTTCCGGTCCCTTTCTCGCTTGAGTATAAAATTGGTCTATCCATTGCCCGGGGTCGTCCGTCTAGCAGAACCTGCGGTTCTGTGTAGTGCGGACTTGTCGACATACAATAAAGCGGAATGCATTTTAGTACATTCTTTATGGAAAAAAACCTTTCCCTTATGATTTTCTTTGCTTTTTAAATTGAGTTCTGATGTTCTATAAAGCTTGTTTTAGCCCCAAAATTCAAGAAAAGTGAAGGTCCCAGTACCCATTTGAGAAATTTAATTTGATTAAAGCCGTTGGAAACCATCAAAGAAGTGGCCTTATTAAAAATTCTACTACAACTTCGTGAAGGCTTATTACCACTACCAACTACTTCAACAGCAGACACGCCCACCTCCCTAGTTTTGGATCAACTTGAGACACTTCCGCCTGCTCTAAATCATCAGAATATCATCCAGAGCTCCACGTTGTCACATCAAAGGCCTTGACTGAATGGCTAACGGAACAACCAATTTTAACAAGAATAACGCAGTATGATAAGCCAGGAAGGTGTTCGGGATCGGGCCCTTCAACAATTAGTAGAGGAGGCGGAGGACGCTGGAGAGGGTGATGAAGATGTCAGTGGATCCGATTCTGAGGAGAAATGGGTGGATCCATTGGAGTCATTGGTGTATAACTATGGGTGAGTTTCTGTAAGGGGCAGAAAAGAAAGTGAGGATGTGAATGTAATCTTGAACTCCTCTATTGGTGATTACGAGGGGTTTTGGGAATCATAAAGAATGATTAGAGTATTTAGATACGTATTTCAGGCTATTTGAGATCGTGAGTTGTTCGAGAGAATTTGAAGGGCATTGTTTCGAAGGTATGATTAATTTCCAGGATTTTCTTGGACCTGATCTTTAAAATGGAGATTTATTGGAGTAGTAATGGATAGTTACCATGAAATTATGTATATTAGTCTTTGTCGTCCATACTATTTCCTTGACTGCATTTCATAGTACTCGATTTGTCATTTGGAGGCTTTAACATTAGCAGAATGTTGTATACGATGTGAATAAATTGCTTCAGCTCAGAGAAGTCAAGCAAGCTGATATACATGTTAAGGTGTAGATCCAAATAGGGGAGAAGTCGAAAATGAACTTTTGGAATAAGAAGCATGCCCCTTATGTTAGTCACTAGACATAGATGGTAGACAATTTTCCTTCTAATCTCACTTGAAGCACCTCTATAGTCCGTTTTAATGTTATCTTCGTGTCCCAACAACCAGCCTTGGTAGTCTTTTCGCCTTATTCAAATCTTCTGTCTTGGGATATAGGGCATTTGGATCTGAGGATCTCATAATCGCACATTTATCCCTATTAGCAAGCATAAAGCTTTCAGCTCTATGATGTTTTCAAGAACCAAATTAATGATTGAAATGTCCATCTGGTCTACCAGTATTACAAAAATACCTGAACTCGCTGACATATATGCACGAAATTTGGACAAAATATTTTAAATACTGTTATTACCTCATTGATTGACGGCTGCAGTAAATGCGTAACTGATTTTCAGAGATTTATTTTCTGCGTAAATCATTTTTATTGGGGAATAGAGTAGATTTTACCGAGCTTTCTGTAAAAAATCTGCGTTAATGACCCCATAGTGCTTGAAAAATCATTTTTGACTCAAAAAGAGAAATTAATCGTAGAGAAAGGCCTAGTAAGAGCTATAGCGGCCTAATGCGCATTGGATTTAATAAGAGCAAAACTGAACCCTTTTTTATCTTCGAATAATACTCATCTATTTGACCCCAAATACTGATTATTTTAAGTTTGACCGAGGGTGAAATATCAATAGCAGGAAGGCCATCTAATTGATAGATATAATTCATAGGAGTTTCCAAACCATCTTCTGAACATAGAATAGAGTCCTCAATGCCATCTTTACGAATTTTGGTCCTGATATATACCTACTGTTGAAAGATGTTTCCACAAGAGGCCTTCAATATCTTGTTCGCATCTATATCAAATACAGAATCATTTTAATCACAGCAGGGAACTGTACCATAAGCGTATAGTTATTTATATCCTACTCCATCAGTCCAAGGGGCGCTATTTGGACACTCTGCAAGGCAGGGACGTATAGTAGCGTATTTTAAAGTCCTTATTTTATTCATATCATGACTGTAGCAACTTAAACGAATTGGGACAGTTTATTTTCAAACCTTAGGTTTTCAACTTTATCACAATGGCAGTGAGTGAGCATTACTACAAAATTCCCTCAAATTCAATTTTCTGTAGGCTATTCAATTTATTCGAAGTAATACAATGTAGAAAGAGTTCAAAAGTGTTTATCAGATTCACATGTACTAACATGAGGAGCGAAAGAGAGAATGTGTATTTTTCAATAATCAGAGAAAGTCTCGCACAAGGCCCGTGTGGAGATCATGTAGTGGTATATGCGCGCAGGTTTCGGTGATTCAGAATAAATGCGGTCAATTGTAGAGCAAACGCCGAGACATGTGTCTTCAGATTCCGAAATTCATAGAGGAGTGCTTCCTTTATATATGCTATAACGTTTCCATGTTTTTTAATCGCCTGAGATCGAATTGCTCCGATTTTTCCGTAAGTATCAATAGCGGTTGGTAGAATGTCAATAATTTCGGAATAAAAATGTGCTGCGTAGTGTTCCTTTTTCCGGCTTTCGGCCCGAGTACAGAGAAATAACATTTTCCTCAATGCGATATAGAGTGGAGTGAGGGATGAGAATAGATACATCTAGTCCCTGTGCGGTAGGCATGAAAAAATTGGTTTCGATGATACCTTCATAGACTTTTCAAACATAATTATGTATTATTACTAATATGGTTATTGCTACAGTACATTCCCAAATTCTTACATCTCAAACCGTAAGATAAACTTTGAAGATCGACATGACTTGACCTTCGCACATTAAGAAAAAGGGGTTGTTTTATCATGAAATGAATCTGCAGACAAGTTCCTTTTGTCCAGATTGAACTAAAAATGTTTTTGCAAGACAATCTTTTGACACAGTATAGCTCGAATTGTATTAAGTTACAGAAATATAGGCGTAAATCTGCTATAATTCAATTCGTTGGAGACCGGAAAATATTTTATTTTGGGCACACAAGTACAGATTAAGTTGGGTTGCTGAAACTGCACTCGTCAAAAACTATGTTTGGAAATAATTTGTACTTGATAAATGGTATCTGCCATCCACAATAAATTTTATGCACTGGTTAAGAAATTTAATGGCAGTTACTGTTCCGGAATTGAGGAACTTTTGTAAATGTGTATCGTACTGGAACTTTAGGCGCTTATAAATATAATTATAGATTTTTTATAACTTTGCCCTATGAACACCACGAACATTCCCGCAGCTTAAAGAGTATACCCAGTTTGAAAGTGGTGATTTTTATGAAGTATATGAAATGATGGGACTATTCTATACCAAAATATCCTTTGAATTGCCTATCCCTAAATCACATATTCAATTTGACGTCTTTTTTAAAATGAAAGCATTAGGGTCCGAGGACATCGTAGATGCCGATCACTATTGGAACAAGCAAGATATCGTCAGAACAGCAATATTCCTCGTGGTGTGAATGCTTAGAAATGTTTGCCAGGGCTGCTGCGGTGTCTCCGATCAAAGCGCCCTGGTGGCCTGTTGTTGCACGAGGCGATGGGCGATAGTATTATCCAAGACTAGATGACATTGATTGAGACCATAAGCATCTGGACTGCAAGTGCCAGCATGAAGCGCCGAAGTTGCAAAGTAAGAGTTGTAACTGGGTAAGAGCAAGTTTTTAAGTAGATCAGTAATATCAACTTCCTTACAGAAGCGGGGCAAAGCATTGCGGAGGACATTTCAAAAGCAGGTCCGACCAACTTCGTATTTACAATTCTGGTCATTCTTACCATCTAAATCCGAAATCAAGGCCAACTGATAAGAGCGCCTTTAACAGACAGGATAGAGAGTATCGCTTGGAATGACATATATATATATAGACAGAAAGATACAGAAACAATACAAGATTGGAGGGAGAGGTAATTGCCGCGGTGAGGGTAGAAGAAAAAGTGGATATCACAGAAAAAGATAGGGGCTAGTCGAAAGAGAGCAAGAGGGTTCAATTTCAGACATATTAAGGCAAAAAAATACGGTCAAATTTTGAGGAGAGCATTTTACATAAGATAGTACACTGGAGGCGTTCATGGTGGGACGAGGGAGGTTCGAGTACTGGAAAATGGAAATAATGTTCAGCTCGTAGAAAAGTGATATATGGTGAGTTTTAAGTAGAGAAATACTAGAGCAGGACACTTAATGTTTATGAATGTCGGCGGACAACGCGAAGAAAGCATAGAAGAGGAAAAGAGAGGCACCGTAGGATATTTTTGCTATACCAGTACACAGAAGAAGTCCACGATCACCTTTGGAGATCGAGAGGAAAGCTTAGTTTCAGAACCCCTCAGCAAAAGGTCCTTAATCTGAGTGAATTCTTTTCAGGACATTCCATGTAAGCTGATGGAAATATTCGTGTCCTGATTGTGGGAGATAATTCGTAACTAGTAGACGAATTTCCATGCGCTGGCACAGAAATGAAGGAAGTGGTAAGCCGTTTGAGATGTATCGAGATCCAGCGGAGAGAAGATGATGTGATCCTTATCAGCTTGAAGGAATGCGAGAAGTCTAAGATAGCCGCATTTGAACCTTCTGAGGAGCCCAGAACTATAAATTAATTCAAGGAGTAAAGGTGGGGAAAAAGAAGGGGCGGAAGAGCAGAGAAAGTTTATAAACTGGTATTTTGGTGAGTATGAAAGAGAAATCCATCTCTGCTTCATGTTCTTGGAAAGAAGGAGGGCAGAAGGAGCAGAATAGCGACACAGTATAAATCATTGGTTTCATTTAGGTGATTTCTTGGAATACTAGAGCATACTCTTCCCATTTCTTTTTTGGTCTTATTGTAAAAGCTTTGCATTAATTATTTCTGACGGAAGTTATGAAACGCATTCTATCACTACTAATTCATATCAATTTTCTATTTTCCGGATTTTATATTTTCTGCGATCTTTGCTCCGTGGAAATCATTTCGGAGATATATTTTCTTTTGCACTCGCAAAGAACATATATCTTCCTTTTGCTTTTAAAGGTTATGTAATTAGAATTTGGGATTCACAGTTGTAGCTTCACGCATAAATTTTATTTTAGATATAATTACATAAAACTTTATCCACTGTTTTGTTTCATTTAATTTCGTTGTGTTTCTTCATGGATCTTCTAAAGTATTTCAACTATCACGTAGATTGGGAGACAAAAAGGATGGTTAAATATCCTTTTATCCGAAAGCAAAAAGATGAGAAATAGAACTAAACATCTCACAAAGTAGAGAAGTAATAACAATAGTCACACTATTTCACTTTTACTAATTATTGAGGAATTAATGAAAAAGGGACATAGTACAATGTTGCAAAAAGGAAACTTCAGCTAAGATGGAAAACATTGTTCTAGTGAGCAAATTAAAAGCCATTGAATCCTTTTTTAGCGCAGTACCTCCAAAATATGGCAAATATTAAATTTCAAGTACATATGTTTTTCCATCACAATGCAAATTCGATAAAGGTCACCTTTTCTGGCTCACATACAGTAGGAAGTTGGTGCGATACCTGCATCCTTTCATCAGGAATATGGACGTTTTTCCCAGCTCATTGAATAATAGAAATGAAATTATTTCCATTTTTTGCTTAAATATGAGTCATTTGACCGATTAAAAATTATGCCACGCGTATTTTAAAGTTGATCACGAATGCAATACAAAAATGTACAATACCAAAGCTATGAATATGAAATATTACTCTATGATCGTAATGGAGTCTTAAAAATTGACATAAGTTTTACAGGCCATCTAACACTTTAAGAAGGGTGTTATAAATCTTTTTTTAAAAGTAAGTTTTAGATCTTGAATTTTACGCAGAAGACTCTATTAAAAAAGTTTAAGATTCATTAGAAAACAGTGGTCGAAATAAAGTACTTATAATTTTGAAACCATTCGTAATAAGATGATTATTCGGCAACCAATAACTTTATTACTCTCTTTACCCAACGCAACATTTATTCGGACTTTTATTTATCAAAAAAAACAAGAATCATACACACAAAAATTCCTTAATATCATTTAAAGATAATGTAATACTTGTCGTTTTTTTACTGTTGATGTTTACTGAGCCAAACTTTTTCTGATCAATGTCAATTGTAAACCGATATACTTGCAAAACATCGAGGATTTTCAAACAAAAAAAATTGATTCAAGAGTAATTTTACAGACCTTGCTGAGAACTTATGTCCTTTTTTATAAGGATCAAAGATACGAATATTTGATCCTTTTAAAAGACGATATTGTTTTCTTATCAATGTTTGAACTCTTTTCGTTTGTAGTAAAACTAAGGTCTATATATTTTTGTATTTTTTCGTAGAGAAAAAGTATTAAATAATATATTTCAAATCATATTCTGGCTCAATTAAATCAGTTTAGCATTGTCTAAGAACACATGAAGGCGACATTTTTAATTAAAACTGCAGTCTTCACATGAAAGCGGTATTTTTAATTAAAATTGCAGTCCGCTATACCAACATTATCAAAGAAAACATATTTAGGGACTCTACTATTTAACTCGAAGCACTTTTATTGTTATATAAGTAATTCACTGATCATTTGAGGCTAATACGGTAAATATGTGAGTTCTGTAGAGTTTGCTTTGAATTTCTACATTTCCTATATTTCCTGAAATGTTATTTCCCGTTTTGACAGCGAATGATACGAAAAAGTTCCGATGTGGACGGATGGCACGATTAGCGTACAAGAATTCAAAATTGAGAGGCTTCAATAAATGGAGTGGTACATAGCCTTTTTATGGTAACGAAGGATAAATGGGGGATCAGGTGATCGAAGTTCATCGCTTTTTTCGACACAAGTATCTTCCATTCTTTTATTCAGTGGTAAACTGTGATCAAACAATCTCTGAAGTCTCAAGTTGGCACCTTATTTCAAAAATATGCACAGCAGAAGTCAGAAGTTTTCAATATTGCCTTTTCGCGCTTAGTGAAATCATATTGCTCCCATTTTGCAGAATTAATGCAAACCGAAAAAATCGCCCGAGAAAATTGAAAAACATATAAAGGTTTACCTGCAACGCTTTACTAAATGCTTTTTTTAATGAAAAAGTTTTTGATTTGAGTATCCAGGCATCATATACACAACCTTTACCCTCAAAGGAAAGTAAAAAGATCTCAGTCTAGTACTCATACTTCAAATAAAGTCTCTTAGGTCTTTGGTTCCGTTCACTAGAACTCTTAAGATCGAGCTATTTGTAGCCATCTTCAAAAGTCTTAAAACATATTGAATGTTTTGTAAACATTAGGCAGCGTCCCATACGAACTGGGATACATTCCATTCATAGTCGATAACTCTCTATTCACCGCAATACGTTTTATTCCAAGGTTTTTATCTCTCCCTATATTTTGAGGGGTCGAAATTTCCTGCTATGAGTTACTTTTTAAATCCAGAACCATATCTAAAACATTTAACAACGATGTATCTCTGGAGAAGTATTTTGCTTGATTAGAATTGAAAATTCAATATACGAATTGTATATTAAAGTATATATTAGTCTTTGTGAATATCTTCTATTAAGGAGAAAAATAGTAGCTATCGATCCCCTATTTAATTTTAGATTTATACATTCCTGCAAATTGGAAGCAATGAAGGCCCCTAATCTACCACCGCTTAATTTAAGACTTCTTTCATAATTATATTTAGTCATAAAAATATCTAATTTGCCAGTAAATAACAACGCAAGAATATAAAAAAATTGAAATGTATCAGAGAAATACAGTTCATAACGTAATATATCTACGAGAAATGGAAAAGAATAATCCATCTCTTCCTCAAAATTGAATATCCTGTTTTCTTTGTCCCAAAGGTACCTACAGAGTATATTTGTTTAATTTCAACCCTCATTTAAGCATTGTTTTCATGTAAACAGTTACTTCCGAGATTTAAGTGGTAAAGTTTACTACAGTTTACAATATCGCTTTGCGAAAGGATTTTATATGTATAAATGGAAGTCTCGAATCGGGAATTGTCGCAGAGATGTTTATACATGCATATTCTTACTGCATTCAGAGACGGAAAATGAATAAGTGCGGACTATCATTCCAAATTCTTCCGAAGGCCCAGAAAGGCCGAGTTATTTTCTTGTTCCATGCAGTACGTTTCTTCAATATTAAGATTTTTTCCTCGACGCGCCCGAAAATTATTGATGGGAATCAGGACTTAACTTCATCCAAGAGGTTTATTTTGTAACTTTCACCCAATTTTTAGATTTTTACTTAGCAAAACATAGCAAAAACTCCTTTATCAAAATTTTCACTTATTACATACAAGCGAGAGATGGATTTATCGACACACAACGGACTAAGTCCATGTGGTTGAGCGTATATTTTTTCACATGCTTTTAAAACTTCGAAGGCAGGATCATGTCTTCCAGCCGGGTATCCAGTAAAAACTCATACATTGTCTATGCACCTGTCATATAACCATCCAAAGCAATCATATTCTCTAGCCTATATTAATTTAAGTATCGAGTTGACTTTTTTCTATTCATCTGTTTTATTATTTGAATTATTATTTCTCCTTACGCAGTTACAAAAAATATTGGAACTGAACAGACAGTTTTTTATAGCAATCCATGAATACACTTATAATCAGCACTAAGCTCACCGCAACAACTGTGGTCGTCTTCTCAGTTACCCGAGTTCTAGAACTCAAACTTGTGTTATAACTAGTACCAGTTTACCCATCGTTAAAGCAGGAATTCAAAATAGGAATAAGTCTCGGTTCAATTCTACGCGTCACAAAATCCGGCTGCTTATACTGAATTTCTTAAAAATACAAGGCAGAGAGTATAAAATTAGAAAACTTGTAGCTACTACCGCCATGTTCTTGTTACTTAACTGGACTTATTACATCTATTACGCAAATTAAAGGACTAATCGCCGGACAACCGAAACACATATAGATTTAATGCTTAGCAATTCCCTCAACATATTGCTGCCCCCGTGTTCTTCTTTTTGTACAAATAAAAAAGCTTCAATTTCAGTATATAGTTCTTCTTTTGTGTATATTATGTTTTTGTGGTGTAATAGAGAAAGCAAAGTGTGGCTAAAGATGAGTCACAGCGGAATAATCAAGCAGTTGAATTAAAAGTAAGCAAAGAAAAACATTGTCGATTTATGGCATAACTTTAGGGAGCATTTTTCTTTTATAGTATCATGGATTGAACATTAAGCAAATATTTTTAACTATATTCTGTATCCTATTATTATGTGAGCTTGTGAATAAATATTTATCTTTATGGATGTCAAAATATTTTCCATTCTAAACATTCGAACGATACTCCAGTCTTCTTTCTAATTCCCTTCTTTCTACTGTTTTCAACCATCATCAATTTTTATGTAATTCAGTTTTATTTTAACTTCTGTAGGCTATCGCTTTTGAAATTCCACTACCAGAAAACTATAACCAGAGAGTTTCATAGACCGCCAAAATTTCAGTAAATATTGCTGGACCTTAATTATGTTTGCTTAGCTGTTTTAATCTTTAATCGAACATTATGAAGTGTATATTTTCTACTTTATACTGCGGTCTAAATTTTTTTTGAGTTTTATAAATTTTCTAAGTAAATTTGGGCAATCCAAATGGTACCATCGATCAGCCATAAGGAAAAGTAGCTTTTATTTATTAAATTTTTTAGGAAACATTCAGGCAAATAAGTACTCATTTGAATGAAATTATTTGCTTTTCGAGTTAAAAATATTTACTTTATTCTCATGGATTGCTTGTTATAGTCATAAAGGTCATTCTCTCATGTAGGGATTTAATCCAAAGCTATATCTACGAAAAATATTTTGCATATAATTCTTATCTTCTAAACTTTTTATATTCCCAACATTACTAAAATACATTAGAGCCGAGTTTAGGGAAACTTTTAACTCAGCTCTGAGAGTGAACCAAAATGATTACATTTGATAAAGTCTGGTACAGTAGTAAATTTCCATAATTTATCATTTGAATACTTTCAGGTGTCCGTAGGGAGTAGTTTTGTCTATGTGAAACAGTGGAGGAGAAACATACTGCAGTTATAAGTTTATGTAATAGTTGTTTTACGAAATCTGTACAAGTTTGAATTATTTTAGATTATAGTATGATAAGGGTTTTTGTCCTCATATGAGGGCAAAGTTCATATCATCCAAGGAAATTGCTATCGCTGTTAGCAAAATATGGTAATTATAAAGTAAATGGTGATTTTTGCTGTACAAGGCCCTGAATAATCTGTATCTTATGAGATTAAAGCAGTGGACTTTGAAGTGAGGCTTTTAAGCTCATATTTTATGCAGCTTTTCCCTCAGCTATATTTGAACCATCGATGTATCTATTTTTTTCTTTCAGCTCACCTCATGGCGATTATCGTTTGCCTCATGAATCTGAAACGAAATATACTTTATTAACGAAATATCGAAGCACCCAAACACTCAAACCCACTTTAAACGAATGATTAGTTTGTTATTTCTCCTCTACATTACGAAAAGTCTCAGAATATCGCGCATAGTGACCTTTCGATCATGTCGTATTCAAAATTCTCAGACATATTTCCCTATGCGTAACGTGGAAACTCCTCGAGGTTTGTGCTTCACCTTGGTACAAATATCTCTCTTCGTAAATTCACTTAGTAATCCCTCAGGGAATAGCTGACCATATTTTTCATGCATTAAAACCACCCCACATTTCCCGCTTAGTAATGAATTATATGAGCTCAACTATCAAATGCTGGGATCGTGAAGACCGAAGATGCCAACAATAGAGTGAAAATTATAGCTGAGAGAACATATGTACAAAAATTACAGCAGGACAAAGGACCTTAGAAACTGTTTAGAATTTTATAAATATAACAAGACAGAACATTAAAAAGATCAAAAGAAACTTGAATACTAGAAACTAAAAATATAAAAGAGAGAAACTGTGATAAGCGGTAATTATATATAGATAAAACCTCTTACGACCAAAACTAGGCCTTTGCTGCCATTTTTAGTTTATTAATCATTGTGAATATCTTTAATGAGAGAGAGCACCAAATAAAAATACAAGAAACAAATTATCTTGGATTAGAACACTAAATGCAAAGGGCTTGAAGATATGCCTTGTTTTGGCAAACATATTTATACATGTCTGCACGTATTTTTGAGATATTTAAATTACATTGAGCACCTCATTCAGGGTACGGATTAATAAAATATACATTGCATATCACTTTGTGACTTCATCATATAACAAAACAAATGTGAGAAAATATAAAAGCATCAAATGTAAATTTATACTGTACTACATATTAATGTGACTTATTTAGGTTGATTAGTGAAAAATTTGGGGCTTCATTACTTTGAATCAAGGTTATTTTGCAGAATCTTCCGCAAATCAGATTTAGGCTCATACCACCTTGATTAGATAGTCCTTTAACCAGATAAACAGCAGCAAATTTGATGAAAAAAGAACCCTCGTAAGAAGAAGATGACGCCCAGGCTCTGGGGATTTTCCGGGAAAAGGCAATTATGGTATCACTAAATTGGTGCAGCTAAATGCTAGCTTTTTGGTGGAGGAAAGGTTAGGAATTAGTAAAAATTCTTTGTTGTAGACATTGACCAAATATTTTCATTTAGATCCTGGTTTCCTACAGCTACGCTAAATTATGGAAATTATTTCTAATTGTGCACCACAATTGGTATTGAGTCGAGCATCAATTGGACCCTGAGGCGGACACCGGTAAAAATAGAGCCTCTCTTACTTTTTCTTCCCTGCTCGTTCACTTCACTCTCGTTACGAGGGACGCGACGGCGCGTACTGCACGCGCGATGCACATGAAGTAATATTACATAGGTACGAAGTCACCTCCTACCTTCGTTTCCTGCTTAATTCCCTTCCTCTCGACCATCCTTTCTCCTGACCACATTTCAGCCCCATGTACAGAATTTGAGGCGACATGCTTTCGGATTCTCGGAAAGCCTACTGCACTAGACGCTGTAAGATGGTCTGGTACAGTAGCTAAACTGAATCAAGCACGCTGTCCGTGTAGTCGGAGGTTCCCGGGCAGCTATTTTGTACACTATTCACACTTTAGTCTTAATTGGCATAGATTGATTGGTCACACTATACAATTATCTGCAATACGGGGAGAACATTTAGGTATTTTACTCTTGCAAGATATATCCGATCTATCCCATGGTTTTCCGGACAACCACAATCGACAGGTGAATGGAAATTACTCTGACGCAACGCTTCAACGACTAGACCCGCAAGGGACACCAAATTCTATTAAATAACAGAAAATATTGAATTGAAGTAAAAGAAAAAGAGCATCGACTACCGATATTGCACTTCACATTACTTCCTAGGCGACTTCGTAACCGAAGCTGACACAACCCATCACCTTACTCCGCTAAAGGTTCCCACACATGAAGTTCTTCATTTCTTTTCTGTCTCTCGTGCGCCACACCAGATCGCTTCCGAATGCTCCACCGTAATCTTTTTGTCGGCACCGAAGATCTCTGATGATAAACTGAGCTCCGCACACGAGGTCAACATCTCCAACGGTCAATTTTTCGCTGACTTTGCATTTCTGTTCAGCTCCTAACCCGACTTTACAAAATTCCTTGTTGACTACAGTATCTTCAACACTCATACCAAAGTCGAGGTCTCGGTAGCAAAAAAAATATCGGAAAGGGGAGGTCAGAGGTGCATGTCACAGATGTTTTTACAGTTCTTGCTCCGCAGATCTCTAATCTGCGTGTTTAAATGAAAGTATTGATCTTTTTCGTCAGTTTCTAAATATGTCCTCTGCATCTAAATCAAGAAACTTTTTGTTGCATACCTGTTTTATGGAGTGTGTCGAACTGTTCGGCTGTCCCAATTATTCTTATTTTTCAGGAATAACATTTGATCCAATACCAAGTCTAGATGGATGCTACCCTATGCTTTATGCATCAACTGTGGTACTACTCTGGCTGAAAAGAAGGGCTAACATCATCGCCGGATGGTTTGCTACCTCAGGATGTCCTCAGCTTTCTGATGCAGTGTCTCGGCAGAATAGCAGTTGTTCTCATGGACGTGGTGCTTCGTCCGCTCTGATTTTGTAACGCTTAAACCTAACGGAGATATTGATAAAATATTTAGGAAGTGTTACACGACTAGTTTGGGAAGAATTGTCGAAAAATATAGAAAATCAACAAACAACCATACGAGCAGTGCAAAATTTGCAACGTACTTTTTGTTGTGAACGCAGCCTTGCGCATTACCCTGAAAGACCTTAATACAGAGCTCTTCGATGTCTATGTAATTCTACGCAGGGAATTACTCCGTGGATTCAAATCCCTTGAAATAACGCTACGGAGACACTAGTGCTATTTATGAATATCCCGACGCATCCTACCTCTGAACTGACAGATAGCGCGGACCTTTTCACTATTCTGGGCTCTACAACAGGGCAGACCGGCGTACAATATCGGATTCCAGAGGGTTTCCATACAGTAATGTAGTAATCCCTAACGTTTAGTAGGGTGCCCTTGTTTAAGGCTGGCCGAAAATTGCCACTAAGACTCTAAGACATTCAAACGAGGACACCGTTTTATGTGCCTCCTGGAACACAGAGCATTGGTCGACGTAAAAAGTCTATCCACTCGCCTGCTGGCTGACTTGATCTCTACGAGGCCTCTGTCACGCTCTGGACACTGCACATTGTGTACCAACGACAGACAAAAACTTCAGAATGTCGCCCGACTGATAGCTCGCCTTGAATATATAAACTGGTCCAGAATTACCTGCAGTCCCGGTGGTGTAGGCAAACGATGCTCCACAACCGCTGCCCCCTGCAACAAGGCCCTCCACAAAGGGGAAAAAGCTTGGATGTTTTTACTGTTGGAAGATATATTCGATCTTTCCAAAAGCTTTCCATACTACCACAATCTACTCGACAAGGTGTGTCGACACATTAATTTGAGAAATAAGTTCCTTAAAAGGCTGCCTTCCACAATTTGTCCTCCTGCTGACGGACTACAAGAACCTTTGGAGCACCTGTCGACAAAGGAACAAGTACTTACCACACAAATTCCAGTCATGGCTCACATTGCCACCAAATTTCGTGGACTTTTATCAGATTTGTACTCTAAAATAGTGCTAGAGGCATCCCGGGACTGCATCTGGAAATATAAACTCATCGCAACTTTCAACACAGATTTTCGAAGAGTTGTTCCTGTTCCCGTCACTTATGGTAAACAACTTCGCGTCTTCGCACATTACTACCACCGAGCTTGTTAAACAATCCAATGTGGTTTATATAAAGTCACGGGCAAATATGAAGATAGTGAGTTGGTCAAGTTATAGATTGATGGATGATTTGGTATGTGACAGGGTTCAGATGAAAGTAGAGGTTCAAGTTAAGGAGTTCAAAAAGAATTCAATTGTTTTGTTTAAAATGATTGAATGGGTCAGTTTTTATAGGTTTCTGTTCGTAAGACTCGTCTCTACCAAACCGCAAAGCAAGAATCAACAAAAAAAACTTTATGTAGACTCAGTAAACTCTAGTGCAATACAAGCTGGGAAATAATATCATGACGAAGTTGTGTTCTGTGCTATTACACAAATACTAAGTTGTCAATGGTCCTCAAAATAACTCATACATCAATGAAAGTAATCAATGAAGTTATTTATGTAAATGAGTAGGAAAAGGTCCTCCAGAGGCATCAAACATGGGCGCAACGCCACTGCATCGTTTCATATCAGTTTGATTAAATGCATTTCTATTCCAAATTCCATATACGTGGTTAGGCCGAGACACGGGATAGAAATGTTAAGAGTACTGAAAACTGTGGATAGAGACATTGAAAAGTCAACGGTATGAGTAGATAAGCAGCCAACGCACGATGAGCAAGACGAAAATAATATGAGAAGTAAAACTAGGCTCGCCAACGAAGGTGCATACGGTAAAGCACCGCAAGCTCAAAAATACGTCGGCTTCCTACCAGCTACACATTGCGAGACCCAATATTTATATGAAAAGCACCCTTGAGATGTATCGGATCACGAAACCGCGGTCGCCACCTCTCTCGGCGGTAAACGTTTCTCCTGGTATAGAGAGTTTCCTGAAGAAGATTTCCTGCGCACTATGCAAGCCTTAAACCCATATTCCGTTGCAGGGGACTCGAGACTTAAGCTAAACTACCTCGTGGAACTCTTTTGAGCTTCCGAAATATCCACACAGGCGAAAGCATCACTCACGCAGCTGGCCAAAAAGGACGGATCTCCAAGGCTTATTGTAGTCGAAGTGGCGCCGTGTGAGCTCATGGAAAGCAGTTCACAGCGAAGAGTGTCCAGTAATGCTGCACTATACTTCCGGTAATTAATGTAGTCATTATATATACCTTGCAGAATACTTCGTAGTATCACCCAGAGCCTGGAACTGTACTGACATATATTACAACAGCGTGTCATAAAATAGGAAATCAACCGATGAATTTGCCACACTCATCCAAATTAAAAATATCTTGCAAATTTAGAAATTGTAAAAATTTTCTTCCAAATTCCGATACCGTATACAATTTTGGCCCTCTTCTAGATTTTTTTCGTGTGCGAAGTTGCGCACATCACGTCCTCCCCCTCAAGACGATCGTCCTAGCTCGTCTTCGTTGTTCTTCTTCTGTTTCCGTTAGTGTTCGCTGTCATATTGATAAATTGAAAGGTTTTTCAAACGGATACAGATGCAACTGATTACCAATATGATACTTCAAAAAGTAAGTTTGCATTACTGGTACCTCACTTTGTAGCATAGCCTCATATATTGGTTTTGTAGCATCGAGTTGGGGTTGAATACATTCTTCTTTCGTGACTCTTCCGAATCTGCCAAGATTGAAAAATATATATACGATATGCAAACTCTTCTGGAAGATGTCCGAGGAATGGATGCCGATAAGAAAATAAGACAAGCATCATCAAGAATGAATCTTCGTAAGATAAGTGTGGTCCATGTACCACCCGAAAACATAAACATGTGCTTATTATGAAATAAGAAATGACCTGCGCATCGTTGGCGTCCTCGCAGATATTGCGCAGCCAAAAAGATAGTATTCTTCTAACTACTTTATGCCGTGCTTGGTTGTGAAGGAGGGGTAGATACGAAGTTGTAGTGGGCTGACTTCATGAATGGCCGCGACCAGTTCCTGACGTACTGAGACCTGCACGAGGTCGTCTTGGGGGACTGCCAGAGCCTCTTCTGGGCGGGTTGTTGTCTCCCGAAGGTCCTCCTCGGATCATCATCACTGATTCGGGAGGATCTTCGCCACCCTCTATGTTCCCAATTTGTGGCGGGTAAACATAAGGTTCCCATAAGGGATATAGGATATGGGACCAGTCGATATTCCATATCAGGGGGCAAGATGTAACATCTCAGTGGCACATCTTGGTTGTTCTTGAGAAATACGTAAATCGGACGGACAATGTTCAGATACGTTTGCGACAAGTCTCCGATAGCTACCATTCCATACCTTCCTATAAATAATGATATATTACTTCCACAAACTCTGGACCTGCTCCCGTGAAACTTTCGTTTTGGAATGAGTATAGGACTCTTATTAATAGTATTAAATCTTCTTGAGGTAGCAATGGTCCGTTCAATGGACGAAAACATAGGCATATATTAATATAGAAATGGATGATTACGTGTAGTTTGTAGTAGTCCCGCGTAATCGAGATTATCCATTCCCAGGCCCTTTTTCCTCCCATAGGAATCATTATATAGCTAAAGATAAGTATGCACCGTGGTCGCGCATAGTCCTGTGTGAGAAGGAATTCTTCAGGCCTCTGATGGTAAGAGACCAGACGACGTGCACGGATGGCCCTCCTTGATCTCTTCCCTGAGCTCGAACGGAGCCTATAATGCGTGTGTCTTTTCTCCGTGACGATGCAATGGTTCGAGTACTTTGTTTGGAAAGCCGGCCACTTCACAGCCTGTTGCATTGCTTTTCCTTGTGCTACAAGAACTTTAGAGCCGACTGAAAATATTTGGACTGGAGGCTCTTCATCTTTATTTCTTGTCTATGTTAGCGCAAGGTGTGATCTCCAGCCTTCGGTGGCCAGTAGCTCGATTTCTCTGCTCTCTTCATCGATAATATTTGTTTCCATGTCTCTATGTAACATTCTAGAAGCCTTTCCGTACATTATCTCGAATGGTGAGCATCCGCTTCTTCCTCTTCTTCGACGATAGCCGTATAACACTTTTGGTAACGCATCTTCCCACTGAATTTCATTCTCCGACATAGTTTTCGATATTGCTCGTTTGATGGTTCCAACCATCCTCTCCGCTTTCCCGTTGGACATAGGAGCGTATGAGAGAAAAGTCTTCAGCTGAATCCCTTTCTCTTCCAACAAACGAAGCAATGAAGTTGCAGTAAAGCAAAGGGCATTATCCGAGATGATCCTTTTTTGAAAACCAAATGGTTCAATTATTTCTTTTTCGATGAATCTCAGGACCACTTCAGCATTGGCCTCTTCAACTGCAAGTACTATTGGCCATCCAGTAAGATGTTCCACCCCTATGAGGAGATTTTTTTCCGGAAGAGGTTTCCTTGAATGGGCCGGCAAAGTCAATTGAGAATGTTTCAAAAAGACCGGAAACTGGAAAGCTTAGAGCTGTCTTATACTTTCATATAGGCGTAACTTTTTGACAGTTTTAGCAGCTTTTCACGAAATTATAGACGTCCTTATGGATACTAGGCCACCAGAATCTCTCCATAATAAATTGTATGGTTGTTTCGAGATCGCAATGCCCTAGCTCATGACGAAAAATCCTCAATATCTTCATTCTTTCTTTCAAAGGGGCCACTAGTCGACGACCGGCTTTAGTATGTGGGAAGAGATTCCCATTCCACAATGTAAAAGCCTTTTGATTCCTGCTTACCCACTTTCTATGTTCCAGATCAACCTTTCTCATTTCTAGTCCAATCAAGGATTTAATTAGTCCGTAAATATTAGCTTCGTCCTCTTCTTCGTTCGGCACTTGCACCTCGGAAACTCTGACGATGTCCTCGGAAGCCTTTTCATTTGGACTCAGTGAATCCCTCAAGTGGGATAGGTAATCGGCAGGCTTATTATTGCGTCCGGGCCTATACACAATTTCAAACCGATATTCTGCGAAAATATCGAGCCATCTGGCCAAACGTTGATGTACATCTTTCTTTTGGTATACTGTCTTAAGTGCCTGGTGATCAGCTATCAAGACAAATTTCTCGAGTGATAAAAGGTACACGCGAAACTTTTTCAGTGCGAAGAAAACAGCGAGAGTTTCTTTTTCGCAGACTGAGTATTTCCTTTCCGCATCATTCAGAGTGCGACTTGCGAACTAAACCAGATGTAGTCTTTCGTTTTCATCTTTTTTGGACGAAACGGCACTCAAAGACCGTTCTGAGGCATCTGTCTCCACAACAAATGGTCTCTTGAAATATGGATATATGAGCACTGGAGGGACGCATAGCTTATTGTTAAGCTCCTCAAGTGCAGTTTTCATTTCCTTGTTCCAGTAAAATTTTCAGTTCTTTGTAGTCGTGGCATGTAACGGTGCTGCTGTCTTGGCGAAATCTTTGATAAATCTTTTGTAATACGAGGCCAGTCCTAGGAAGCTTCGAACCTCCGTTTTGGAAGCGGGCCTTGGTGCCAACTTGATTTTTTTTGTTTTCTCTGGATCCACTCTAATTCACTCTTGATAGATGATATGGCCGAGTAATTGGATGGAAGTTTTCGCAAAGAACCATTTGCTCAACTTAATTCTCAGGCTTTATGCATATATTATCACCACTACTGTCTTTACATACGATATGTGCTGATCCAATTTTTTTGAGAATATTACCATATCATCGATATAAACTCTTGCAAATGGAATTCCTTTCAAACCCTCGCTCATCATTCTTTAAAATGTAGCTGGAGCATTCATGAGACCAAAAGGCATCACTTCGAACCGAAAATGTACCGGCTTTGCTGGTAATAATCGTTCCTTCCTTACATTTTTCATCCAATGGAATTTGCCAATAGCCAGTGTAGAGGTCAATGGAGGTGAAGTATCTCCCGTCCTTCAAGTCCTCGAGAATTTCCTCTATATTTGGAATAGGAAATAGATCGGGTATCATTCTCTGGTTCAGTTGTCGGTAATCGACGCAAAAGCGAAATTTTCCATCTTTGTTTGGTGCTACCACAACTGGAAGTGACCATACGGATTAAAAAGGCCGAATAATATCATTTCCCAGCATATTTGTAACATTCTCTGAGATACGTTGCTCATATTTCGGCGGTTGACGTCTAGGCTGTGGTAAATTGGTTTAGTATCGGTAAGTTCAAATGAGTGAGTGACCAGTACACTTGCTTGTCTTAGATCGGATACGCTCCATGCAATTACTTCGGAAGATGTTAACATGTCGGATATTTTCGTTGAGGCGGGGGCGGGAGGGCGCTGTACTTTTTCTTGAATTTCTCTATTTTGGCGCTGGTCCTTTTTTTGATCCTCACCCTCCATATTTTGAAGGCCCTCTTCCGGCGTGTTCACATCTTCAGATATGGAATTCGACATATTCTTGTTTTCTTAAGAAAGGTGATCTTCTTTCATGCTCTGAATTCCGTCCTTTGATTCGATATTATCGCAAAAAGAAACACATTCAAGTGCCAAACCTACCCTATAATTCCAGTCTTCATCTGTTTCAAACCCAGAATCATAATCATCCCATGCCATGTTCGTTATCCCACGAGCGTACCCTTTTCCACTTCCGAAAGTCTTAGTTGCTTCGGAATCTTCGCTGTCATAGCTAGAAGTGAAATCTTTACTGTCCGTTTCTCCTAGATCTCTCGGATGTGTGCTTTTGTCGAAATCCAGGGGCATCTTCACGGTTCTGCCGTCGATAATGACTGAAACAATTTGTTTGCCCAAGTCAATGCATATTCCTAGTCTTTCCATGGTAGGGCAGCCAATGATTGCATCGAAAGGGGGATCAGGCATGACAAGAAAGTCTAAATCAACTTTAGAGTCCCCGAAGAACACGGAAACTTTGTCAACAGTGCCCATGCATTTTGATACGGTTCCATCCACCACAGTTCTTATTCGAGTAGTTGGATAATTTCAAGACCTAGATCTGTCACCAAAGTTTCTAAAATAAGGTTTGGACCAGCGCCCGAATCGGAAAGAGCTTGGGTTCTCATTCCCAATACTTTGCCTGGTACCAGCTTTAGACGTCTTGGTGCTGTCGAGGCCGATTGAAGAAACAGTTTCTTACCCTTAGCGGACTTATTAGGCCTGATAATTTTTTTTGAGTTCTTTTCTCGCATCCTTTGCGTCGCCCCTCAAAAGTTGACCGAGCGCTATCCCAGTTGGGGGCGATGCAAGCTAAGTCACCAAATTGTACTTCTTTACATACTCTAGTACGTCCTTCGGGATACTCCTAGCTTTGTTACTCTTTTTCGTCCTTTAGGCCGGAGTACCTGCTTACTCATGTACCAGAGAGACTTAAAAGTGTCACCAAGCGTCCAGAGAGATACGCATATGACAGCATGCTAGCATTCTTAACAGTACAGCAGCTTAATGATCAGTCCAATGAAAATGTACCTACATCCATAGAAGAAGTATAATCGTCCATGTACTCTAAGGAATGGACAGAATCCATATGGACAGAGCTTGAATCCATATCATAACATAGAGTATACAGACTAAGTGAAGTTCCTAAGGGAAAGAAGCTTATCAAATCCAAGTGGAGTTTTGGTATCATGAAAGATGCAGATGGTAAGATGGTAAGGCACAAAGCCAGACTGGTGGCAAAAGGTTTCACTCAAGTTCATGAAGTGGACTACTATGAATTGTTTGCACCTGTTACCAAGTTCTCTACAGCAAGGTTCGTATTGGGGAATGTCGCCCCTCGTGACTTCGAACTAGAGCAAATCGACATAAAGAAAACGCTCCTAAATGGAGAGCTGAAGGAAGAACTCTACCTTGAACCACCACCACTACCTAAGAATTTGCAAAGACAGTTTAAATCTTTGACATAGCACGGCAAAGGGTGGATATTGTTAAAAACACCATACGGGCTAAGGCAGGCATCACGTGCATGGAGCGTGAAGTTTAGTAAGTTCATGGAGAATATTGGTTTTATGCAGTCCGATGCGGACCCATGTTTTTATAAGAAGGTCATCAGGAAATTCATTTGTTTTGTGGTCTTTTATGTTGATGATATATTGATTGCGACCAAACGCAAGGAAACTTGTGAAGTTAAGGAGCATATGATTTGAGGCAAGTTCTAAATAAGGTGTCTTAAGGAAGCAAATTATTTCCTTGGAGTGAACATACAAAGAGACAGGGAATCGAAAGTGGTACTCATTCCTCAACACGGATATATCAGTAAGATACTGAAGAAGTTTAACATTGACGGCGCAAAGGAGTCAGTAACTCCTATAGTATTGGGGAGTATGAAGAGCGGAGAAAAAATACCCTGTAAGGCACCGTAGAGAGAACTAGTGCGGTGTTTAATGTATCTGGCAGTCACAACTAGGCCTGATATAATGTATGTAGTCAGCTATTTGTCGAGGCACTATAGTCATCCTACAATATCGCATTGGATGGCTGCCAAGAGAGTGCTGTGGTATTTGAAGAGAACTATTAGTTCCGCTATCAAGTATGGTGGTAGTATTGGACTCGCAATAAATGGATATACCGACTCCGACTTGTCAGGAGATCTATCTAGGAAATATTCGAGTGAATACGTATATTGTTGAGCAAGTGGTGCTTTTGGAAGTGTAAGCTGCAGAATGTGGTCGCTGCATTAAGCACTGAAACAGAGTATATTCGACAGGCATTAGCAGCAAGAGAAGCACTCTGGATTTGGAAGTTGTGAAATTTTTTTGAGATCGTCATCAAGTCAGTGACGATATATGCTGATAACCAAATGGCTATTAAGCTAGCTAAGGAGGCCTCCATTACGGAAAAAAGTAAGCAAATTGACGTTTGCTACCATTTTGCTCGAGACTATGTGAGCAAAGGAAAGATTGAGATCAACTATATCCCCACATCATCAATGCCAGCTGGTTGGTTGGCCAAGCCAATTGAACGAGTCAAACTGGAACGATGTGTTTCTGGTATGGGAATGGTGCAAAATGAAGATTGGATCTCAGTGGGCATGATAGATGAGTCATACAAGTGTATGAAATTATCAGATTAGGTCTACAGGTAGACAAGCAATGCATCATTGTATATTGACTGTGTGAGCTGTACATGATTTACTGAGTTGGATCACTTCAATATTAGTTGTTCCGAATAGTATATAAGCAAATACTAGACTAAGAACAAACAAAGAAAAGGCAGGTTATAATGTAATAAACAAAACAGCTTTTTTCTAAATTTATATACTCCTAGTGTCTATAGGACCGTTGTGCTCATATGTGGACATATGTCCTCATATGAGGACTACTTTTAGCACTTCTTTTCAATACAAATTTTACCTCAGCACATTTCATGTCCCTTCGCACTAGTTCATGAGTGTAGGTGGCCGATCAAAATAAACTTTTCAAGATTGTTGACATTGGTTAAGGTTATAGCAATTTTGCCTCACCAACGTCAGCTCTTCGCAAGAAGTTGTGAAAACGACTTCGTTTTGGAAGGAAATGTATTTCCTATTATCGTGGGGGATTTAAGAAACGAATGCTCATGTAGGTACATTAATAATAACTGTACTGTACCTTAGTTTAAAAGACCTTTTTTGACGTAATAATATCGTCCTTCATAACGTTTACCTTTCCAAAATGTAACGGAAAGTGTCCTCATATGAGGACAAAGTGTGCCTCATATGAGGTCAGTGCTAAGACGGATAGACACCAGGCACTCTGTTGGTGATACATTATTCTAGCAGGAATGCTTAAAAAGTTCCCTAGATACAACATAATAAGAATCATGAATATAAAACATATTTTTAAAGACAGCAAACATAAGCGAATCGTTTCGTGGACCAAATCTGTGTAAATATATTCCAACAAGTAATATTTAAACTGAAGAACAAAAAAAGAAAATCTATTAATAAAAACCATATGGACTGAATAAGAAGCTTATTACATATAATTCATGAGGACCAAGATTTATTAGAATATTTTTAGGAATTAAACCATGAGTACTATAGATTAAAGTATTTCATTGAATCAAGTAGACCTTCCTTTAATTCTCTTAGTTGTACGAGTGCCTCATTTCTCTCCTTTTTACACAATGGATGAAATTATATCTCTTGTTATTACAATTAAAAATTAGACAGCTCTACTTAACCCGTAAAGCATTTTAGAAGATGAAGACAAAAGGGCTATTAATATGACTAATACAATACAAATAAAATTAAATTGCAACTAATTGCAAAAAGTTAGAATAGAACCTAAAAGAAATATTTCGTTCCACGGCTTAACCTCACGTTAGAAAATAGGAATGCAAGTTGAATTTTTCGCTTTAATTTTCTAATTCGTGATGCGAAATGAAAAAAAGTAAACGACATATTCAAAATAGAATAACTAGCTAATAATCTTTGTGATCCAACAGTTGTTTGTGGTGAAGGATATTGTTACACGTGGCCAGGATTTGCAGGGAAATGGGATGCGAACCAAATGCAATCTGAAAGGGCGCGTCATCCAAATTGTACATGTGTTGCATTTGAGGTTCCTCGATAGGGTGGACGTACAGTATTTGCATTTGAATACGGGTCAGTCGTCTATTTAAGGGATGACCTGGGATCCAAATAAGCGCATCGGGCCTCTCAACTGGGGGACACGAGTAAACGTTCTCTTGTTTCTGTGTGGCTGTCTGTCACTGTTTTCCCGGCTGTCTGCCGCTGTCGTGGCTGTCTGTCATTGTTTCCGCGGCGGTTTGCCGCTGTCGGGGATGTCTGTACACATCCCCTGTCTGAGCGTCAGCTAAAGGGCGCTTACTTCAAGTAGGACGTAACAGTATCCAAGCATCAAGAATATTTTAGATCACTTTTTTCAAAATAAAATAAATAATAGAATTCATTTAGGCTTTTGAACTAATTATTTCAAGTAAAAAAGCTGTAAATTATCTCTGAGACATCTACATGCCATTTTTACGTGGCAAACGCAACTTCTTTTACCCCATACAAGTGTATTTGAGAAATATGAACACATTTAACATTTTTAGGGTATAAAAGTGTCAAATTATCCCCGTCATAATTAGGAAAATTTACGTTATGTTAATAAATAACTAAAACTCCAGATACCCCAAAAGTTTTAAAAAAATTAATTGTAAGCAGTATCTATTTTTATGATATAAAAATTTATTGTACTTTTTGCATCAGATTTGACCTTTGTAGCAGAGATTGATGATGAGAATAGTTTCCAAACGAATAAATATTTGGGAATCGAGATATTTCTTGACCATTAAATTCTATATTGGTAAATAGTATTGCAGGTCAACGCATACAACCTTGTATTACTACGCCGACAGTATGGATTAGAGTGCTGAAAGATTGGTCGAAAAGATCATGGACGTTGTACAGTAGCAGACTGTAAACATTACGCGGTAATATTAAGCTATTGCATTCACGGCTGGAAGACACGAAACTCGACAAATCAAGAGTAATAATGCATTATGATGCGGAATGGAGAAGGGAACTAGCGGCCGAGGGCTACCATTCTTAAGCGTATTGTAATTTTTCTTTCACTTTCGATGGCATTTGGGTCCTGCCGGTGCAAAATTGAGCGCGGGAAGTTGGCGTCCTATGAAAGGGAGTGCAGAATGGTGGTCGGGATATATACATATCTTAGCTTATCGCATGATATGGTCAAGGAGGAAAATAACAAAGATAACTCTATCATGGCGTACTCAGTTTACAACTGTGGTGCACAGTCAATCATTGCATTCCAATATGCCATACCCCCAACACCAAACCATTCCTCGCTTTTTGTGTTCGGATTTCACAGGCAAGCCTCTCGAAGTCAGTTATATAGCTGCTTTCTACCGGTGTATTGCCATAATCTGTCATTCTATCTACGATCTGTTCTACAAACCCCTTGTAGTTACCTTTCATCGGCGTATTGAGTCCAACCTCGGTGCGATAACTTTGTCTTAACTTCAGCTTAACATGAAATATATTCAGAGTAACGATAATGCGGTTCAATGAAGAAAATAATCACGGGCTATCAAGGTGATTTTTCTTCTACTTTTTACATAATATATAGCTGATGAAGTTATATCAAATTTTTATATGAGAAATGTTTTATACAAATATGCCTAGTACATTTCAGATACATTGGTCACAAATGGATTCAGTTAGCGTCACAAAAGTAAAATGACAGTTCCGATCAGATTTTTCATTAATTCCTATTTAAAAGTCTAGCCAAAAACTCCAACTTAGGATTTATTCAGAGTGGTATGCAAATACTGGCCATTTTGCAATCCTGACACTTTTTCTTGCTTTTATCTGCTTGCTACATCTATTTAACTGTACAAACATGAGAATCACAGAGAACGTATGAAAAAATTCCTCTTCAATTGGAACTTTTGCAAAGAAAAGCTCTGAAATAGATGCGCATGTCATATTTATGAACCGCTTTAAAACAAGGAAATGAGATGTGTCAATAATTAGGGGAAACGTTTGGGTGTTTTACTCTTGGAAGGTATATCCGATCAGTAATTAGTGAAGTCTGATTCTTTAATGAAATATCTACCTCAAATGTTTCAGTAGGAAGATAAGCAGTCACGCAGTATATTTAACTATCGAATTGCTGTTTAAGGTCTCTTGTGTAAATACAAAATAACTCAGTATACCCTCATCAACCAATCGTTCTCTACTCTTCTTTCCAGAAAGGGCTTAAAATTGAATACCTGAAGCTTTTGAGTCGATTGCACTCATGAAACAATATTTTACACTTGAGGCGCGCAGAATAATGTAAAGCGGAACGCATTTTAGTATTATATTATACACACAATTCTGAAATTCAAAATACGACTTATATTCCAAGTTCACACATCGAGATATACGATTTCCAAAGGATGGACCCAGCCTCGGATCTCTTCTTTGGAGCTTCTTTCGTACACCGTTAACGGACTTCAGCTCGTGATTCACATCTAGGCTTATCTATAAACCTGTCTATCGCCCTTTTTTGACTGAAGAACCCCATATAAAAACCTAGTATGCGATAAAGGAGATAATTCCACCTAGTGCAAATTATATTAGGAAATAATTTCACTTAGTGCAAATTATATTATTCTATCAATGTAGTGAGAAAAATTAAGTACTCCGATATTTTTTCTTTCTATACACATTTACGGATGTTGATGAACACTAGAGCTGCTTTACGCAGTATATCGTGGAGAAAAGGGGCTTAGAATTTGAATTTTTGTATCTGCACTTCACAGCTGAAGCGTGAACGTTAAATGTATTAATTTTTTGCTTAGCATCAAGAATACATCCTAGTTTAGCCATGAAAAAGGGATTTATCCAAAGGTCATACCTAGTATATGCTACTATGGTAAATTACTATTGATTAGTTATTTCCATCCTTTAGATCGAAGAAACTTTTCCTTTCTTGTATCTTTGAACGAATTACGAAGTGGTAACCCATTCATTTACAGCAATGGTTGCAATAGGACCACTGTACCTCCTGAATTTGTTTCAATTTTATTTACCCCTACCTCACGCGATGAGTTACAGTACAGTCGGGGCAGGTGGTGTGCTGTGTTTCTTGTGGGACCCTGTGTGCAGTACCCCACAGAGTGTCGCCGTAGACACACCCTTCTTCCCCATCGGCTGTACGTAATGCACAAAATATGCAAACGCGATAAGGAACTAGGATCCAATGTCTCAACACATAAAGATAGAGGAGCTTCGGTTAGGTGTTAAAACTGGATACATGTTATTTGTGGAATACTGCGGATTTCTACAAAGGCAACCCAAACCGTTGTGAAGACCATGCAATACAGCGGATCATTCTTGATCACGTTATGGCGCCTTTGAGTGTATGTACATATGCCATAGCTCCTCACACCGTGAAACACGGTACACACGTGATACCCTCGAAGGAAAAATTAATTTATCCATATCCGTGGCTCAGCTGCACGTCCCTCCTGTGCCCCGGAGTGCAGTGAGAGACAACTGATCGTATTTCGCGCTGGAATCACTCCTACTATAACCCTCTACAAAGCTGCAGCACATATGAATACTTTTTTGCAAATATGACACTTCATACTTTTACCTGCATACTGTAGAAGAAGAAGAAGACTTTACCAAGCAGAAAAGGGGGGGCTAGCGGCCCTCAAAAGGGGAAAATCTATCCGAGCCAGGAACGGTCGAGTAGTCGTCGGTTGATCGCGACAGAAGTTCGTTGTTGTACGAGCGAACTGATAATCGTGAACAAGCGATCATACTGTACAGTAAAACACAATGATGTCTGGGTAGCAGCAGTATTTTAGATCCTACAGCTGCCTACTCGTGACATTTTCACTCGCGCTGTTCGCAAAGGTCACGCACTCGCAACAGGGCCACTGCATGTCAGGATCGAATATCTCAAAGGTGATCCTTCAATCATCAGACAAGTTGGCTAGCTAGGTTTCAGCCAGCTTATCCGTTACAGTAAAGGAACCCCCGTGTCCTATCGCTACGCAAATTAGGCCTCATCTCTGTAATCACTTGCTCATTCCCACCTTCTATACCATTGATCCTTGATAAAAAAAGCCCCCGGTGTTGCCCCATACTACGTCTGTTGTACATCCAATCAACAGAACTCGACGAAAATTGTAGAAAAGACACTTTTTCAATAGCGATGGAAAAAGCGTCGCATATTGAGTGCAAAGCACGGCTTCCCAGCAGCAATTTTCCAATGAGGCGTTAATAAAACATTAATAAAACAACCAAAAGCAATGAGGGGGTCTTTACGTAAGACAAACAACGCACTCAGTCACGCATAACGATCGCATAAGAAACATTACAGAAGAGACACTATTCAGGTAGACGTCTCGAGTATTTAATTGGCGAGCCTCGAATACCTTGCAAGTAATACAAAACTCGTGTTGCAGTTACTAAGGGGTGTAGTATTTTCTTCAAGGAATTACTTTTGAAGAGCACGTGTGTATGGCGTTACAAGGAGCGTGGTGGTAGATCTTTATTTGTCATACAATGTCGCACAGAGGCGTGCGGAGGGTATTTATAAATTAACAAGGAGCAGCGTAAACCATGTTTCACAGACGAAAAAGCAGTTACCACTTGGATGCAAATTGTAACATGGCAGAGTACTGCACTGCATGAATATTCTTTTCTATCACGACTGCCTTCTCTTCTTGCACAATCAAGAATGGGCTTCATTTCATTGTTCGAGTATAGACAATATGAGAGGTCCATTTACTGTTCTCTCCAGAATTGGTCCGACAATGCATGTGGTACTAACTTTGGTCAAAGTCGTTCAATAAATTAGCAAACAGGACTAAAAAACCAAGAACGCGCCATGATAATGCAATTGTCACGCTGTTGAGATAGGCAGAGCCTAGGCTGTAGTTGTCAATGTCAGGCAGATACGTCGATCTCTACAATATACAGAGATTTCACCAACGTGCCTTCATTGGAGTAAGAAACTACATCAGTCTCTACAAGGTATGTCCTTCAAACTCTGCCAGTGCAAGCCACAGAGATACTTCTCGTGAGCAACTTTGCGAATGTTGAAATGCTCTGTTATTCGAAGCGTAGTTCCTGAATCATGGATTGAACGCAATATCATAGGACTCCCATCCTTTGCACCAACAGCAGAAAACAAACCTCACTTTCCCCTACTTTTCCAATAGGAGGTGGAATATGCAGTATCTCAAGTGACATAGAGCATTTATTTCTAGCATTCGTAAAGATTTGCGAGAAAGTCAGTCGACTGTCTACGAAAATAGCCGAGCCATTTGTATCAAAACACGAAAGAATTACAACGTTCCGATTGTTGAGAAGGGGATACAGTGTGTCTTACGAGTAGAAGAGAAAACTACCTCTGCCTTTATTGTGCGGTGGAGAAAATGGAAGTAGAGATCTGCTTCGAGTGTGGATCTGAGTTGGGTTTTCACAAGGTTGCCTCTTCCTTTGCAGTTCCGCGTACCTGAAATTCTGTCGAACTTCCTTTTCTATATACTAACAATGACTCAGATGCATGCTGCGAAAGGTTTTCACCAACTTGACTGCAGAAATTAGTCCACTTCAAGATTGCAAGGCGCGACGTTTCCTACGCTTAGGATTGTTCAGCAATATATAAGCACGCATCTTGCCCTTGATAACTCACGGATCAAAGGTAGTCAGCTTCTTTCAACTACCACTAAAAAGCAAAAATTGATTCGAATCTCCAAGCGAAATCATCGACTATCATAATGATCAACACCTTTCTTGTCGCCGCCTTGTCTTTACTCTTTGCCCTTGCCCATGCCGCTGCTGTAAATGAAATTCCTGTCACAGGCAGGCTCTCAGCCGCTGCGGCTGCCCAGCTCCGAGAGAAAGTGGCCGCTGCTGGTGGCTGCAATGCAAACGTTTGCTTTGCCATCGACGGCAGTGGATCAATCCCCGCAGAGGCTTTTGTAAACGAGAGGAATTTCGTTCTAGATGTCGTCTCCGTGTTGCAGGATAATCCTGTCGAGGTTGCTGCCGTTCAGTATTCAACATCAGTCAGCACTATCATTGGGCTCACACCGGATCTCGTGTCATTTAACAGAGCCGTCAACTCTGAAGAACAATTAGGTGGCTTGTCCTTTGTTGTCGGCGGTATCAATGCCTGTTTCTCCAGTCTAATTCGTCGACGAGGAGAGGCCTTGAAGATCGTTTTGCTCGGGGATGCCGGCAGCAACATTGGGTCATCAGCCTCGGCTAGGGCGGATCTGTTCAGACGTCTTGGTGGCGAGGTGTGTGCCGTAGGTGCAGGGCGGCCGAATGACACGGAGCTGCTTGCTATCGCTGGCGGTGATAGGAACGCAGTCTTTGATGTTGGCAGTTTCCTTGATGTTCTGGACCTCGAACTGATCATCGAGGGCCTCGTTCTAGGAATTTGCAGGCACTAAGAACAAAAATATGGAAAACAATCGAGGTTTAGCAATGAGCTTAGCAGGCTCTGACATGCTATATAGTGTTAGCAGAGTTACTGTGCAAGTTTAATGTGGAAGGCCAGGGACTAAATATAGCTCAGGATGTGACTTCATCTTTCCATTCTCCGACTGTTCTTTCTATTAAATGATAAAATGCATTCATTGCATATACATTACATTGAATTTACTGAGGAACCAGATCTCCACATCAATATTTTCAGGGCTTTCAATGCATTAGACGTTTCTTTCAAAGGCAATGGAAGAAGAAGAAGACTTTACCAAGCAGGAAAGGGGGGGCTAGCGGCCCTCAAAAGGGGAAAAATCTATCCGAGCCAGGAACGGTTGAGTAGTCGTCGGTTGATCGCGACAGAAGTTCGTTGTTGTATGAGCGAACTGATAATCGTGAACAAGCGATCGCGCTCGAAGGCAGAGCCACTGCCTTTACGTAGTGCGATGTATTCAGCAATGGAGCCCTCGATTTCTGCACGGGTGCAAAGATGTGTTCGAAAGGAATTTCTTGAAATTCATTTGTTTTCTAGATCTGCAGTCATCTAAAGCTAGTTGCTTTGCTTCGACCATCGGTATATGTATTTAATATGGCATTCAGATTTACGACTCCAAATGAGTTCCAGTCAATCCCTATGTCTCAATAAAGAAACCCCCCCTTTTTCCCCTAAAGCTGGTTACACAGCCGTCAGTTCCACTTAGCAGTAAAGAACTAGAACTTCTCCCGGTAAACCTAGTTGCCTTTTACTCAAATATGCCTTTTTGGTAGATTACTCAAATCCTTTCCAACTAGAGGAAAGTGCACCGTGCCCCGGTTTTAAGACACAAATCGAGATCAAGATATTCGCCACTTGGTTCTAATGCTTCTGCCAGACCCTTTTATTCAAGGAGGAAAATGACGCTTTATTGTTTGAGGACAAGTTCGCACTACACAGGACCTTGGGTTCTGCTAGACGGACGACTCCGGGCAATGGCTGAACCAATTGCCCACTCAAGCGAGAAGGGGACCGGAAGAAAACTCCACCACGTGAACCGAGGATTCAGGAGGCTTAAAAAACTCCCGCTGTAAGCACAGAGGCTTACAGATAGAAACGGCGACGACAACGGCGAGAACTCCGGACGAACGAGCTTGACGACAAGCTCGCAAGGCTGTGAAGACCGCAACCCCTCGCAGTCAGTCGAAATGACGGTGGATTTGAGCGCGGCAGGGTACGGTGGACTTCGCAAACCTTGTTCGAGTAGTACAGCCATCCTTATACACCTTTCCCAGTTCGTCCCACGTGCGCTGGGGGCGCGGAGAGGCAATCCACTCGATGTGGCCATCGACAAGAACGTTGCAGCGAGAGCTCTGTAGCCGTGACGGGCAATCTCCCGAGGAAAGAGCCGGATTTATTCCAACTCTCGCACTACGGCGACTGCTGTGACGCCAATGATATCTTACTGGTGCCCATTGGAAGCAATACTTATGGTGCGCTAGGGGAGAATGGTTCCAAAATTTGCCGCCTCCTCGCTTCCTTCCCTGCCAGTCGCCAAAATTTCTCCGCCACGCTTGAGTTGCGGGATTCGTTACTAGTTTTTTATTCTGTCTTCAAGGGATGCAAGCCCGCCAGGTGAGCACCCGTCGTCTGTTCGACTAGTTTTTCTTCAGTGACACTTCTGCGCGTCTGAGTGCTTTGTTTCACACTCGTAAAGATTTCCACACACCCCTGACACTTTATGTCCAAAAGGGGGAAACTTTGGGTGTTTTAATGATTGAAAAATAAGGTCGGCTATAATCCCGGATAACATTGGTATGTTAAGGTACGGTCTTGTAATGTCACAACCTGCGCGTAAGTCCAACACCAACTGATCCTCGTCCTCAATCGAATCTGGCTCTAATGGGTCGGCGACGTTAAGTACAGGGGGAAACGTTTGGGTGTTTTACTCTTGGAAGATAAATCCGATCTATCTCATGGTTTTCCAGACAACCACAATCGACTCAAAAAGGGTATACCGACAACGTAATGGGGAAAGAACTACGCTTCCTAAAATGCTACCTTCAGGCCAGCCATCAAGCAGGCCGCATTGGACATGACGGCTGCTGGAGCGTGCCTTTGCATCAAAACCCCCGAACCTTTCCGTACGTCTCCAGTGCCCTCACCGCCACGTTCCTTGCCACGTCATTTAGCACTGCACATACAGTGTTTCCAAATGATGGATACCTACGGAAACCATTTCATGCACTGTTGATACAGCTGTGAGCGCAGTTCTCGTCACATCTTCCAGGTGACTCTCCTGGGAAATGACATTGCAAAGGTTTCCAGAAGTCTATTCATTGAGCTGTGATTCCACTACCAAAACAGAATAAGACCGTACATCAGGGAGATAGGAGCTGTCGGGAGCGCGAACTACTTTGACGTAACCTTCGTCGGCCCAATCGCCCCTGATAGGGATAAATCGGCGGGGAAGAGATCCTCAGACCGATTACCCTGAGAAGGAGGTGTTGCGAGCGACAAAAGTGCTGCCGTGGTATTGTTGAACGAACAAAAGGGAGTGTATATAGAAGAGAGTTGAGAAAGCTACAAGCAAGTATAAAAGGGGCAGAGTCTACCACTGACGCTCTGCGACCAGCGTAAGAAAAAGTGTTCTTGGGTCTGAAGTTGACTCTCAACTTCCTACTACTCGGGACTTGGCTTGAAGTTGTCTGCCAACTTGCTTGACCTCTCCATGAGGAAGCAGTTTACTCAGCTTATATAGACTTTTGGCTACCCCTAAAGTCCGAACAAAACTACAGAAGATACTAAGAAATGCATAAAAATACTTTGTGTGGACAATATACTCTAAGCAAAAGATACTTAAGAAACTAACAATTAATTTGGTCCTCTTATTTCCCATTCTCTAAATCAGATCCAAACAACTCCTCTAAAATATCCATGCTGTCCAAGCAGTCCCCACAAATATCTGCGAATGGCTCACAACTCTCTATTTCCCCCTGGGAGATATCTAGACTACTAAAGATATCTCCATCCGGTTCCATCGTGGGCACAACTTGATCCATACTCTCTATTCCAGGCCCCACCGGTCCAACACTTTCCATGCCCCCTGTTGCCTCATCCTCCTCATCCTCCTCCTCCTCCTCATCCTCTTCTTCCTCATCCTCATCCTCCATCCTCCTCATCCTCATCTCATCCTCATCTTCCTGATCCTCGTACACTAGCTCAGGGGCTACCATTCCTCGAAGGACTCCCCGCTCTCCTCCTCGACCTTCTCAGCCTCTCCCGGACTTACCTCCCTCGCTTCTTCTTCTATGAAGAGGCGGCGCACGAACTCGATGATTTGCTTCTTTGTTTGCCGCCGGATGTAGTCGTCGGCATCGGTTGGCCCGTAGGCGGCGAGACGAAGGCCATTGATGGAACGGGAAGGGCGGTTTTTGGAAATAGGGACAGAGGGGCGAAGGTTGCTCATTGTGATAGAAGTTGGGGAACAGGAGGCAATGTGGGGTACTTTGGGTGTGTGGGGGGAGAGGGGTGATGAGTAAAATGATCGGGGGCATTTGGAACTTAGAATAAAGGGGTTTAAATAGGCTCCCGGGGCAGGTTCTATAGATTAGGAATAGGTAAAATAAATCTGCAAGGGATTTTGCAATAGTGCATTTGCGCCCTTCTTCTCAAAAAAAGGCGAATTTGGAGGAGGAGGTAAGCTAAAAGGGAAAAGGGACTTGATTCGGGGTCGATTCAGAGGGTTAAATACAGTATAAAAATATCTAGATAAAATGGAAGTAAATTTGGAAATGACGGTTGGAGAAGTTAGGGGCGGGATCGTTGTAGGTTGCTGGATTACACGAGGGAAGTACCATTTCCTGTCTTACGTGAAGGGAGGACCATTTCCTGTATTACGTGAAGGGAGGACCATTTCCTGTATTAAATGAGGGGAGGACCATTTTTTGTATTACAGCCCCTATAGGATAGATCAAATACACCTTCCAACGGTAAAAACGCCCAAGACTTACCCCTATCGCCCCCACCCATGCCAGAGTCAAGAAGATCACAGGGTCACGGAGGAGCGGACTCGTTTTTGTTTTCTCCGTTCCCACTCTCCAAACTCCGCTTAGATTCCTCCCGCTGGAGGTGTCCGACAACGAGAAAAACTACCCCATCATTCCCCGTAGGAAGGTCAACCTTCACACAAGCCTCAACGCAGACCACGCAGAGGAAAAAAAGAAACATCAATGGTTTCTTGCCGAATTGTCTACCGAAAGCAGGCTGGTTAACGTCCTCACTTCAGCACTCGGAGGCTGCCGGTCGGCGTCATCAAGAAGCTCATGGGAACCGCCTCCTGTAGCGCAATGGAACGGGTTGCGTAGGTGCGAACCATTCTTTTACTGCGACAAAGCGAATCAGGTGTAACTTTCAATGTGGAATATTTGTGCGTTGGCCTCCCCTTCTTGATGTTAGATGGGGAAGGTTAGGGTGTTTTAACCTTGGAATATATAATCGACTCCATCTCAAAGTACTCCACCAGAATCTCTCCACAATGAATTTTTTTAGTTGTTTCGAGACCGCAATGCCCTAGCTCATGACGAAAAGTCCTCAATATCTTCACTCTTTCTTTCATAGGGGCCACTAGTCGAGTACCGGCTTTTGTGTGTCGGAAGAGTTTCCCATTCCACAATGTAAAAGCATTTTGATTCCTGCGTACCCAATTTATATGTTCCAGATCAACCTTTCTCATTTCTAGTCCATCAAGGAATTTAATTATTCCGTAAATATTAGCGTCGTCCTCTTCTTCTTTCGGCACTTGCACCTCGCCAACTCCGACGATGTCCTCAGAAGCTTTTTCATTTGGACTCAGTGGATCAGTCAAGCGGGATAGGTAATCGGCAGGCTTATGATTGCGTCCGGGCCTATACACAATTTCAAACTGATATTCTGCGAAAATGTAGAGCCATCGGGCCAAGCGGTGATGCACATCTTTCTTTTGGAATGCTGTGTTAAGTGCCGGGTGTTCAGTTATCGAAACAAAATTCTCGAGTGATAAAAGGTACACGCGAAACTTTTTCAGTGCGAAGACAACAGTGGGCGCTTCTTTTTCGCAGACTGAGTATCTCCTTTCCGCATCATTCAGAGTGCGACTTGTGAATTAAACCAAATGTAGTCTTCCGTTTTCATTTTTTTTGGGACAAAACGGCACCTAAAGACCGTTCTGAGGCATCTGTCTCTACAACAAATGGTCTCTTGAAATATTGATACGTGAGCACTGGGGGGACACATGGCTTATTGTTAAGCTCCTCAAATGCAGTTTGCATTTCCTTGTTACAGTGAAATTTTCCGTTATTTGTAGTGCTGGCATGTAACGGTGCTGCAGTTTTAGCGAAATCCTTGATAAATCTTCTGTAATATGAGGCCAGCCCTAAGAAGCTTCGAACCTCCGTCTTTGAGGCGAGCCTTGGTGCCAACTTGATTATTTCGTTTTCTCTGGATCCACTCTTAATTCCCTCTTGGTCAGCGATATGATTGAGTAATTAGATAGAAGCTTTCGCAAAGAAGCATTTTCTCAACTTAATTTTCAGGCTGTATGCAGATATCCTCTCCAATACTGTCTTGACATGTGATATGTGCTGATCCAGGGTTTTTGAGAATATTACCACATCATCGATATAAACTCTTGCAAATGGAATTTCGTCCAAAACCTTGTTCATCACTCGTTGGAATGTACCTGAGTCACTCATGAGACCTAAAGGCACCACTTTGAACCTGATTGTACCGGCTTTACTAGTAAAAGTTGTTTTTTCCTTGCATTTTTCATCCAATGGAATTTGCCAATAGCCATTGTAGAGGTCAATGGAGGTGAAGTATCTCCCGTCCTTCAAGTCCTCGAGAATTTCCTCTATATTTGGAATCGGAAATAGATCGAGTATCATTCTCTGGTTCAGTTGTCAATAATCGACGCAAAAGCGAAGTTTTCCATCTTTGTTTGGTGCTACCACAACTGGAAGTGACCATACGGATTAAAAAGGCCGAATAATATCATTTCCCAGCATATTTGTAACATTCTCTGAGATACGTTGCTCATATTTCGGCGGTTGACGTCTAGGCCTGTGGTAAATTGGTTTAGTATCGGTAAGTTCAAATGAGTGAGTGACCAGTACACTTGCTTGTCTTAGATCGGATACGCTCCATGCAATTACTTCGGAAGATGTTAACATGTCGGATATTTTCATTGAGGCGGGGGCGGGAGGGTGCTGTACTTTTTCTTGAATTTCTCCATTTTGGCGTGGTCCTTTTGTTGATCCTCACCTTCCAAAATTTGAAGGCCCTCTTCCGGCGTGTTCACATCTTCAGATATGAATTTCGACATATTCTTCTTTTTAAGAAAGGTGATCTTCTTTCATGCTCTGAATTCCGTCCTTTGATTCGATATTATTGCAAAAAGAAACACATTCAGGTGCCAAACCTACCCTATAAATCCAGTCTTCATCTGTTTCAAACCCAGAATCATAATCATCCCATGCCATGTTCGTTATCCCACGAGCGTACCCTTTTCCACTTCCGAAAGTCTTAGTTGCTTCGGAATCTTCGCTGTCATAGCTAGAAGTGAAATCTTTACTGTCCGTTTCTCCTAGATCTCTCGGATGTGTGCTTTTGTCGAAATCCAGGGGCATCTTCACGGTTCTGCCGTCGATAATGACTGAAACAATTTGTTTGCCCAAGTCAATGCATATCCCTAGTCTTTCCATGGTAGGGCAGCCAATGATTGCATCGAAAGGGGGATCAGGCATGACAAGAAAGTCTAAATCAACTTTAGAGTCCCCGAAGAACACGGAAACTTTGTCAACAGTGCCCATGCATTTTGATACGGTTCCATCCACCACAGTTCTTATTCGAGTAGTTGGATAATTTCAAGACCTAGATCTGTCACCCAAGTTTCTGAAATTAGGTTTGGACCAGCGCCCGAATCGGAAAGAGCTTGGGTTCTCATTCCCAATACTTTGACTGGTACCAGCTTAAGACGTCTTGGTGCTGTCGAGGCCGATTGAAGAAACAGTTTCTTACCCTTAGCGGACTTATTAGGCCTGATAATTTTTTTGAGTTCTTTTCTCGCATCCTCTGCGTCGCCCCTCAAAAGTTGACCAAACGTTATTCCAGTTGGGGCCGATGCAAGCTCAGCTACCAGATTGTACTTGTTCACATACTCTAGTACGTCCTTCAGGATACTCCTAACTTTCTTACTCTTTTTCGTTTTCTTGACCGGAGTGATTTCCACTCCTGGAACAACTTGATCAGACCTCTTGGTTCGAGGAGGTACAGGTGCTGGGATATGCTCCAGCATTCAATAATCTAGCCTAGGTTTTTTCGATAAAATGTTCCCTTCCCCATCCCTTTTTGTCACATTGACTTGACTGATTTCTTCAGCGATGGATACATTACCGGCATCCGTCAACCGTTGATCCTTTCTGTTTTGTAAGATTTTCATCTCTGGTCCTGACTCGCTCCTCGCGTCCGATAGATTTGCTCTTCTGTTATCTTTAGACCAGCAGTTACTTTCATGATGTCCATATCGTCCGCACTTTCCACAACGAGTGTTTCTATGTGGATTCTCAGGATACCTATTTCAAAGTGTCCAGGCTTGTGACAGTAAGAGCAGACTTCTGCGGCCTTAGGGACCCCCAACTGGTTTTTCTTAATGGTAAGAGTAAGGCTTTCCAACTGCAGATTATCATGTCAAGTCGATTATCGAATCGGATTTCCAGCCGTTCTTCCAAGTTTTTGACATCGCTCCTGACAGATTCCTATGCTACTGCACTAGTAGCCGGCCTTTGATAACTCTTTTCAGGATGTACAATAAACATCGATGTACGGGTTTCCCTCGATACCTCACTCAGTGTCTGAAACGTTTCTGAATTTTTGACAAATTCTACTATGGAACCCTTCAGTTCATTAAAAGCGTGAGGGCTTTTGATGAGGAGGAAATCGGAGAGCCGCTTATCCCCCATCGTCGCCTTACACAGCATTCCGTCCTTGGCTTGGGCGTTGAACCTGACCTTTTCATAGAGATCACACAAATATACCAATGAGCTTAACAGATCGTCGAAGTTGAGCCGGGCCTCTATGGCGGTACGAATCATCTCATCTGGTTCTACCTCTTTAGCGTATTCTTTCACAAGCCACTCACATACATCACCGAGGTTACGCCCATTCCCGTGAAGAGACCACCCGTTGATAAACTTGGTCTTATACTTGTGCTTTGCGTCACCATGAAGATAGGCGAAGATACTTGCGGCCTTCCCTTCATCGCTCTTCTCACGCATCACCACGTTGACATATGTATAGAGAAACTCCTCATCGTCTTCACTCTTGCCCCCTGTGAACGTTATACGAGCAGAGTTGAGATCCATGATTACAGAAAAGAAATCCCCCCGAGGTGTTCCTTAGTACTGTTCAACATGAATACCTCGGGTGCAACCCCCTCCACCAGAGTACCAAGTGACAGGGGTAAATCTTTAGGAGAAGAGATACTCAGAACCAACTACCCCGAGAAGGAGGTGTTGCAAGCGACAAAAGTGCTACCATGGTATTGTTGAACAAACAAAAAGGAGTGCATATGGAAGAGACTTGAGAGGGCCACAAGCAAGTATGGAAGGGGCAGGGTATACCACTGATGCTCTGGGACCAGCTTACGAAAAACGTTTCTTGGGTCTGAAGTTGACTCTCAACTTCGTACTACTTGGAGCTTGACTTGAAGTTGTCTGCCAACTTGCTTTATGCTTTGTGTGTAACTTAATTTGTTGAGCGCCCCACACGGGTATGCTAGCTCACAAGTACTCCTAACATTTCATGCAAACGGCCCCTATATAGAGTTTTCAACCCTCACGATTTGTAGCACCTATACAGTACCCATGTGCCATATCTGCACCGCCACAGTACAATGCAAAGCATCCCTCTAAAAATAATTGAAAATAAAATTGTAAGTACAGTGACAGCGCAGCCAGCGCAGAATGCCAGCGCAGCCAGCACAGTATGCCGGCTCAGCCAGCGCAGCATTCAAGCTCATCCAGCACAGCATGTCAGGTAATTTCTAGAATTTTCATTATATCGATATCCTCCATCAGTAAAGACACTCAAAACTTTCTGCCTGCTTCCTCGAATCCCCCAAAATCGTTCTTGTACTGCCTCATGGATTGCGTCCGTCAACGGTTTTTGCAATGGTGTTTTTTGAGAGCTGAGTACACTGAATGGGAAATCCTGGAAGGCAGGAAAGAGGTCAACCACTTCAGATGAGCATCGACAGCTGCTTCGAGTGATCCCATCTCCTTAATAGCAGCTGTTAGCAAGGTCTTTCAAAGCATGATAGAGCATGAGCAATAAGAAAGAATACCGCGGCCGCGATGTTGTTTGCAGAGGTGAACGCGATCCGAAGAGATTGGTTTTTTTCGTCCTTGGCGATAAGAAAAAAATAGCGCCAACGGAAAAGCAAACCACTTACCACCCGAGATAAGAGTCGTTGTGAGCTACTAAAGTGCTGCAATAGACGTTAACGGACGATAGAGAAGAGTTGACGTGAAAACTGAGTGACTGTGCTAGTAAGTAACTGTAAAGAAGCAGGCTCTACGACCTGGCTTGGAGGCTAGGACACTGGTTGGTTTTTTCTGGTTTGAAATTGACATCCATTCTACTCTCCGTTTCATGGAGGAATCATTTTATTCAGCTTATATAGACTTTTCTTCGAAAGTAAATCTCGATAAAAATACAGGAAGCAACAGGAAAATAGGGAAGACGAAGAAGCAACAGGAAATTAGCGAAATAATTCATGTGAATGCAAAGAGTTTGACAGAAGATTTTTGGACGAAACTATATTTATCTACTCCTGTACATCTCCGTCCTCTATATTGGATCCAGCCCTCTTTTAAAACATCATCTGCACACATGTAGTCCCCATACATGCCCTTGTATCGCCCACAATTGCCTACCCTTCCCTCCAACGTATAAAGCTGACCTGAAGCCCCACCAAGCGGGTCCAAAGCCGGGATTACCTGGTCCAACCAACCCATCCCTTTTCCTCCCATATGATCCAGTTTGACATCATCCTCTTGATCCACTCCGACTCCTTATCTTCTTCCCCCGACTCGCCCTCGACCTCCTTTTCTCCCATCTTATACACCAGCCCTCGGACAATCTACTCCTAGAAGACCTCCCCTGTTTTACCATCCTCCACTGAGCCCCTCGTACCGGTTTTTGTGTTTCGATTCACAACAAGTGACGAGCAACGAGCTCCGTCAAAAGTTCGACAGAAGTTCCTGATTAGGAGAAGTAGGTGTCCCTCTACTTTAGTTGGGACCGAATGGAGTAAAGGGAAGATGATGATTAAAATGGGGCGAGAAGTGCGTAGTCCGTGCATGATGGCTGGCAAGGGGTGTGTGCGAATTGTCAAGTTTTTGTTGATGCAATGTTTTATATACATTTTAGGCAACCAACGACTGTTTTAAATAGCAGCAACAGGCTCAGCCTGGCTATGCCGTTGAAACTTAAAAATAGACGGAAATTATTCTGGTGCTGGGAACTTCGGAAAACGCCTTTAAAAGGATAACTTATGGCAAAAATAACATACAGAAGTATTTACTGTGGAGAAAGGGGAGAATTTGAAATGAATTACTGTCAAAGGAGAAGAAAATAGTACCTAAAAGAGAAACTATAAAAGGAACAGAGAATAAATAATTGTGAATTTCGTCACTCAAAAAAAGGAAATTGTAGAAAGAGGAATCGGGGAAAAGTGAAGGAAAAAACGTAAAATGAGGTAATGTAGGCGCCCTAAGAGAATATTTCCAGTTTTTCGCTTCGCAAACTTCGGCCCTTTTTTGAAGTAAATATGTAACGAATGTAGCTCTCAGCATTAGCATGAATCGCAAGAATGCCATTGCGTAAAGCAGCTATTCACTTGAGACATCTTCCTATGTTTGCAATATGCTAGTTGTAAGTACAGAGAACATCTTTCGGTACGAAAAAATTAGAATTTCTAATGATTTATACAATTATGATATTTCAATTATGTATAAGTGAGGCAACTAATTTACAACCTTAGTGACTGATAGTTTAATCTAATTCCTCCACTCTGAGGTCAAAGACGTTCATGACGAGTTAGTAGCCAAAAGAAAGTACAATGATATTTTTTCAAGAACAGGAAGCTTAAGAATTTATCCGGCCTTAATAATTTGTATGATTGTTTGTCAAAGTCATAATCAAAATCAAGTTGCTACGCAGATCCAACGACCGTATTTAAGCTTGATAAATACTCTAATGTTTTTCATTTACCGGAAAAACATGATAAAGATAGTCGTGCTTTGTAGAGGATATTTGTCATGATATTTGTAATGAAGACCTTTCCGAAATAGCTCTTCAAGAACCAATTAGATATTTGTACAGAATTGTCAAGTATTTTGCCGCTACAGATGATTATGGTGAGAAAATCAGAGAGGAAAGCGAATCATACATTAAAGAGAGTGATATACAGTAGAATGATCTTATCGATGTGAAACATGGAGAATAAATGAATGGAATTGATGAATGCAACAGAATGCTTCCGAACTTGGCTATTGAGGATCTAGTGCATACTCAACGACAAAAAGTCAATGCAGACAATAAAATTGACCTATTCACATTGCTCAGTGATGAAATGCAGTAATTTCAGAAGGTTGAACTGAGCCAATACATTTAACGATTCAAATAAAAGGGATTTGTACCACATAACTCTCATGGGTTGTTAAGTTACGTTCTTAAAAATTCTTAGAACGCTAAGAAGTCTTTTTTCTCAAGAACCGCGTCAAAATTATATGTATCTAAAGCACTAATTAAATCAAATGTGATTAATAGGATATGTGAAATGCGATGTTGAAATGATTGAAGACAGGAGCCTACTGTGTACGCTGAGGATTGCGCCCGAATGATAGAGATTTCTCAAATATCAAAACATAATCTGCCTCCTGATTCCTGTCTGTTAATGAACTATCGCTATCTATTTGCGCACTTTATTAATAAAATATGAGCAAGGTTGATGACATGAAGAGTTCAAATCTTCACTCTGAAGCTGTTAGAAGAGACTTCTGTGTTCTACGACCAAGTATAATTTTACCATAGTTTTTTGTTTTCTCCCAACACGTTAATATTATGAGATGGCTAATTCCGAGGCAAAACAGCAGTAAATTTCTGAATGTGCATTTCTTGATATTGGCTTTTGGAGTTTAATACATAACTTATCTACCTAAAAAATGAATACCCTCTATCACTTATTGTCGCTAACGTATTGCTAGCGTATTAGAATACATCCTGGTTGGTGGTCCTGAAATTGACTGCAGGGAGCTTATAAACAGAGGACCCAGGATCTATAAAACGGGTACCATTTTGCTTATGCCCGGATAGTCTAAGCTCTTTGGTATCAAATTTACTCGATGTAGTGATGCCTCAATCGTGATATCAAATGATGATAATCTCAATGCTATGTTGCTATATCAACTCAAATAATCCTGTCAAGAAGATATCAAAATTACTCCAAAGTTTATGGAGATTACCAAATTTTACATACGGGATTTTTTCATTCAGTTAAATAGGATGAGAAGTAAGGCGTTTGCATCTCTTAATTCAGTTTTTCTGCAAAAAAAACCTTGTGGGACTTCAGCGGGAAATAGCTCGACAAGCAAATGCTGTTCGATATGGTAAGAGAATTGTACTATTTCAACATTTAAAATGCCTTTAGCTAGAGGCTCATTTGATATTTCATTCATTATAATTGCTGAAGCTACAAGACCATCAACAGATAGACATATATTATATACGATAATCTATTTTGTATGAATTAAACATTCCACCTGCTTGCCCGGTTATCACATATTTCCACGAACCTGGTGGAATCTATCTAATTTGCCGAAATTATTGATGCGGAGAGCGCTATGGGTAAAGCATCCAATTGAATGTGCGTAAAACATTCTTCCGGAAAGTGAATTGAACCTGTCGATCTCATTTGTCTGTAATTATTTGTTTACAACAGTGTTAAAAGGCAGGTATATCGAAGAAAACGCATCCGCGAGTATGTGCAGTTGCTGAGGTCCAATTCTTAAAAATATCACCTTAACCATTTCATCAGTATTTTCGAGTCTTCAAACTTTGTTGATCCTATAACAAGGAGAGACATCAACATATCTATAGCACTACTGTCAGCACTCTTTGAAAGTCGCCTACCGATTGACTTCACTGAATAGTAGTCCTGCTCATGGCCTGAATCAACTGGGTGAGCTTCATTCATCGAAAGAAGATGAGTGGATAATGTGTAACTCCTTGATATAAATTTCATATAATATTGACATTTAACGTATGAAAATTGCAAGAATAGTTGTCTGTTTTTGCATATCATGTTTTATTACACACTTTATGGAATGCAAGTACTATCTTCAACCTATAAGAAAGACTCTCATATGATACTACTTTGATGCTGATGTGCAAAGCTACAGAAAGAGACACGTAATTACAGCGGCAGAATAACATGAAACAAAAAATGAAACAAAAAACTTGTTGCGAGGAAACATTTGAAATATACAAATATAAGACAAACTGCTTGCTATCACTTTCCTCCAACCATGCTTATTACAATAGAAAACGAAAGTTTCTGTAGCTTTTGTATATGTGACTCACAGTCAAGGTCCATATTGCGCAAAACACATGCCTTGAAACTACCGCAAGGTCAGGTTTTTGCTCCATTAATTCATGAATGGCAACTCAACGGGCTTCTTGTCTAACAGGGGAAGACGTACTACAAAAAAATGGATCTTGGTGGTCTCATGTTTGCCGTTCAGCCTTGAGTACCATATCTCCACTGACTGCCCTTTGCATGCGCGCATATTTCATTGACAAGGGGGATCCAAAAGTATAATGTGGGAAGTAACTTCGTAGATTTTACTTTACGTATTATTATATCCTTACTTTTGTAGTAAGCTTTGACATATCAATCTTGAGAAAAACATGGATTCTGTATCATAAAAAAATAGACCAGGTACCGATTGAAAGGCTGGTGGAAAAGGACTTCAAATACGAGAAACGATTTCAATGCCCCCCTGAACCCATTGTACTAATAAATAGTACCGAAGCAGGCTTGAAGGAAATATCCCGGTAGATAGGTGGAAAACATTCTTGATTTTTATAATATTCTTAGTGGCGTATGATATCAAGCCCTCTCCCCTATGACCTTATATGATTTCACACCCAAAATAGAAAAAGTTGAACCTGTTTCCAGAGACATTTTTTGCTATCCAAGATTTTTTCATACGTGGTTCTGGTTCAATTTAGACCTGTTAGGGTGTTCAGAGTATGTGGAATCCTAATTTATATTAATAGAGTTTCATGCATCTTTTTTGCGCTTCCGACAGAAAAAAACCGTACAACCATGCGTTTTGACATGTTTAACGTGGATAGAATTGGCAGTTTTATGATATAGTAAATAAAAACCAGAGTAGAACTGAAGATAAAATTCCTATTCAGGGTTCCCATCTCAAAAACCTGTGACCGCTGTAAGTGCTTTGCGCAATTACTGTAAACTTCCAAAAATGTCTTCTTATTTCCTAGTTTATCTCCCTAAATCCAATCATTGGGCCGCCTGACTCAATTATACATATATAAATATTCGAGCTGAAAAGAGTAACAGGTACGTCTACTTCTTTTTGAGCCGGAACCTTTATAGTTGAACGCCTCGAGGTCCTCCTGTACCTTAATGCCGTTTTGGTCCCTTTTAAAAACGACAAACTGGAAGATTTCTCACAATACTCATAATTTTTCTCTTTTTTCCTTCTGATACTTTTCTCTTTCTTTTAGTTGGCATAAATTCTTGAATTTTATATTTTTTTAGTTATTTCTTTTTCTTTTTTTGAATAATTACCTCTTCCATTCCTAGTAGTTAATTAGATCTTTTCGGTTCATTTGACTTTCTTCAACTTTAAATATCTTTATAATTAATAAAGATTTTTTTTCTAAACATCAATAATCAATTTGCAATTTGTTTCTGTAAACGTCCGAAGCACAAAACGATTCCCGTTATGTTTTTTTGGTTCAATAACTCTGTGAAGCGAGAGCGTATGGAGATACTAAAACACCTCAGGTGCACGGAAAAATAAAAATAACACCTTTTTTTAATAACTCGAAAATTTGCACACCCCTCAAACCCAAGTGCATTTATTTCTCGCTTCCAACTTCATTTCACGATCTCTAAATTTTCTTCCTTTTACCATCTTCGCCCTATTTACCGTGAGCCTACCAATTTATGAGACTCTACTTGTATTCAGAAAAAAAAGCACCTGACAATGCTCGTCGCTGAGCATCTGGCTGGTTGGAAATAGGTTTTTACTACCATATATCCGGAAGAAGCGCCCAAAGATGATCTCGATTCGTTCAAGAAAGGATCCTATAGCTATTTAAAAGTACATCGACCGAAGAAAGTAATGGGATAAGCAAGTAAAAGCTTGTCAGTGAAGCACCAGAAACTCTCAAGAGAAAACACTATGCTTTTAAAATACCGAAGTAGAATGGAAAAGTTATAATCACTTATTAAAGATGAAACTTTCTGTAACGACAACAAATTTGAAATACTGAAATGGGGCTTTTTATTCGAACAACACAAAAGTAAAATCAAGAACATATTCTTAATATTTCTATCAGAGCAAATCTAGTAATGAGGACAATTACCCTTTTTCTCACTCACTTCAATGATTAACAACTGTACTTCTGATTTAATGCCAAGTGTCATTAATACACTCCTACAGCTCCACGACGGATGCAGATTGCCTTTGACTATAATAGATCAGACGGGCCAGTACGCACTATATATATTTTCAATAGGATTATTGTCAGGCGAGTTCGCAGGCGATGGTAGTGAATACACATCATTCCCTTCCACTATTACTTTTTTTAATTTCTCCAGTCCGTCGCTGCATTGTCAAGCTGTAGAATAAAGGAGTCTCCGTTGTATTATTCAGCAAACTGTAGAAGCAACTCCTTTAAAAACGTACTAAATCTCTTAGAATCTTGCTTTTCTGAAATTAATGCAGTTCAGAGACGCCATAATATGAAATGGTAGTCGATACCATAACTGATTTTTCACCTTGCTGACGAGATGAAAAATATTGTGGCTCTTTACTTACTTTTTCTCGTCCATAAAAATAAAGTCCTTCCAATCCCGTAAGCTCCAGATCAAGTGTTCTCTAGCCTAAACATACCCGGTTCTCTTGTTATCAATCGTCACTGACGTTACTGTTTTCTTCTCTTTGAGCACTATTTGATCGCTAGAGGATAGCAGTTGCTGAATTTGGCGTACGAATACTGCTAATTTCAGGGTATTCTTCAACTCCCTTACGCTTTATTTACCAGCAGAATTGTGCCGAAATAAAGATCGAAGCAAAGAAATGGATATATCCTACGGTCTGTTAAGCTATCTCTTTGATTTTTGTACCCCTTGAGACTCAAAAAAGTTACGCACTGCGGTTTCAGGATTGCTGTTGAATTCATTTATCTTTCGTTCAGGAGTCGTCTCGTTTAATATAGCGAAAATTGCACCCTTCTGTTGGTCAGTGAGGCCGGCTACTCTGACCATTTTTTAATAATTTTGAGTAAAACATGTCGGGTAGTGAAAGGGGTCGTTGGTTCTATACAATGTAAAAATTTGATCAATCCTTTTACATTTTTCGTAAAGCTATATATTCGAAGAAATTTTGGTTCTATATTTTTCGTGCCAGAAAAGAGTGACCAAGACAAAGGGTAAAGGCTGGCCTAGGCTGGCGAAAGGTTACCGGTGAGGGAAATATTCGCACATCTATTGGTAGAACTAAAAGTTCTTGCCCTTCCTTGTTTTCAATTTGCAGCTCCTAAGTGTGTATCTGAGTTTTGGATCTTGGTCTAATATTTATTCGGGAGTGTATGTGTAGGGACAACGTGAGTAACTGTGATATCTATGGGGAAGTTTAAAGGTCTTTAATTGAGTATGAAGCTTTTAGGGGGATATTTCTTTGGTAAATGCCAAGAAGCTTTTTGCAAACTGTTTGCCTCCGCATGAAGTCCTTTCTCGCTTTTGTGGTAGTTTCATTCGTTTTCACACAGTTATAGTTTAGAAAAATGTATACTAAAGCTACGCAAACTGCTTCCTCTAGGATACAAAAGGCAATTTGGGAGTGCACTTCGAACCTAGAAAATTTTTATCAGCTCTCTATTCTCCAAAAGAGGTGGATAAATCTGTCTCTTTAGAATTGATTATTCTATTAGCGACAATTATTTCACTTCTACCCCTGTCTGTCATCTGGTAACGTCTACTGTAACACTTCAGTACTCTTCAATAGCTACAACCTCGGATAGTATGGTGTCTCTCCTTCCACTCACTCCATAATTACACCAGCATTCATCATGAAGAGCAATTGATAGGCAATTTTTGTAGAAATTAGGAGTTGAAATCACAACAATCCACTGCTTAGTGTCTATTGGACCGTTGTTCTCATATGAGGGCTACTTTGAGCACTTCATTTTCAGTATAAGTTTTTCCCTCAGCGCATTTCACATCCCTCCGCATTGATTAATGAGTGTAGATAGTCGATCAAAACAAACGTTCAAGATTGTTGACCTCGGCCAAGGCTAGAGCAATTTTCCCTCACCACCGTTGGCTCTTCGTAAGAAGTTGTGAAAATGATTTATTTTGGAAGGAAATATATTTCGGACTATCGGGAAGGTTCAGAATCGAATGCTCATGTACGATAAGAATAACTTTAAAAACTTTTTAGCAGTAAAAATTTCGGGCTTCCCAAAAATTTACCTTCCCAAAGTGTAACGGAAACTGTCTTCATATAAGGACAAAGCGTGCCTCATATAAAGAAAGCTCTTTGACGCATAGACACTAGTACGTTCTCAAAAATATCCATACCCACCGGTTCGGGTTCTACTGAGGGGGTTTAAGACACATGAGCAAATCAAGGTTGAGCTATTGAGGAAACTTGGGTTGAGGCCGGCTGCGTTAGGCCGGCTGCTCAAAACCACGGTTTATTTAGAACTAAAGATAGCTATATAATAAAGGAAAATTTAGACTAACAGTATCAAATACAATTTTTTCCAGTAAAACAGCCCTGGAGGTATTTTACGTAGCGCTTTCGGAATTATAGTCGGTACGGGTGACGTGCTCTGAGAATATGTGAAACGTACGTTGGTTCAAGTGGCATTGTATAGCAAGACAAATCTTGATTGGTAAAGCAGTGATAAAATATCTCATTTTGGAACCATCCCGTTGCCATTCCAAGTAAGCCAATTGGGTCAAACTCTGAGGTCAGAACTGTAAGTAAAAGTGTAACGACAGCGAAATTTCTACTAGCCCTTGGTATGAGGTTACCAGTGGATTGAGGCTACAGTACATTAGATATAATAAATTCATGCAGAGCAGTAAGGCCTGTGAAATACCACGTCACAAAGGAAGTTGAACCTATGGAATACAACATCTACCATGTGAAGAACATGCAAAAATTCGTACCTCTTCGTTGACTTCGTCAACTTCGAATAACAAAGAAACCCCCATGAGGACTATTAAACGAGTTTCTATCTTTCTGTGAATAGTATGATTTCCCCGATAGGTAGGATACTAAGTTTATAGCCGGCTTTGCTTTCACAAACCCACTGAAACCGTTACGAATTGCCTTCTTTCCTCCCGTTCTTTGCTGAAAGAAGTATTCGCTGTCCAAAAATCTGAATCAGGCGGGGAAGCTTTCGAAAGTAAGCTCCCTTATCGAATTCGGAATCAAGAAATGTTTTGAGAATTATGTAGACAGCCTCATCGATATCCCATGCTTCATATCGTATATAATCCTCGTCACTCTCACCATAGATACTAGTAGGGTAAAAATGGCATTGACGGAAAAAATATCCACTAACTACTCATGTTGAGAGTCTTCGCGAACGATTAAAGTACTAAAGTAGACATTAATGGACAATTTTTGATAGATGACTTGAAAGATAAGTGATTTGTTAAGTAACCAACTCTGAAGGGGCAACTTCTACCACCCCGTTTATGGGCTACTGGATTAATTGAAGATTTTGGTTTGAGACCGACTGTCTACTTGCTTTCTATCTCATGAAGGAAGCCATTAAATCATAATATATAAACTTTTATACTACATAAAATCTCGATGTTATTAATAGAAGCATCAGAAAAATAAATTACAGGCTTCTTGTAACAAATAAAGCTCACTTGGTCCGATTTTTAACCGAGTCTATGCCCGGGACAACTTGTTCCAAACAATTTATTCCTTCCCTTCCCATATGACCAGGTTCGACATCCACCTCCACACTTCATCCTCAGAATGTTTACCTTCCTCTAATCTTTCTTCAGGCTCTTACTCAGCCTCCTCTTCTTCCATCGCATAGAATAGCTCCAGGGCCACTCACTACGAGAAACATTTTCCTGCCTTATCATCATCCTATTAAAAACCCCTTCGCACTGCGTCCTATTCTCGGATGTTCACCAAGTGACGAGCAGCGAGCTCAGTCAGATGTTTCTAGGTTTAGAAACTGATTTATTTCTCTAAGTCGGTTGAGCACAGAGCAAATAAAGGAAAGACGTTGTTGAGGAGAGGATGAAAGGATTTACCAATAGGGCGAGGAGATAGTAATACGTCCAAGGAAGAGGCCGGATTTGTCAATTTTTTCTTGTTGGAGGGTCTTGGATAAGCTTTAAGGTGCACTAGTAGTTTTTAAGCAGTACAAAAAAGTTCAGATTAACACTGCAGGACCACCGAATCAAAAAAATAAGCGGAAAATATTCTTGCAGTTGAAATTAATGAAACCAGCCTTTAAAATGGGGAATGTGGTTTTCTTTA
>NADL03000652.1:0-66944 GCA_002205965.3 Kappaphycus alvarezii
GCTCCCTTTCTATTTTGTAAGATTTTCACCTCTGGTCCTGACTCACTTCTTGCTTCCGATAAATTTGCTCTTCTGCTGTCTTTAGACCAGCAGTTACTTTCATGATGCCCATATCGACCGCACTTTCAACAACGAGTGTTTCTATGTGGATTATCAGGACACCTGTTTGCAAAGTGTCCAGGGCTTGTGACAGTAAGAACAGACTTCTGCGGCCTTAGGGACCCAGACTGGTTCTTCTTAATGGTAAGAGAGTAAGGCTTTCCAACTGCGAGGTTATCATGTCAAGTCGATTATCGAATTGGGTTTCCAACCTTTCTTCCAAGTTTTTGACATCGCTCCTGACAGATTCTAATGCCACTGCACTAGTAGCCGGCCTTTGATATTCTTTTCAGGATGTACGATAGACATCGATGTGCGGTTTCCCTCGGTACCTCACTCAGTGACTGAAACGTCTCCGAATTTTTGACAAATTCTACTATGGTACCCTTCAGTTCATCAAAAGTTTGAGGGCCCTTGATGAGGAGGAAATCGGAAAGCTGTTTATTCCCATAGCCGCCTTACGCAGCATCCCGTACTTGGCTTGGTCATTGAACCAAGCCTTTTAATAGAGATCACACAAGTATACCAATGAGCTTTATAAATCGTCGAAGTTGAGCCGAGCCTCTATGGCGGTACAAATCATCTCATCTGGTTCTACCTCCTTAGCATACTCTTTCACAAGACACTCACATACCTCACCGAAGTTACGCCCATTCCCGTTAAGAGACCACCCGTCGATAAAACTTGGACTTATATTTGTGCTTTTGCGTCACCATGAAAGATAGGCGAAGATACTTGCGGCCTTCTCTTCATCGCCCTTCTCTCGCATCATAACGTTGACATATGTGTAAAGAAACTCCTCAACGTCTTCAGTCTTGCCCCCTGTGAACGTTATACGAGCAGCGTTGAGATCCATGATTACAGAAAAGAAATCCCCCCGAAGTGTTCCTTACTACTGCTCAACTCGAATACCTCGGTGCAACCCCTCCACAAGAGTACCAAATGATAGGGGTAAATCGGCGGGGGAAGAGATCTTCAGAACCAATTACCCTGACAAGGAGGTGTTGCGAGCGACAAAAGTGCCCGTGGTATTGCTGAACGAACAAAAGGGAGTGTATATAGAAAGAGTTGAGAAAGCTACAAGCAAGATAAAAGGGGCAGAGTCTACCACCGACGCTCTGCGACTAGCTAAGAAACGTTTTCTTGGGTCTGAAGTTGACCCTCAACTTCCTACTACTCGGACTTGGCTTGAAGTTGTCTGCCAACTTGCTTCACCTCCACTAAAGGAAGCAGTTTACTCGGCTTATATAGACTTTTGGCTACCCTAAAATTCTCAAACAAGCATATAATAACCACAAAATGCATTCACGGTAATCATGTGAACCAGAGAGACTATTAGGAGATATTTCCTCAAGGTAAATATCTAGGTGCCATACCTATGCCAGCCACCCATCGGCCAGGGGTGGGAATTGATATGGCCATTATATAGACCTTTCAGAGCTACTTGTAGTATCACCCACAACCTGGAACTGTACTGACATCTACTATGACAGCGTGTCCTAAAATGAAAAAATCAAACGATGAATTGCCACACTCACCCAAATTAAAAATATCTTGCAAATTCAAAAACTGTAAAAATATCTTCCCAGTTCCGATACTGTATACAATTATGGTCCTCATCTAGATTTTTTTCGTGTGCGAATTTGCGCACATCAATAGTCTTCGGAAAATAGCCGTCCTGAGTCCCTAACCAATACAGCACCCCAGTTCCTCCCCCCCCCTCATTCGCAAGTACAGAGTTAATTGGTAGCTATCATCGTATCGCACGATGAGCCGTACACAGTACATAGACATGACCGGGGGCGCGTTACAATGCTTTACTCTGGTGACTGCCTGTTTTTTTTACAATTACTGCTCAACCCGCTACCGCCATTACATATATCTTCACAGCCTGGTAGTAGCGGTAACTACAGACGTCAAAATTTCCTGTGTTAGTAGAGATACTTTAGAGAACTCTCAAGATGCTCGACAGGATGTTGGGTGGGGAGTCGAGAGGGTGGTTTTCAGCGGCAAAGGGCTCTCGTCAGGGTACGGGATATGCGCGCAAGGTTCCGGCTGCTTCGAACTAAAAGCCTTTGGTCTGCGTTTGGACCTGCTATCTTGCTCAGCGCCAGTACATCGAGGTTTCTTCCCACCCCAACAGTAAACACTTCTCCGCCAGCCGTTCTGAACTCATCAGCCCTACCAACAGGATCAGAGCCGATTGTATTTTGTCCAGGACCCAAAATAACAATCGCTCGAGTCCCAGCATCCTTCTTCAACAGTTCACTGAAACAAAAGTTTAGCCCACCAGTGAGAAACGCTTCTATATCCCTTGACTGCGTAGAGGAACGGAGGGCAGAGAGGAAAGCCTGCCGTTTGAAGTACATCCACTTATGACATCATTGGAGATTCCATACTGCACGGCTGCGAAAGTACTTCCAATGCTCAAACGATCTACCTGCTGAACTGTTTTCCGGATAACGTAGAGAGCGTTCTTGAACTCCATAGGAGAAATCGCGGCGCTCCCCTCGAATGCAAAGCAGACGTTAACAGTCCGCGGACAACTGAGGGTGTTAGCATTCGGAGACAGTCGCTGCGCATATCCTGACATGCGATCCAATACTAGCCCGGATGCTAAAATACACATTTGCAGTAACTCCTTCGTACACCAGTAACGATGGGCGCACCGACTCTGAAAGTCATTTGTACTTACAAGATGGGTGCAAATCTACAGGAGCGCTGGCGCTTTTCCTTGCACAGATGAAGTAGAAGCCTTGTAACCGAAGATGAGAACGTCGGTGTGGATGCCGTTGATGGTGGCGACCTGAAGCTGATGGGTCTATGGTAGCAGTTTCGGATGGGTGCAAGTTACACAGATGGCGAGAGCTAATGTAGAGAAACGTGCACAGGCTCGGGGATCGAGGCCAAGCCTTTAAAATGAGTTTTCGAGTGGGTCTGGCTCTGCAATTCTGGTCTGCAGTAAACCTTCTTTTGGACGGTCCTCTGAATAAAGCGCTAAATTACTTGAATCTAGAATTAGTTTTCGTGTATCGACTTTATAGTTACAGGGGTGAATAAGGTAGGTTTACTGCCAATGGTGCAAAGGTTATGGGTCCTATGAATTTGCATCCAAACCATGTGTCCAGATCTACAATACAAATAACGGCGCGTGTCCACTAACTACAAAGTCGCTGATAGTCCAGTAGACAAGCAGGACGCGTTGGAGGTGAACATCAACGCGGCATTTCGTTGCATCAGAATCGCCCCCCTGTCGTATTGGTCCTAGGCTCGGCTGGCGACCGATCGGAGCAACTTATGGTTACAGTAGGGAACCCGTTCTGTTTCCACATTTTTAACCGGGGAACCTAGCACAAATATACGTATCAGGAGGAGCGGAGGAAACGAAGAAATTGCGTTGTGAAGGAGCTACCAGTCCGGTTCATGAATGATTGTAGGTTATCTGCGGTCTTTGGCATAATGGGTTGAATGATCAACCACATAGTGAAACTATTAAATATCGAACCATGCTTTAAATCTCGGGACTGGAATGGGCAATGAAGATTTGAAAAGGTTTCTCTTTAGAAATTTAGGCCCAAGTTGGAACTCAAAATATCAAACAAATACAGCTCTTGGAGTAGCAGAAAATATATGTCGTAAACCAACATCACATATGTAATACGTGGTGGTAGATCTTTATTTGTCGTACAATGTCGCACAGAGGCGTGCGGAGGGTATTTATAAATTAACTACGGATGCGGGCGGCGGGTAGAAACTTGTCGCGCCTGCATTATTTGGAGACTAAATGCAAAACGGGTAACGAAGTCGCGGAGCTCCTGTTGAGGGGAGGAACCGCGACGGGCAGCGAAGGAAGCAAGGCGGCGGAAAAAAGCCTTACCGTCGTCGCCCAAGGCGCCATAGATATCAATCCCGACGGGGGAGAGGAGGATATCGTTTCGGTTGCAGTAAGTGCCGTAATGACGATGTTTCTCGCGCTCTGCGAGTGTCGCGGCGGCGCCGGCAGTAACCGTACTTGGCGAAATGTGGCGGCGTGCGGAGGGGTGGGCAACAGTAACGTCGACGGCTATATCGGTACTGTGAAGCCCGTATGCAGCGGGTATGTAAATATCCATTCGTAGCACGGGGGACTCCGAATGCCCAGATGAGTCGGGAACCTGGTGGAGGAGCGGATGTTCGACGAGGGCGACGATCCCAACTTCCTTGCAGTAGCGGGCAAGAACGTTGCGGAGGATGTGGTGACGACGAGTCATTCCGTCTTCGTATTTGCAGGTCAACGCGTGTTGACCACTTGGATCTAAGACGGGTGCGATGTCGGCCGAGCGGCGGGAGCAGACCGGACAGCGAGTAGATCCAGGGAATAGCGCGATGCCGAGACGTAGAGCCAGAGCGACTTTCCAGGCGGAAGAGGACATGTACGTACGCGGTGGGGGTGAGGAAGCGAAGAGAAAACAGTCGATGCGGAGGATGTGCGCACGGAGAGGAGCCGTGCTCGGTCGTGGGCTGCCGCGGACGAGAACAAGCTATCGGACTTGATAGCATGAGTTCAGTTGTGATCGCAGACTGGAGCCTTTCGCCGGGGACCGGCGATGAACAACGCTCGAAAAGAGCCGTAGCTGTAAGCGACGAAGACAGCTGCGGGTGGCGGGAGGATAAGAGCGAGATGGCAGACCGAGGGATCTCTTCCAAGTGGCGGTCCTGGGAAAGGGTAAGCAGGTCGGAGATAAGTCGAAAAGAATCAATTACAGATGCTGCGTATGCAGCCTCGGTAATGTCTGAAGTTTGCAGGAGACCTAGACCGCCCATTGAGAAGGGAGAGAGGCTTGGAGCCAGGCTCGCTCTGGACAGGGCAGCTGCAATTGGTGGAACGCTTCCCTCTGCTTCTGATCGAAGCTAGCGGCGAGAACCGCAGATTGAGTGGAGGGAAGCGTACGCAGCAAGTGCATGACCTTGGAGGCGTTCGCGCAGAAGCGGTGTAAGTGGAAAGCCAATTGAGCATCATCCAAGTCTCGAAGGGATTGGAAGATGCGGTCAACTTCGTTTTGGCGGCCTGCGAAAAATTGGGAAACAAAAGCGTCCGAGCCAATCGGGGATCCCAGCACGATAAAACCAGGGGGGGTTGAAAAGGGGCAAGGAAGTGCCAAAGGGGAGTGGGAAGGGGAGAAGCCGTAAACTTGGGTCTTGGCAAGGTTGAGCTGGAACCCTAGTGGACCTCCTTCAAGCTGGATGAAACGGATGGCAGCAGCGGCTTGGGATCGAGGAAGAACAATGTTACCGTCATCTGCGTACCAAACGTTCAGGGCAGGTGAGAACTTCTCCTGTAACGATAGCAAGAGCGGATGGAGAGCCAGGGCAAAGAGCAAGGGACCGAGGGGATCACCTTGCTGAGTGCCCTCTGAACTACGGACATAGTAGGGTCCGAAAGCAAGCTCTGTAGGAGCATCGTAACAAGAGTGTACCCACCGTGCGAGGCCTGGGGCATGTGTCTGTACGGCTTCCAGAATGCGCTGGCGGGAGATGCAATTGAAAGCGTTGCGAGCATCTATCTGGACCAAGACGTGATCGTGGAACTCGGGTCTCTGGGAAAGACGACGCACAGAATGAATTATTGCATCGATGCCGTTCTTGACGCCTACCCCGACCTGATGGGGCAGAAGGTAAGAGCGGATGGCGGGGGTGGCTTTGTGTGCCGCGAGCCTAGAAATTAGGCGCCGGCAGAGAAGCCCAACCGCAATCGGACGGATTCCCCCGTTTGGCTTCGGCAGCGCAATAAGACGGCCTCCGCAGAAATACGGGCGGCACGCGGCCAGCAGATCGCTGTTCAAACAGAGGTTGAGGAACTTTGTCAGGGCATGTAGGCAATCCCTCGCGGGCGTGGCCCCACCTGCCGGGCGAAGCAGCATTCGCAGGAACACTGGGGATAGACCATCGGCCCCAGGAGCGGTTGAAGGATCCAGGCTGTGAGTGGCACGGCGGACATCCGAGACCGAGAACTTTAGTGCCGGAGGCAAACCGTGAGGGGGCATGGGAGTGATTGGGATGGGGGGCGGGGATGAAGTGAAGCAAGGATTGTGATGTGCGCAAATTCGCGCACGAAAAAAATCTAGATGAGGACCATGATTGTATACAGTATCGGAATTGGGAAGATATTTTTACAGTTTTTGAATTTGCAAGATATTTTTAATTTGGGTGAGTGTGGCAAATTCGTCGGCTGATTTTTTCATTTTAGGACACGCTGTCATAGTAGATGTCAGTACAGTTCCAGGTTGTGGGTGATACTACAAGTAGCTCTGAAAGGTCTATATAATGGCCACATCAATTCCCACCCCTGGCCGATGGATGGCTGGCATGGGTATGGCACCTAGATATTTACCTTGAGGAAATATCTTCTAATAGTCTCTCTGGTTCACACGATTACCGTGAATACATTTTATGGTTATTAGTATGTTTGTTGGAGACTTTTGGGGTAGCCAAAAGTCTATATAAGCCGAGTAAACTGCTTCCTTTAGTGGAGGTGAAGCAAGTTGGCAGACAACTTCAAGCCAAGTCCCGAGTAGTAGGAAGTTGAGAGTCAACTTCAGACCCAAGAAAACTTTTTCTTACGCTAGTCGCAGAGCGTCGGTGGTAGACCCTGCCCCTTTTATACTTGCTTGTAGCTTCCTCAACTCTCTTCTATATACACTCCCTTTTGTTCGTTCAACAATACCACGGCAGCACTTTTGTCGCTCGCAACACCTCCTTCTCAGGGTAATTGGTTCTGAGGATCTCTCCCCGCCGATTTACCCCTATCATTTGGTACTCTTGTGGAGGGGGTTGCACCCGAGGTATTCGAGTTGAGCAGTAGTAAGGAACACTTCGGGGGATTTCTTTTCGGTAATCATGGATCTCAATGCTGCTCGTATAACGTTCACAGGGGCAAGACTGAAGACGTTGAGGAGTTTCTTTACACATATATCAACGTTGTGATGCGAGAGAAGGGCGATGAAGAGAAGGCCGCAAGTATCTTCGCCTATCTTCATGGTGACGCAAAGCACAAATATAAGTCCAAGTTTATCGACGGGTGGTCTCTTAACGGGAATGGGCGTAACTTCGGTGAGGTATGTGAGTGGCTTGTGAAAGAGTATGCTAAGGAGGTAGAACCAGATGAGATGATTCGTACCGCCATAGAGGCCCGGCTCAACTTCGACGATTTGTTAAGCTCATTGGTGTACTTGTGTGATCTTTATGAAAAGGCTGGGTTCAACGCCCAAGCCAAGTACGGAATGCTGCGTAAGGCGGCTATGGGGGATAAGCGGCTCTCCGATTTCCTCCTCATCAAGGGCCCTCACACTTTTGATGAACTGAAGGGTACCATAGTAGAATTTGTCAAAAATTCGGAGACGTTTCAGTCACTGAGTGAGGTACCGAGGGAAACCCGCACATCGATGTCTATCGTACATCCTGAAAAGAATTATCAAAGGCCGGCTACTAGTGCAGCGGCATTAGAATCTGTCAGGAGCGATGTCAAAAACTTGGAAGAAAGGTTGGAAACCCGATTCGATAATCGACTTGACATGATAACCTCGCAGTTGGAAAGCCTTACTCTTACCATTAAGAAGAACCAGTCTGGGGCCCCTAAAGCCGCAGAAGTCTGTTCTTACTGTCACAAGCCTGGACACTTTGCAAACAGGTGTCCTGATAATCCACATAGAAACACTCGTTGTGAAAGTGCGGTCGATATGGGCATCATGAAAGTAACTGCTGGTCTAAAGACAACAGAAGAGCAAATTTATCGGAAGCAAGGAGTGAGTCAGGACCAGAGGTGAAAACTTACAAAATAGAAGGGATCAAAGGTTGACGGATGCCGGTAACGTATCCATCGCTGAAGAGATTAGTCAAGTCAATGTGACAAAAAGGGATGGGGAAGGGAACATTTTATCGAAGAAACCTAGGCTAGAGTATGGAATGCTGGAGCATATCCCAGCACCTGTACCTCCTCGAACCAAGAGGTCTGATCAAGTTGTTCCAGGAGTGGGAGTCACTCCGGCCAAGAAGACGAAAAAGAGTAAGAAAGTTAAGAGTATCTCTAAGGACGTACTAGAGTATGTGAAGAGGTACAATTTGGTGGCTGAGCTTGCATCGGCCCCAACTGGGATAACGTTTGGTCAACTTTTGAGGGGCGACGCAGAGGATGCGAGAAAAGAACTCAAAAAAATTATCAGGTCTAATAAGTCCGCTAAGGGTAAGAAACTGTTTCTTCAATCGGCCTCGACAGCACCAAGACGTCTTAAGCTGGTACCAGTCAAAGTATTGGGTATGAAAACCCAAGCTCTCTTCGATTCGGGTGCTGTTCCAAACCTCATTTCAGAAACTTTGGTGACAGATCTAGGTCTCGAAATTACTCCAACGACTCGAAAAATAACTGTAGCGGATGGAACCGTCTCAAAATGCATGGGCACTGTTGACAAGGTTTCCGTGTTCTTTGGGGACTCTAAAGTTGATGTAGACTTTCTTGTCATGCCGGATCTCCCTTTCGATGCAATCATTGGCTGCCCTACCATGGAAAGACTAGGGACATGCATTGACTTGGGCAACCAAATGGTTTCAGTTAATATTGACGGCAGAACCGTGAAGATGCCCCTGGATTTCGACAAAAGCACGCATCCTGAAGATTTAAAAGAAACGGACAGTGAAGATTTCACTTCTAGCTATGACAGCGAAGATTCGGAACCAACTAACACTTTCGGAAGTGGAAAAGGGTACCCTCGGGGGTTAATGAACATGGCATGGGACGATTATGATTCTGGGTTTGAAACAGATGACGACTGGAATTCTAGGATAAGTTTGAAACCCGAATGTGTTTTTTTTGCGATGATATCGAATCAAAGGACAGAATTCGGAGCATGAAAGAAGATTACCTTTGCAAAGAAAATAAGAATACGGCGAATTCCATATATGAAGATGTGAGCACGACGGAAGAGGTCCTTCAAAATATTGAGGTTGAGGATCAAGAAGAAAAAGGGCGCCAAATGGCAGAAATCCAAGGAAAAGTGCAGCACCTTCCCGCCCCCGCCTCACTGAAAATATCCGACATGTTAACATCTTCCGAAGTAATTGCATGGAGCGTTTCAGATTTGAGACAAGCAAGTGTACCGGTTACTCACTCGTTCGAACTTACCGACACTCAACCGATTTACCACAAGCCTAGACGTCAACCGCCAAAATATGACCAATTTATCTCAGAAAATGTTACAAGTATGCTGAAAAATGATATTATTCGACCAGTTTCATCCCCATGGTCGTTTCCAGTTGTGGTCGCACCAAAGAAGGATGGAAAGCTGCGTTTTTGCGTCGATTACCGACAACTGAACCAGAGAATGATACCCGATCGATTTCCGATTCCGAACATGGAGGAGATCCTCGAGGACCTGAAGGACGGGAGATATTTCACCTCAATTGACCTTTACACTGGCTATTGGCAGATTCCATTGGATGAAAAATGTAAGGAAAAAACAACCTTTACCAGCAAAGCCGGTACGTTCAGGTTCGAAGTGATGCCTTTTGGTCTCATGAATGCACCAGCTACATTCCAAAGAATGATGAACGAGGTTTTGAAAGGACTTCCATTCGCAAGAGTCTATATCGATGATGTCGTCATATTCTCAGAAACATTGGATCAGCACATCTCGCACGTCAAACAGTTGTGGAGAGGATATCGGAGTATAGCTTGAAAATTAAGTTGAGCAAATGCTTCTTTGCGAAAACTTCTATCCAATTACTCGGTCATATCGTCGACCAAGAGGGAATTAGAGTGGATCCAGAGAAAACGAAAAAAATAAAGTTGGCACCAAGGCCCGCTTCAAAGACGGAGGTCCGAAGCTTCTTAGGACTGGCCTCATATTACAGAAGATTTATCAAAGATTTCGCCAAGACTGCAGCACCGTTACATGCCAGCACTACGAAGAACGGAAAATTTTACTGGAACAAGGAAATGGAAACTGCATTTAGGAGCTTAAAGATAAGCTATGTGTCCCCCCAGTTCTCATGTACCCAGATTTCAAGAGACCATTCGTTGTGGAGACAGATGCCTCAGAACGGTCTTTGGGTGCCGTTTTGTCCCAAAAAGATGAAAACGGAAGACTACACCCTGTTCAATTCGCAAGCCGAACTCTGAATGACGCGGAAAAGAGATACTCAGTCTGCGAGAAAGAAGCGCTAGCTGTCGTCTTCGCGCTGAAAAAGTTTCGCGTATACCTTTTATCACTCGAGAAATTTGTCTTGATAACTGATCACCAGGCACTTAAAACAGCATTCCAAAAGAAGGATGTACATCACCGCTTGGCCCGATGGCTCGACATTTTCGCAGAATATCGGTTTGAAATTGTGTATAGACCCGGACGCAATAATCAGCCTGCCGATTACCTATCCCGCTTGAGGGACGCACTGATTCCAAATGAAAAAGCTTCGGAGGACATCGTCGGAGTCGCCGAGTTGCAGTTGCCGAACGATAACGAGTACGAAGCTAATATTCACGGACTGATCAAATTCCTCGATGGACTAGAAATGAGAAAGGTTGATCTTGAACACCGAAATTGGGTACGCAGGAATCAAAAGGCTTTTACATTGTGGAATGGGAAACTTTCCGGCACACTAAAGCCGGTCCCCGACTAGTGGCCCCTTTGAAAGAAAGAATGAAGATCTTGAGGACTTTCCATGATGAGCTAGGGCATTGGGATCTCGAAACAACCAAAAAATTCGTAACTGAGAGATTCTGGTGGCCCGGTATCCATAAGGACGTCTATAATTTCGTGAAAAGCTGCGACAACTGCCAAAAATTCACTCCAATACGGAAGTATAAGACAACTCTAAGTTTTCCAGTTTCCGGTCTCTTTGAAACCTTCTCAATTGACTTCGCGGGCCCGTTCAAGGAAACTTCTTCCGGAAACAAATATCTCCTTATAGGGGTGGAACATCTTACTGGATGGCCAATAGCAGTTGCAGTTGAGGAGGCAAATGCTGAGGTGGTACTGAGATTCATCGAAAAAGAAATAATTGAACCGTTTGGTCTTCCAAAAAGGATCATCTCGGATAACGCCCTTTGTTTTACTGCAACTTCACTGCTTCGTTTTTTGGAAGAGAAAGGGATTCAGCTGAAGACCGTTCTCGCATACGCTCCTATGTCCAACGGGAAAGCGGAGAGGATGGTTGGAACCATCAAACGAGCAATATCGAAAACTATGTCGGAGAATGAAATCCAGTGGGAAGATGCCTTACCAAAAGTGTTATACGGCTACCGTCGAAGAAGAGGAAGAAATGGACGCTCACCATTCGAGCTAATGTACGGAAGGGCTCCTAGAATGTTACAGAGAGACATGGAAACAAATATTATCGATGAAGAGAGTAGGGAAGTTGAACTACTGGCCACCGAAGGCTGGAGATCACACCGCGCGCTAACACAGACAAGAAATAAGGATGCAGAACCTGCAGTCAGAACCTTTTCAGTTGGCTCTAAAGTACTTGTAGTACATGGAAAAGCAATGCAGCAGGCTGTGAAGTGGCCGGCCTTCCAAACCAAGTACTCGAACCCTTGCATCGTCACGGAGGAAAGACACCCGCACTATCAGCTCTGTTCAAGCTCAGGGAAGAGATCAAGGAGGGCCATCCATGCACGTCGTCTGGTCCCTTACCATCAGAGGCCTGAAGAATTCCTTCTCACACAGGACTATGCGCAACCACGGGGCATACTCATCTTTAACTATAGAATGATTCCTATGGGAGGAAAAAGGGCCTGGGAATGGATCATCTCGGTTACGCGGGACTACTACGAACTCCACGTAATCATCCATTTCTACATTAATATATGCCTATGTTTTCGTACGTTGAACGGACCATTGCTACCTGAAGAAGATTTCCGACTATTAATAAGAGTTCTATTTTCATTCCAAAACGGAAGGTTCACGGAAGCAGGTCCAGAGTTTGTGGAGGTAATATATCATTACTCTATAGGAAGATATGGAATGGTAGCTGCTGGAGACTTGTCGCAAACGTATCTGAATATTATCCGTCCAATTTACGTATTTCTCAAGAACAACCAAGACGTGCGACTGAGAGGTTACGCCTTACCCCCGGATATGGAATACAGGCTGGTCCCGTATCCTCTATGGGAACCTTACGTTTCTCCGCCACAAATTGGGAACGTTGGAGGCGGCGAGGATCCTCCTGAAGCAGTGATGATGACCAGAGGAGGACCTTCAGGAGACAACAACCCGCCCAGAAGAGGTTCCGGTCGTCCCCCGAGAGGACCTCGTGCAGGTCCCAGTACGTCAGGAGCTGGTCGCGGCCATTCATCGGGACCGTCCACCACAACTTCATCTCTAGCTCTGCTTCACAACCATGCACAGCATACAGTCGGAAGAAGAAGATTATCTTTTTGGCTGCGCAATATCTCCGAGGATGCGAACGATGCGCAGGTCATTTCTTATTTCATGATAAGCATCTGTTTATGTTTTAGGGCGCTACATGGACCGCACTTATCTTACGAAGATTCGTTCTTGATGATGCGCGTCTTCTTTTCTTATCGACATCCATTCCTCCGGCATCTTCCAGAAGAGTTTGCATATCACATATATTTTTTCACTCTTGGAAGATTCGGAAGAGTCACGGAAGAAGAATGTATTCAACCCCACCTCGATGATCAAACCAATATATGAGGCTATGCTACAAAGTGAGGTACCAGTAATGCGAACCTACTTTTTAGAGCATCATATTGGTAATCAGTTGCATCCGTACCCGTTTGAGAGACCATACATTTTATCAATAAGACAGCGAACACTAACGGAAGCAGAAGAAGAACAGTGACGAGTCGGGACGTTCGTCTTGAGCGAGAGGGCGTGATGTGCGCAAATTCGCGCACGAAAAAAATCTAGATGAGGACCATGATTGTATACAGTATCGGAATTGGGAAGATATTTTTACAGTTTTTGAATTTGCAAGATATTTTTAATTTGGGTGAGTGTGGCAAATTCGTCGGCTGATTTTTTCATTTTAGGACACGCTGTCATAGTAGATGTCAGTACAGTTCCAGGTTGTGGGTGATACGACAAGTAGCTCTGAAAGGTCTATATAATGGCCACATCAATTCCCACCCCTGGCCGATGGATGGCTGGCATGGGTATGGCACCTAGATATTTACCTTGAGGAAATATCTTCTAATAGTCTCTCTGGTTCACACGATTACCGTGAATACATTTTATGGTTATTAGTATGTTTGTTGGAGACTTTTGGGGTAGCCAAAAGTCTATATAAGCCGAGTAAACTGCTTCCTTTAGTGGAGGTGAAGCAAGTTGGCAGACAACTTCAAGCCAAGTCCCGAGTAGTAGGAAGTTGAGAGTCAACTTCAGACCCAAGAAAACTTTTTCTTACGCTAGTCGCAGAGCGTCGGTGGTAGACCCTGCCCCTTTTATACTTGCTTGTAGCTTCCTCAACTCTCTTCTATATACACTCCCTTTTATTCGTTCAACAATACCACGGCAGCACTTTTGTCGCTCGCAACACCTCCTTCTCAGGGTAATTGGTTCTGAGGATCTCCTCCCCCGCCGATTTACCCCTATCAGATTGAAAGGTAGCTTCGCTGGGGGAGAGTGGGGGATCGACTTGGAGAAGGGCTGCTGTGGCCCGGGAAGGGCTACCCCGGGAGAGGAAGCGACGGCATCTGCGAAGGGCCGTGTCAGGGCGGGCGAGGGTGGGAGGGGATGGAATCGGAGAGGGGGTGGCGGAGATGAACAACGAGGAGGCCTCATCGAAGAGGTCATCATAGAGGCGGCTAGAGGCCATGCGGATGCGGTCGACAAGGCTGGAGCAATTTTCCCTGCGGCGGCGGCCAAGAGCGCGGGGGCGGTTGTGTCGGAAAACCAACTTCGGGATGGCAAGAAGTTCCAGAAGGGCTCGAGTCCTGTGCTCTGGCGATGGAGCAGATATAACGCGGTACAAGGCAGCAAAGTATAAGTCGTAAGCCGCGGCTTGGACCGGGACGTAATACAACGTGTTTCGTTGAATTCATTCAGTCCTACAGTTGGCAGCCCCTCGTCACATCCTCAGAGCGCATCTCAATGCAGAAGTCCCTGTAAACCAACAGCCATGCTAATGGCTATACGATCAGTGAACGTCGAGCTTTCGTAGTAAGGGGTGGAACTAGGGCGTGCGCCGTGATAAGTGTGGAACGTTTGGGTGTTTTACTCTTGGAAGGTATATCCGATCTATCCCATGGTTTTCCAGACAACCACATGATAAGTTGTATTCATAACATATGTAAGTATATAACGAAGCTAACACAACACCCACATTCGAAACCCCCTAGGTAGTCTTTTAGGGAGCGTAGTTCCTACTCCATTTCTGTGTCGGCATACCTTTTTGAGGTGATTAGGTCCGGAAACTTTACCATTGATCGAATTTATCTTCCAAGAGTAACAAACCGAAACCTTTTCGCTCTTTCAATGATTTTTCCCGCCACCTTGCTTCCTTCGTTGCTTCCCGTCGCGGTTCCTCCCCTTAACAGGTGCTCCGCGACTTCGTTACCCGCTTTGCGTTAAATCTCCAAATGATGCAGGCGCGACAGGTTTCCACCCACCGCACGCATTCGTAGTTAATTTCTGAATACCCTCCGCACGCTTCTGTGCCGCTTTGTACAACTCGTAAAGATTTACCCTCCCGTTTCAGCCCTCTGAAGTCTTACGATAAACGCAGCCCTTAGCTTCCCACGCAGTGAAGCCTATGCCCAGTTCTTTTAGGTCATCGAAGATAAGTTCCATGGGCAGTGGTGGGAGCCGCCTGCTTAAGACTTGAGAAACAGGTGCGTGACAATTTCAGGCCACGATGCTTGGAGAAATCAACCACTTTGAACCTTTATGTTATTTCATAACCAGGAAGGTATCCATCGTGTGTTAACTTGAAACCGACGGAGCTCACGCCGATCTCTTGCCAAATTAACGTTGAGAGTGTTCCTGATGTGTATTTCTCATACAAGACGCACTGCTGCGTCAAGAGAAGCCGTTTCCGTTGAATATATAAGTTTCACAAATGATCCATGGGTCTTCCTATCGGCCTCAATCCAGACATTGACTTCTCGCCTGCGCAGTGGGGGAGGGGGAGAAACCGCAATAATTAAGATACATGCACGGATTATTTCGACGTAACCTTTGTCAACCCGCTCGCTCCCTCCCACGCAAGAGCCAGGGCTTTCAACCCACTCACAAGCCTCAATGCAGCTCACGCAGAGAAGCAGCGGAAATACCAAGGGTTCCTTGCTGAGTTGCCTGGGAGAAACAGGCTGGTTCCTGTTCCCATCTCAACGCTTGGAGGTTGGCATCCGGCGGCGTTCTCCGTCGTCAAGGAACTCGCGAGAACCGTGCCACCCGCGCAATGGAACGGTTTTCGAAGGTTAGAGCCATTCTTTTACAGCGGCACTCCGCTTTGACAGTAACCTCCAATGCCGCTTGTTTGCTGGCTGGCCTCCCTTCCAACTTCTGGTAGATTGGAGTGCCATCCACAGCTTTCGACGCATTGTACGGATTCTCAATTGGCTTGACAATGATACGATATCTACGCTCCGGTACAAATTTCCTGGATACCAACCCACATATCTACCACAGTAAATTAACCCCCCATTTACACAGATACATTACTGCGGAGGTTACCAGGAACCAACTTGCTGTGGCATTAAGATTCGCCCAAAACTCCTTCCAACAGATAAACGGGGTTATTGCGAATAGTGCAATAGTTCCGGGCCCCGCGCAGATTCCCTAAAGTAAACGGTACAGTACTGCCAAGAGCCGGCTGTACCTTCCGTAATTCACTTCCATTCTGCTAAGCGAGGGACAATATCCTCCACATGTACCAAGAGGGGAAAGGTTTGGGTGTTTTCACTCTTGGGAGATATATTCGATCTAACCTAAAGTTCTCCAGACAATCACAATCGGCTCAAAAAGGTGTACCGACACAGGTATGGGGGAGGAACTACGCTCCCTAAGAAGGCCACCTTCAGACCAGCCATCAAGCAGGCCGCACTGGACATGAACGGGTGCTGCAGCGTGCCTTTGCATCAAACCCCCGAACCGCTCCGTACGTCTCCATTGCCCTCACAGCCACGCTCCTTGCCACGTCATATAACACTGCGCATGTATCCAGATGCCAACCTCCAAGAGTGGAGATTGGCATAGGCACGAGGCTACCTCGGTGGAGGTCGCGATAAAATATTAATATCCTTCCTTGCTTTGCATTTCGCGCCGCATTCTGAGAGGACATCGGGTTGAAGGTCCTCATGTACCAATGCAGTAGGACCATTGATCATTGCTTTTCAGACCTGTATTAGAAACATTGGGTGCACATGGCCAACGTGGACCACCTGGTTAGCTCTTAGCTAACAATATTGCCGGATCCTGCAGCGGACACCCGTCACATTAATGCCATAAAGTTGTCCCCTAAACTGAAATATCTCAAGCGCTGTATACTCATGTGGCCTTACTTCAAGAAATGACATTCCTTTCCAAATAATAAATTACCCAAAATCCCCCCCCCGTATACCTTTGTTAAGCCTACGCTGGTTTGTGTAATTTTAGCATACGCCCTTCAATCTTTACTGTACACACACTGTACAGTACCGTAGCTGACCTCGAAAACTCCGCGCTTCACAAGGTCCTCTGAAGTGCCGCAGTAAATAATTCCATTATTTCCCCTCTGATATTTAAATAAAGGTCCTAGTTTCTCTGCTTGCGCAGTGAGTGCGACCATTTACTGCAGATCAAATAATCTTCGAAGAGTGAAACACCTAAACCTTTTCCACTGCACAGCACTGCATACTGCACCGTAATTTAAATTTCACCAAGGAAACATTACATTAGTTGACCAAATTGCAATATGCAAGAGTACATCCTCTCCTATCCCACCGTTTGGACCGCATTGAATTTAACTATCCAACGGCCTTGAAACGACCACTCCGCCTGGTAACCATCATATTCGGCGCCGGCTTCACCGACCAGCCAGTATAATACAAGCCGCAAGAGATGCACGTATCAACAGTCACCATTTCTCAACGGACACTGGGACCGCGAACATTGAGTGATTCGAGGACCCTGGTAGAAAGCTTGGGATAATGGGTTGACTTTTTCACTGATTGCTTGATAGAGAAAGGCTGTAGACTTTTAGCGATGGAAACGCTCGAATAACAGCACTGAGCTGCATATCACAGGGCCTCCTAGGGTGTCGAAAAGGTCAGATGTTTTACTGTTGGAGAATATACGAGTAAGGTGCCGACAGCCATTCTTGGAGAACCGACATCTGAAACATCCCTGAACACAACAGATTTTTTATTTGGAACAATTGCACCTCCCGAGTATTCTCCTCTGTATATAAGATGAGCAATCGCTTCCAGTTCACGACCGGGTGCAAGTTTCCAAAGCCATCAAGAGTTACCGTGCAATTCACTCGCCTCACCTCAAACGTTACGGAACTTCTTTCAGAGCACCACTTGCCAGCTTCACGTTCCGACAATGATAAACGCGTTCGTGGCTTTCGCTGTCTCTTTGGTAGGCCTTGCTGCTCACGCCGACGCCGCCGCCGTTGAACGTGTTCCGTTCGTAAGCAGACTGTCGTCCACTGCGCAGGACGAGATTCGACGCAAGGTTGCCGCCGTCGGCGGCTGCAACGCAAATGTTTGCTTTGCCATTGATGGCAGTGGGGCCATTCCCGCTGCTGAGTTTGAGGCCGAAAAATTTTTTGTGCTCGATGTCGTTAGCGTCCTGGTTGATGACCCCGTAGAGTTGGCCGCGGTCCAATATGCAACTTCTGTCAGAACCATCAGCAGGCTCACTGCTGATGATATATCGTTCATTTTGGCTATAAAACACGAAAAACAGCTTGGGGGAGATTCCTTCGTTGTGGGTGGTATCAATGCTTGCTTTAGTAATCTGTTCCGGAGGGTGGGAGAGCCTATCAAAATTGTTTTGCTCGGCGACGGCAACAGCACTATTGGCTCGTCCGCCACAGCGAGGGCTGACCTTTTCCGCCATTTCGGGGGAGAAATTTGTACTGTTGAAGCCGGTAATGCGAGTCATGGCGGGATGCTTGCGATAGCAGGCGGCAACAGGGATCGAGTATTCAGGGTTAACGATTTTCTCGGTGCCATTGGCATTGACAAGCTTGTGGAGAGTCTGGTTCTCCAAATCTGCAAAAAATAAGGATACGCTACCTTTATGCAACTTGTCCGCGCAGAGGAATTCGGAATGGCTGCAGAGAGAACGAACGAAAAACTCAATTGGGAGGGGTCCTAAAATTGTTGCCGCAATTAGTTTTCCTGCAACTTATAAGTGCTACTTGATGAGATCGCATTGACAGAGAAACGGGTTACATTTTGAAAACGATTAAAGTGGTATGTCTACACAAATTATTGGGTTCAGTTGATCTCTTTGCAAGCTTTCATCTAATTGTGATAATTCCCTTACGACAACTGGCCGTACTTCCAACCCTGACCCTACTTTCCATTGCACATTCATACATCAGTCATAAACAAATGAACAACTTATTTCCCAAATATGAAACTACCAAAACTTTTTCCCCCACTGCAGGTGGTACTCTGAGTATATACTCTAGTAGAGTATCTACTCTAAAGGTAGGTGGTAGGCACTGGCTTCTTGAGTTTCAGTCCATGTTAACGTCGTAGGAACTGAGATAGGGGCGTATATTAATTCTGGGGAGATGATTTATATGTGCCCTTGAGCAGTTCCAGGGATGAGAGTGGACCCCTGATTAGGCAGCTAAGACGGGAGAGAGGTCTTTACTCAAAATGGAACAGAAATACGTCACCGGATGTCCTGGCGAAGTAGTCGTCTGGTAGCAGTTATAGTATAAGGCTGTACCAAAGAGCTCGATAGAGGTAAGCTGATCAGGCTAATTGTAAGCTCACATATATTATACTTGATTCCTCGCGGAACGACAGGCCTCACTTCGGAACATGAGCCTACAGTTCAAATATTGCGTTATCCAAACTTACTCCCCAGTAAAAGGGGGAACGTTTGGGTGTTTTACTCTTGGAAGGTATATCCCCAGTAAAAGTGGTTGACGAACGGTGCTATGAATTATGCAATACACAAGAAGGTCGTATTTTGCTGTATTACAAAGAAGAAGAAGAAGACTTTACCAAGCAGAAAAGGGGGGCTAGCGGCCCTCAAAAGGGGAAAAATCTATCCGAGCCAGGAACGGTCGAGTAGTCGTCGGCTGATCGCGACAGAAGTGCAAGTAGTTATTGCATGAGATACTTTCTAAAGCGGGGAGTTAATTTACTGTGGTAGATATGTGGTTGGTATCCAGTAAATTTGTTCCGGAGCGTAGATATCGTATTATTGTCAAGCCAGTTGCGAAACCGTACGATGCGTCGAAAGCGATACTTGTGATAGGGGTAAATCGGCGGGGAAGAGATCCTCAGAACCAATTACCCTGACAAGGAGGTGTTGCGAGCGACAAAAGTGCTCCCGTGGTATTGCTGAACGAACAAAAGGGAGTGTATATAGAAGAGAGTTGAGAAAGCTACAAGCAAGTATAAAAGGGGCAGAGTCTACCACCGACGCTCTGCGACTAGCGTAAGAAAAAGTTTTCTTGGGTCTGAAGTTGACTCTGAACTTCCCACTACTCGGGACTTGGCTTGAAGTTGTCTGCCAACTTGCTTCACCTCCACTAAAGGAAGCAGTTTACTCGGCTTATATAGACTTTTGGCTACCCCAAAAGTCTCAAACAAACATACTAATAACCATAAAATGTATTCACAGTAATCGTGTGAACCAGAGAGACTATTAGGAGATATTTCCTCAAGGTAAGTATCTAGGTGCCATTCCCATGCCAGCCACCCATCGGCCAGGGGTGGGAATTGATGTGGCCATTATATAGACCTTTCAGAGCTACTTGTAGTATCACCAACAACCTGGAACTGTACTGACATCTACTATGACAGCGTGTCCTAAAATGAAAAAATCAGCCGACGAATTTGCCACACTCACCCAAATTAAAAATATCTTGCAAATTCAAAAACTGTAAAAATATCTTCCCAATTCCGATACTGTATACAATTATGGTCCTCATCTAGATTTTTTTCGTGCGCGAATTTGCGCACATCAACTTGATGAGCAATAAACCTGTACCCACTCGAAAATTCCTAACGGTATGGGACAGGCATTGAGCACAGTACAATATCTAATTTTGTGAGATATTTTACAGCTTTTGAACTTGAGAGATACTTTTAAATTTGGATGATTGTGGCAAATTCATACTTTGATTTTTATTTTATGACTCGCTGGCATTAATAGATATCGGTACATGCAAATGTTCTGGGTTCGAAGAGTGACCTTAGAAAACCTATACTTTGGGCACTTAAATTAAACCCCTCGCTGATGAATTACGGGCATTGGCACGGCGGCAAGATATTTATCTTGAATAAATATCCTGTACTAGTCATTCTTGTCCGTTCACTTCCGTTGAGTGAAATTTATGATACTCAGTATGTTTGTTCGAGAATTTAGAGTTAGCCTTAAAGTCTACATAGGCGGAGAAAACTGCTCCCTCTTGGAGAGGTCAAGCAAAATGGGAGAAAACTTTAAGCACAGACCCAAGTAGTCCAAAACTTGAAAGTGAACTTATTTCCTGAGAAGACTTCCTTCAACGCTAACCCTTGAGCATAGGTGGTAGACCCTGCCCCTTATACAATGCCTTGTAGCCTCTCCGTCGCCCTCCTTGTCAATTTCTTCTCGTCCCCAAAACCATACTTCAGTAGCACTCTTAGTTCTTCCAACACCTCCATCTTGAGAAAATGGCTTTGAGAATATAATATTCGATTTATTTATCTGTATCATGCGGGTAATACCCGGCACTTCCTTCGGATCTTTGTGTGCTATTCAATAAAATTAAAGGGTTCACTTCAGATCCGACGGAGTCATTTGAAATCCGCTTCTGTTGTGATAGCTTGCGAATTTCTAATGTGCAAAACACGGGTAACTTATAGTTTGCCGAGGCCAGAGCGATTGTAATCAAACAAAGACATAGATAAAAACTCCCTTCAGGTATCCTCTTCAGATCTGATTATCCATTTTTAGTACTATATCATTCGATCCGGGCTAGATAAAATTCTTGAGTACCGCTTTTGACATCAAAATGGTCAACAAATCTTCAACACTACTGTGTTTTGACCCAAAAATGCCCGAAATCATTCTGTCGCGGAAATGTTCTGTGGCAGCGGCAATGTTTAACATCTTACGCTTTATATATATACGTAAACCTTGGACATAATATCGAATTGACTCTTGATTTCCCTGAAAAATAAACTGGGAATTAGTACTTTGAATTACTCCCCAGCTATTGTGGAACAGAGATCGCTTTGTCGACCATATTACTTAGCGCAATGGCTGCAACGGACGTTGCGGGTCTATTCACTCTTTTAGACTTTTAATAGCACACAAAGGGGAGAGGATGTTCCAGCGAAAAGGCAGGTCAGTTGCCAGGACCGAGATAAATGACCGGGAGTAATGGAATGGTGGAATTGGATGAGGTGATCGGCGTGTCTCCCCAGACGCTGAGATCCTTGTCCGGTTCTATTCGTTCCATCATGCGTACGCTTGGGTAAACTCTTTTGATTTGGTGTGTTCGCGTCGCAAGATTTGTAAGGAGAGTAGCGCGGTCATTCGCCCGTGACCAATATGCGCGTTGATACCCTGACCAGAACCAAATCAACGCTTCCCTTGGTTGCTGAATTTGCGTGAAAATTGAATCATTACATATTCATGATAAAACCAGAAACGTTTGACTTAGATCGGGGCATCCTTTCCGCTTCTATCTCCAAAGAAAAGAACGTCCATACTTATGAAGGCACATAAGATTTACTAGCGAAATAGTAGAGTGATAATCCCATAATATTTGGAGATTTCAGGTCGAGCTTTCGCATCTTCATATGGAATCTGAGGTAGATTCTTCGGATATGCTACAACGTATTGTATTTGTGCAAGCGAGCGTCGCCGTGTCCTACCGTTTGGATACGAATCCTATACTGCATTTGCGGGGAAATACTGCGCTGGCGCGAAACACGTGCTATAATCCCGCTAAAGGCGCACTGTATTCGGCCAGAGTCGCACTATAGTCGCCCAACACCATCATGCACTTTGGCAACGCAGCATTGTAATTGTGCTAGTGAGTTCGTCAATTCCTGCGACAAGTGAAAGGAAACCATTGATCTTTTGAATAATTAAGCTTGACTGATTAATTTCACGTCATGAATGGAGCACTGGGCGCGTGTATTGTTGCGCGTTCATCGCTTACCGAAGTTTCTCTGCGGGCATCACAACGATCAAGGCGCGAAAAATTATGTAACTGTATGAATATGAAATGAATGAGTAGTATACTCTGCTGCGCTGGCGGGAGGAACACAAAGGCAGTGGAAAATGCGATAGAAATATTCCACCTTAGCAGGTACTGGAAAAAGGAGCGGGGCATAGCGGCAGTAAACATACCAAGGGAGTCACAACCTTTTACACCGCAGGTGCGCTCATTAATTCCACGCTAATTCGCTGAGTTGAAGTCAAAAAGGCGCTGGGTGACTTAATACTTATTCAGTCACCTGAACAACGACGCCTGCAAATGGATTACTTGATTTATTTTTAATCCTACAAATAAAAAGCGAATTAATTATCTCTTTGATTCTCAAACACGCTTTCAGCGATCTGTGCTAGTTGGAATATTTACAACGAAAATTACTATCCGTAGTTGGACTACCATTCAAGTTTCGCATAGATCAATCTTAAAACTTTTCAATAATTCATCCTAATATAGGCGCTACAGCTTCTTCAAATTGAAGTTTTGATTGAAGGAAAAATTTATATCCTCGTTTTGGTACAGTGTAAAACCTCTTTATTCTGAACAAAGAGGAACAGCATCACCCATCTCGAATCACTCTTTCGTTCGCTACGTTATTTCTTTGAATTCATTTTCCAACAACTTAGCAGGTCTTCGAACTAGGTACGACTAAATCATTTTAGTACATTTTCTGTGAAGAGATAATACAACGCAAGTTCCACCCAAAATGGGCCCATATTGAGTTACATATGATGATACGTGTCTACCGAATCATTGCAGAGATCAACTGCATCGCGCAGTCCATAAAGAGGAAAAAGAATGTGAAGGAATCGTGTAAGGTCTATCCCGAACTCACGAACTGGTTTCGTAAGAAACACTGACTTTTCAGTGGCTCGGAACATGTCAGGTATCGCAACCTGATTTTTGCCTACAAGTGTGCAATCTAAAAGTGGTTGCAAGTGCAAGTAACAAGCATACAGAAAGTTGCTTGATTTAGCTGAGGAATGAAACTTAATATCCTCTACTTAACTTCAAGACCTCCAATGACATATCTGATTTATTTTTAATCTTTCCATCGATTGTTGACTTGAAAGATAACAAAAAATGACAGCGAAAGCATTTCGCTATGTACATATTTCTTCTTGAGGATAAACTAAAATGTACCGCATTCCAGCAGTGAGGTTAGTATGTTTCTCCTTTCCTTCTGCATCTTTGCACTTTCAGCATGTATATATTGCTCTTCAGAATTTTCTGTATACATAACGCCAACAGCATGCGTAGTTCTAAACAGAACCAAATCACTGTCATGAACTGTCATGACAGGAATAAATTCGAAGCTTAGAATTGAAACGAGGTTTCATCTGTGCCACACTCAATAGTCTTACTGGACTATATGGCTGAACTCCGACAAGTACTAGTTTTCTTTGATACTCCAAGCATTAATACCCAAAAGGTAGCAGTAATTCTCCGCTGCAGTTATTAACTTCCTTTTCTCGCCAAAAAAAGTCCCTGTCTCCCCTTCAATATCTGAGATTGCACGCAGGAAGTAGTACATGGCGGAGAGCACGTCGCATTTTCAGGTCAGAGGTTTTTATTACAATCTTTATACGAGCGATTTGGTCTATTTATGCCCATTCCACCATTTTTGAGCGATAAAAATTTGGATTGAGTGTTTCTGATTTCTGTATATACTCTCTGAAACCAGTACGATGGCAAAATTATTCCTAGACGGAGAGTATCGGTCTTTGCCTTCTAGACACAAGCAAAAAGTTTATTCACATTTCATTGAACGGCCTTAATCTGGCCGAATGTGGTTAAGAGCGTTTCATGATATATTTTCCTTTAGACAAGATTTTGACTGGATTTTACCCTCTTTTTTCAACAGAAAAATCAAAAATAAGTGCTAACATCACGAGTTTCTAGCCGAATTGTAAACCTGGATAATTGAGTATCTTTCCCGGAAGCCCCAGTATACCCTTGTCTGACACTCTAAACATTTCATCCAAATGTCCTTCGCTGAATCTCTTGGAGGAAACGCGCAGCATTGGGCCTTGGGTTTGCATGTCAAAAACATAACAATAGCTCACAATCAATGTAAATGATATCAATGATAGCAAATTTTATAAACTAAACGTTTCATGCTCTAATGATAGCTCTAAAACGTGCTGGGATATGATAAAAATATTCTAAAAGGATCATATCGATTACTCTTTTCTTGTAAGATTTTCGGAATTTTGGCTGTGGCCTCATAAGGGTATGATATTGATTAGTTCCTTTAAATATCTTTGCTGTAGTATGAAGGAGCTGTCTACGCAATTTAGAAAACTCTTATCGAGAGAGCTGGATATCTTTGGATACAAAGACCTGGACAGAAAGATGCGAGCTTTTAGAATTGATCATTGGAAGAAGGGAAAATGGGTTGTTAATTACTCTGACAGATATGTGGGTTGGTACGCAGTAAATTTGTACCGGAGCGTAGAGACCATTCGTTAATAAATTTATTGTCTCTTCCATCGCTGACTCCTGAAATTCGTTTCAATAGCCTATTGGACAGTATTCAATGGGTATCAGACGCAGTGTTCATAGCTTCTAGCCCAAGCAGTGCTGTAATATCAGCATCAACGATGTAAAATGTATCAGTTATACTCGGAACTCCAAGTGTAACATCGATGGGTATAAATAATCTGCCAAGTGACCTGTTTGTAGCAACTGCGAAAGTTAATCCATTCCTGGATGGTAATATTCTCTTATATTGAATTTCTAGTGTATAACGTATTCTGCTCAAAATATTTCAGCCCAGTGCAGATGATGGTGTCTCTGTATCGCTAAACGTGTTAAAGTGATGCCTGTGATGTTTTTAAACCTCAATACTCCAATATACACATCAGTCATACTTAAAAAGCCAATAAAACCCTCCTGGTACTGCTTTCTTGCTTTCTTCCCCGACGCGGAATCGCACATTATGCCTGATGTTTCTTTGTGCCCCTCTGTCGCCAAGAATAGAATACTACACGGAACATATGTTATGTTTCGAAGAATGAGCAATAAATGACAGAAAGCTGTGTTTTAAAAAAATATCTCACCATAGTAGATCGGTCGCTAGTTTGAGTTGTTTTTATCCGCTAAGTGAATAAAAAATCTGCAATTCAAATGATTTTCTTAACGTTCAAGCCGTTTTTTGGGTCAATGTTGTTTCCATGGCCAATTTATTCGCTTCTTAGTTGTTTCAGAAAAAACATACCTAGATAATCGGTCTCTCTATATGGCAGTGGTTATTAGCGGCAAGTAATTCTGTTGTGCAGTGATACTTCTGATTTTATTTTTCTCCATCTTGAACGAACTCATTTTGTTGTAGAGCTTCCTCAACCTTTTTAGCGAGAAGGGAGTAAAATTAAAAGCAGAATAACTGGTAAGATTGTTTTCTGACCGCTCATTATTTATTCTCTTTTTAGGTATATTCCCGAAGTTTCGCTGGTATTTACTAAGGTTGAGACAATATCCCATCTAGTGAGTTGCCGAATCTGTTCCGAAATTACGATATTCACGTCTGAGCTGATTCCATCTTCGCAGATTTTGCACACATTTGTGAATTTTGGTCACAAATCGTAGTTGAGTAGTTGTAGGAGATTGTAATTTGAACAGGGCCCTCTTACTACTATTGATACTCTATGAATTCTTTTCGTAAGAATTCAGTCTTGTGAAAATCCATGTGGAACTGGGGAGGAAACTGCGGAGTGTGGTCTATGGTATATATAACTGGTTTGGTGAGCCCATTAGAAACATAATCTATTCGTTTATTATTCAAAAATATCATTTCAAGTGAACGTCACAGTTCTCGCAAAGCAAGCTAGATTTTATTCTGATATACTTTTTTGATTAGTAATTGAGTTGTGGTATATTCATTGTTCTACTATCCAGCATCTTTCCTAACCACGCCTAGAATAAATGAGATGAATGGTAATACTGGGATCCCGGGTGCCAGCGTTGGATTATGCCGCTGGGTTCTGGGTGTCGGAAATAAATTGCTGGAACGGATTGTGAACTGGGAAGCTATAAAATACTACCGAGAACATAGGTTTGAGGGTATTGGAGGAAAATTTCAGATCTGGCCCCAATGGTTTTCGTAGGCTTTGCCAAGTTCCTGTTCCGGGCAGCGTGAGGGGCAGAAAAAAGTAAAAATCAAAAACAATCTAGACTAAGCTGAACAAAACAGCCCGAGGGAGCACTTTCAATTCCCATGAAGTGATACATCAGAGAGGTCTCCAGGCCCCGACTGTATCACGAGGATAAATGATATGAGACGAAACGTGTTGAGTGGTCCCTTTACATGAATCTTTCTAGCATATTTTATATATATGGAAGTCATTACGTGATTAATAGCACTATATTTTATTGTACCTGTACAGGTCCTCAGGAAAAAAAAACAAGCAACACAATTAATAATATGAACGAAGCATTCACTTTTCGGAGAGGGCGGTATTTTGTACTGTCTAGCAAACAGTCCGTACAATTGAGGTTTCTCATTGATGTGTTGTGAAATTTGTTGTGAAATTTCCCTCGTAAGCTTGCCCTCTTCCATAATTTGGTTCATGTATTTGAGCCACCAGAGTGACTACTGCCTCTGCTGACTACTTTGTTTGCATAATTAGCTTGTTTATGGTGGTTATAATCCGTAGTGCTGTCTTTTACTTGATCACAAGCATGTGTAACACCAAAAGAAGAAGAGAATACAGCAGGGAATATATCAAACGTACAATGTGTGTTTACGGTTGTCGCCCCAGACGTGTTGTTCTGTAGTAAATGGATTAAAATCGCCCTATATTCCGCATTAATGTCACCAACGGTGGTCTCAGTATCGCTGATAATAGGAAAAAGAGTGAATACTGCACTATTTTACTTGCACTTTGGTGGAATGATTGGAAAATTATGGGTGAATATGATAGGGGGGCTTCGACGTGGCTGTGATCCACAACTGGAAGCAAGTCACGCTGTCACGTCTGCATCTCGGTTGCATTTGCATCCGCCGGACTGTAAGCCACTCGAGATAAGGCCACGTTGGCAGCGTACCGTTGCTCAAGGACTTGATGTGCGATCAGAACCCGTCGGACAGGTCTATATAACCGACAACTTGGAAACCTTTGGCACAACTTCTGGTCCCTCAAGTCGTCGCTTGTTCTCCCGCCTCCCTCCCTCCACTCATCCTTCATGGCCCAATAACAAGCCGTCTTTTGGTCTTGATTTATGTTATGCTTTATTTATGATTCGTTATTTATGGAATTCTGATTACGCAAACGCAGCAACTGGTGGAAGTTTGATTTGGTTCTGGTCAGAGGATCATCACGCATAATGGTCAAGGGCGTATGACCGCGCTACTCTCATTACAACTCTTGCGACGCGAGCACACCAAATCTAAAGAGTTTACCCAAGCGTACGCATGATGGAACGAATGGAACCGGACAAGGATCTCAGCGTCTGGGGAGACACGCCGATCAACTCATCCAATTCCACCAATCCATTACTCCCGGTCATATGTCTCGGTCCACAGCTCACCTGCCCTCTCGCTGGAACATCTTCTCCCCCACGTGTGCCTCCCCAGGCCGGCCATTGCTGGCAGCGTACGTGCACTCAAGACAAGTAAGGTTGGCACCAAACGGAAGCTGTCACACTACACCCCTTTGAGGTACCATCCCCGGAAGAAGCGCCCCGCGCCATAGCCGCTGTACAGCAGCATCCGGAGATTCGAGTGATCAAGCATTTTTAACCCTGCCTTCACCAGTTCTGTCTCGAGCAAATGTTCAACACGAAGGTTCAAATCAATCCCAACTACTGGAGCAAGTAAGCTGCATAAGTTATCCCTGTTTGCTGTAGTGCGTACTTATTTAGTTATCCCTGTTGCTGTTAGCTATTTGCTTTGATAAAGTGTTATGTGTTTCTCTATTGTTTTAATTCACCCTGAGAAAAACAAAAATCACAAATTACGAAAAAGAAGAGCCAAAAACAGACCAGGTCGAAATTCAATTCCTATCAGGGTCCTAAGTCTTCATGATTGACCAAAAAAAAATTTCTGCCCAAATATGCACAGTTTGGCAGCACAAAAGATTTTTAAAAGAAAAAATATGCATAGAGACGTATTTATCGATACATAGACTCTGCAGAGCGAGTGGAAGCTCTGCTTGGAGTATTTTTAACACGAAAAAGCCCCCAGGTCCGAAAAAAAACCCTAGATGTTGCACTAGCGGCCAAATGTAGAATACGTAAAGATCTTTGATGCGTATTTAGCGGATTAATGATCTGAAAACAAAGAGAATTGCTTCCAGAGAGCTTTAGATCATTCACATGATACGTTCACTCCTGTGCTTGAACTGGGTTTGAAAATTCGTCTGCATATTTCAGTTATGTCCCAAGACAGCAATTTAGGGTAGAGCAAGAGGCAAGACTGACTGAGATTGATAAGGCCTCAACGAGAACCGAATAAAATCGGGACTGAATTTTAATTCACTGAGATGATGTGTTATGGAAAGAAAGCACAATCAAGCTTAGTGGCCAAAAACTGATGTAAGTAGGCGAGGCAGTAAAATTTGCTCTACTTGAGTGAGTGAAATATGCCAAGATGCAAACAGAACTGCGGTTTTAGATGAGTGAGATGCAGTACAAACTTCTCGATGATGGCAGTCCCTGCGTGAAGAATAAACCCATTAGTAACCTTTCTGTACACAGTATCCCTCCAGTAGCCCTCAAACACGGCATGAGCACTGTAGAGAGGCGCTAGTGAAACATGATCACTGCAACGAGACATAAGTGCAACTATCGCACTGTAATCTGACACCGATGCAACTTGTCAAGGGTACAGAGCCAATTAGACGGAGTCCCCACTATGGATACCTGGCCCACTCCTAGATACATTCCAGGCAAGACGAATCAGCAAGTACCTTGTGCTATCTCGCCAAGTAGATCAATGGAACTCTGCTATGATGGGCAGAGTTCTCAGTCTCACCTTAACATTCTGGGTAAACCCCAGAACCTTGTAGTACTACGCCCCTATGACCGTTCTTCTTGAATACCTTTGAATTTAGTATTGTCTGCTTACCATTCATTTTCACTCTCGTTTCTAATACGTCTCTGTATAAAGCATGATCAGGTGTTCAGGTATTCTCACCGGAAGATCCAACCATAAGTTCGACTATCGTATACCTTTTGTACCCCATAACCCCACATCCGATAGACTTGACGAGCAGGTGAGCCCGCAGTTACCTGACATGTAGAATTGTGGAACAATCCGTGCAAAAAGTCATGATTCTTTGGTAGTTTCAGTGTACTTGACCATATTGTGACTTATGTTTGATGTAAATCATTATTGGTAGTTGATATTGGATGTGTCAAAAATTTCGTGGCGTTTTACATGCCTTAAGACATCGTATTACTGAGAATAACATACATTCGCTCAATTTATCTGCCGAGAATCTACCCAGTTATGTTTTTTGTGTTTCATTCTCTAGCAAGGGCAATATTTAACGTCTTCAGGAAGTAACTTATTCTTTAAGTGTGAAACGGAAGTCCACGTTGTAGAACATAAGTGACCTGTGTCTTTCGGATGTAAGGAAAATCAAAAACGAAAAAAACAGTTTGATGAAATGAAAAACAAATAAAGAGCCCCACATAAATGATAATTTTTTATTATTAATGCGGCTCCTGTGTAGCCCTCCAGATTTTCATCTCATGCTATTGTTGAAAACAGTTTATATGAAAATCAGGATCATGAAGACAGAAATTTTAGTGTGAGTTCAACTGATTCTGGTACTTAGACACTGAATCACAACAAGAAACTGATTCCAACGCTGGAGCGTTGACAATTTGTGAGAAACCACAGCACAATAGTATTTTGTTTACTATCGTTTGAACCATGTCAACGTTACACTTCTCAGGATGGTAGTCAAGGCGGTTCATCATACTCTTCGATATCGCATTGCTTTGATACTTTTCCATACGTAATATATTTGTGCCGCATTTATTTGTTCTACTGCAAAGCATTCATACATGACTTGCCTAGATTGAATCATGAGGCTTAGTTCTTGGGTGCCAGTGGCAACTTGAAAGGCCGAGGTAGTTAGCAATGGTGATGACTGGTTGGTATGGATTGTTAGCCGAATAGCCACTGAATACCACAATGGAATTTGTTTTGAAGAGATTGGCAGGAGATCTAGACTTTTGCATAGATATTTTACTTCAGGAGTCCAAAACTTCGATCCATGTGGGTAACAGACAAACCACATTCACGCAAGCAATATAACAAACACTCACCTGAGCCACACTATCCAGAGGGAGCTCGTGCAATTACTTGGAAGTTACACGTCGCGGAGTCCTTGAGCTCCCAACTGTGTCACGACATTTTGCAAAACATATTGTGCGATTCCAGTTGTCTGGATTTCATAACTATTGTTACTTGAAAGGAACCCTGAACAGCAGAATATCTCTAGGAGTTGTTTAGAATGACACAGAAGCGTGCGGAGGGTATTCATAAATTAAATGCAAATGCAGCGGCGAGTTTAAACCTGCCGCGCCTGCATCACTTGGAGACTAAAGAAAAAATGGGTAACGAAGTCGTCAAGCCCCGGTTGAGAGGAGGAGATGCGACGGGAAGCAGCGATGGAAGCAAAGTGGCGGAAAAAACCCGACCCAATGTCGCCCAAGGCGCCATAGAGTTCAATCCCAAAAGGATAGAGAAGGATATCTTTTTGGTCGCAGTAAGTGCCGTAAAGAAGATGTGTTTCGCACTATGTGAGTGTCGCGGCAGCTCATACAGTAACAGTTCTTGGCGAGATGTGGCGGCGACCGGATGGGTGTGAAATACCATCGACGGTGATATCGGCAATGTGAAGCCTATAGGCAGCGGAAATGTAGATGTCCATTCGTAACGCGGGAACTCCGAATGCAAATACGAAGTGGGAACCTGGTAGAAGAGCGAATGATCGACGAGGGGGACGATCCCAACTTACTCACTGAAGCGGGAGAGAAAGTTGCGGAGGACGTGATGTAGACGAGTCATTCCGTCTTCGTATTTGCAGGTCAAAGCGTGTTGGCCGCTTGGATCTAAGACGGGTGCGACGTCGGCCGGGCGCAAAGAGCAGACAATGCATCAAGTATATCCAGGGATTCTCGCGATTCCTATAAAGGGAGTCAGAACGAAATTCGAAGGTGACGGGATGATAAGAGCGAGGTAGCAGAACGAGGGATTTCTTCAAGGTAGCGTTTGTGGGAAAGGGTCAGCATGTCTGAGATAAGTCCAAAAGAATCAATTACACTTGCTGCATAAGCAGCCTCGGTAATATCCTAAATTTGCAGTTCAAAAAGAGATTAACAAGGAAGAGGATTGAGAGGCTATAACGTAGTATAAAAGTGGCAGTTTCTACCAAATACTCTCAGGGGCTAGCGTTGAATAAATTTTTCTTAGGGCAGAAGTTGACTTGCAACCTTCCAGATTACTTGGGTGTGCACTTGAAATTGTCTCCTAACTTGCTTGACCTCTCCCAGAAAAAGCAGCTTACTCAGCTTATATAGACTTTATGGATAATCTTAAAGCCTCGGGGACGCATATCAAATGCCAAAAAGTGCACCAAACCAATTCATGTGGACGAAAGAGATCAGCGATAAGAGACTTCTAAGAAAAATATCCACATATACTCCTCACAATTACCACCCTCAAGATCAAAGAAAAGAAATTCCTGCAAAATATCCATGCTACCCATGCAGTCCAAAAAATTTCCTTAGCGTGGTTCAAAGCATTCTGTGGCCTGTAACTGCGATATACGGACCAATAGAAATATACTTATTCAGCTCTATTGCCGATTCCTCTGGGCATACCATCCTACCTCCTTATATACAGTTTCAAACTCTTGAAATTTGTGGCGCCTGAACAGTACCTACTGTATACCAGCGCAGCACTGCTACTGCACAGTGCACAGCATACTTCTAAAAATAATTGAAAATAAAGTTGATAAGACAGTTCCACTTAAGTCAGCGCAGCACGCCAACTCAGCTAGCGCATCATGCCAGCGTTGTAATTTGTTTTAAATTAGCCAATTTTTCTGACGTCGGACAAATTTTTTTATCGTTACTGAAATTGGATCTGCTCAAAAGGGACTACTGGCTGACCTCGAAAGAAGAAATAATCTTATAGAGGCTTTTAAATATGCACATCTGCAGAGAATTTCCGAAAAGTATCAGGCACAACACACAGCAACCTCTTCGCTGCACTTAAGTTGCGAAGCCTACAAATCCTCTTAGATGAACGAGAAGCACGACAAGTCGTAAGTACTGTACTCATAAATTCTATTGCTTCCAATATGAACCTTAATACCACTGCCACTACTGCGGCCAGTTAAAGAACAAACAAGAAAAGGACCCATGTCCCCAAAACGCAGTTTGTTGGGTATTCTACTGAGTGTTTCACATTTGCTGTTGCAGTGCAGCTACTGGAGATCGCAATGCACGTGAAAATAAAACAAGGTTAGAATGTGAGAAAAGAAAAAATTTGTCAGAAAAAAGGCACCCAAGGACTCCCTGAAGAAAAAAAAGCCGTTGCCGTATTATAACGGCGCAATACTGCACTACAGGATCTTGAACGTGAAAGAGCTGCTCAATTTCGAAGGAAGGCAGATGATATCCAATAAAGCAGAAAAGTCTTGTTATCGACATGGAAAGCCTACTAAAGCAGCTCATATTCTCTATATTAATAATATCTAATTCTCTGAAATAACACTGGAAGTGGCTGCTATCGCTAGAGAATAATCATGAGAGTGAAAAATAGCATGAAAATATGTCCTAAAATTAACCCTTTTTCGATCTATTGGGGTACTTAAAGAGTTGGCTGGTCTTGCGCCGGCTTTTAAGAGAAAGTTAAAAGGTAACACTGGTCACCATGCATGATATACCGTGCCAAAACTGACCATGTCTTTCAAATATTAAAGCACTTCATATTACCTCCCTTTCCGAGTTTCATCCTGTGCACAAATAAAGGCCTATTTTTGCAATTACGGCTTTTCTGACCATACGCTGTTATACGAGACACTGAGTTGGGTACCTTACAATTCTTAAATGTTTGGCATATCCAACGAAACGCAATTTACGCAGTCATTTTTTCCTTATCTGATTGAATGATAGATATTAGTGACACCAAAATTGATTAAACATGAGATTCACTAACAGTATCACGTCGAATAACATATCACGGTTCTTTGTTGATTAAAAATTCAGAAGGTACTTTAAAAGAGATTGTGGGGACAGAATGGCTAGATGAGTCTATTAAGAATAAGATTAGTTCCATTGGTTAGTTAGGGTATCAGACTCCCACTTCAAATTTTGTTGTGAATTGAGGTATCACCAGTATTATTTAGTCTTAAGAGTTTCATTGCAGTCTTTTTTACTGGAAAAGACCATTGAAGATCGGGGTAGTAGCACCAGTAGAATATCTGGTAACTGAGTCCATGATGTGAAAAATATCCAAAAATTCCACAAAGAAGTGATCCAAACAATTCAATTCATTAAAGCCGCGAGATAGAGGAGTTATAGGTACTACACGCCCACGATATACTACTTGTTGTACTAATAATGTTGTAACATATTTTTGATAGAAATGAATTTTCCATACGGCCTGAGATTTGTTTAAATATATTTCTGGGAAAATAAAAATAATGAACATGATCCACTAATGTTATTGAGTTGATTGAAATATTTGCGGAATTGAATTCTATGCTTTTACCCGCTATATCAATAATATTTGACTTTTTTGTAACATTTCTTCCGATAATCGATTGCGATAATCCACTAATTATGTGGATGAGATTGAGGATGAGAGTACAGAAAGGGAGGCTACGGACTATTGGGTGATTTATGCCATGTTGTTTAGCGACGGTCTTGAAGTGGGGGACCTATTCTTCGTCAAAAGCTGCTGGTACGGGAGCTCCGGGAATTGCAAAGGTCTTTCTAGGTATAACCGGGTTGTGGAATCGTTTAAATGAATAGCCATACAGGAAAGGTTCTCGAGTCCCAAACGGTCATCAGTCACAAGGAGTGTCTTCTAGAAATTCCCGCCTATTGCAATGTGGGTTCAAAGTCGCGAGGCACTGATGGGACCGACCGAAGTGCCCGCATATTATCTGTCTTTAATTGCTTCTGCCATCAGAACCCTGGAATAGCTGTTGTGAAATGTGGCACACTGGCCCTGGATATTGGCCGTCAATTACTCGAATACAGGATCCCTGGTGTGGTCAGACCGTATGTCTCCAACAAGGGGTCGGAATGTGTTCGTGCGTAGTTCACCAATTGAAGTTTTGAGTTCATTGGTGAACATCCGAAATAAGATTTGCAGAAGTTTAGTGCGTGTATTATACGGTCCACTTCTACAATCTCAAGCAGGCTTCCAGATGGTTTGCAAATTAGGCATGCAGCTAAGCTTACTTAAGCCTAAACACCTTTTTTCGGTAGTTATGGTATGATGAGGCCATCAGTTTAATTTAGATGTTCCCCAGCGGTAATTGGATTCCTCGCTTAGTGAGCGACGGCGGGTCTCATGTCAACCACTGCGTTGTAATCAGCTCTGGTCTTAAAGCTATCTTGGATTGAGAAGAACTGTTTGCAGTTGATTATACCCCCCAATCCTTGATTTGTTTTGCCAGTACTTGCTCTGAGAAGTTGTGGGTGGGTGAAGTATATGAAGTTCTCATTTAATAATGCGTCCTCAAGTTACCTCCTTTGATCAAATGATCCATTGATCCGGTTGAGTAATGAGGTGTCCCGTCGTTACAATATTCCGAAGAAGTGCTTGGCTCATGGACTTTATAAGTCCGTCAGCGCCATTACTTGCGCTTCTATCGAAGCGGATGTCAGAAATTACTCTGTTGTGAAAGGCTTCTCTGACAGCGGTGATGTAGAGCATTTTGGGCTTCCCAAAAGTCCTAGAACCCTTGGATATCACATCAAAAAGACTTTTGATATCCGTGAAAAATTAAACCGGTACAAGCTTTTTGAGAAACACTTTCAATTACTTCGATAGAGCAATGGATATAACGAACATGTCGTAAAGCCAATAACTTCTTGAGACACTGTAGAAAACGTAACCTGTCGAAAATCACGAGACTTATGACTTAAAACAATATTGAGTCTACGTTGTCATCTGCATAGGCGATGAATATCAAGTGACCAAGTTGCGAGGATAGATCCTGGTTATTTGCAAAGGGAGAATCTGAAAAACTGGCAATCAGTATATTCTCCAGTACTAGTTTGGAAACTTTCAGGCGAATGCGATTACCAATTGCTTATTTTATCTCCGTTATTATCCCTCCCACTGTTTAACGATGAATTTGATCGAACATCTTCTCCATAATCTGCGCCAGCTGAGCTATTTCAAGGAGGCAGTCGAGTATTGAATTTGCTAGTCATGCTAATTTCATGCGCATCGATCTAAAGTTCTTGAACGATGATTCCTTGGGTAGGCATTCGAGTTTCAGCAGATAAGTGATTTGGTCGATATAGAAGTTACTGTGGTTCTTGTCGAGTACGAAGCCGATGAATTTGGACGGCAACGAATACTCTTCTTTAATCTCAAATCTGCTGCTGGTAGGTTTTTTAGAGCTTTCGAAAGTCTTTGTCTCCACAGTGGATGAGTTCTTCCACATAACGACCACTCAGGCCCTTGAGTGTCCCTTTATCCTATAAAATTCAAAGCACGGGCCCCATGGGAAGTGGTTTCATCCTCATTCCTTTGCATTGATATTTTTCCAGCGTCTTATGACAAAATTTCCCTGCGTCGCATAGGCCGTAGAGAGTTCAAAGCAACATAAGACACAGATATAGGTCGAGTTCGAGTTTTTGAAGTGTTTCTTTAATGTATATATCCCTTCCGAACGGTTGGAGTGATTAAAGATAAGCTTGCATTATATATGCTGCCCATACGTCGAATCATAATATTGCTGCCAACACTAAGATCAGTCACATGGATTGTGGCTGCAATGTAGAGGGTGTCTGTAACAGGATGTCTATCATCTATCACGATGCTCTCCAATATGGTAAAGTACCTTGTGTTTTGTCTCTCGTCTATAGATGACTTGATTGACAGAACGAAGACCCGGGTAGATTGTTACGATTAGGTGCAACCTCTTCCTTAAGAATTACTTTACATTTTCCGCGATTCGGAAGGGCATTTATTTATTGCTTCTTTGCATGGTCCATTTCTGATGTTTTGGATCGATCATAGGGCGTTTATTTCTTGTTTCTTTGTATTGTCCATTTCTGAAGATTTGGCTCAATCCTCTCTTTCGTCCAAGAACTCTGTTGCAAAAATTAAGCCATCCTCAGGTGGCTTAAATTGAGCCAGGGCTTCCTCAAGATCTGGAAGAAACGTGAAAAAGATGGATTTGGAAATGAGGTAGGGCCTAACTTGAGCGATGTTGAATGGTTTTGGCAGTCCATTAATCAAAGTCTCATAAATACACCAATTTTATATACGTTTCAACGGTAGACACTTGAAAAGTCCCTTCCACTCTCCCATTGGACCACTTAAGACTTTCTCACGACAAACAAGAACTTGATCCTCAGACGGTGAGGTGCGATGAGTTGATGGTGGTACTGCATGTTTTAAGGCACGTTTTGGTTTCAGTTTTGATATTTGGACTTGAGTCTCCAATATTGCAGTTTCGGCGATTTCCCACGGTGAAAACAAAGTAGAACGCGCTGTGCGAAGTCTAGGTTGTGCAGAAAGCTTTGGGAACTCTCCAAATACGAGTGCTGATGGAACAAGTCCCTTTAGGCAGAGATTATCGTTAATTGCCTTCCCAGGGCAGGCTAATGCCAGATCCATGTCCATTTTGGGTTTATTTTTCATGCTGTTTCGACATATTTGTCTCAAGGGCTCATTATATCGCTCGCATAGTACCAGACTGGAGTGTGACTCAATCCCAATTTTCTCGACCTTGATGTCGGAGAGGCGGGAGAGGAAGATGAGTTCACCGCCAAGATATGGCCCTTGATTAGTTACGATACGGATGGGAAGCTCAGTGTATATTGAGGCCCAGGAATGATTTATTTCTTTTCATACATCTTCAGTTAAAACTCCTTCAAAGAATCTTGCCGCGCTGAATTTTGTACCTCAATTGAACATAAGCAGAACGCGAACCCCGTCGATTTACATAATATATAGAAGTATTCGTTCGTTGAAGCCAATATTTTCGGCTCCTAGGGTTACTAGAAATCTTATTGGCTCGTTTTGGTCTTTTTTCATTGATTAAAATCTCGCGAAATGCACTTGAGGATCTTCATCTTTTTGGAGTCCCGCCTTCGAGCGTGAGAGTTTGATCATGTTGAGCAGCTTTATTGCAGGTGGTTGGAATAAAATACGGTGTAACTTCGAAAGTTGCGGCCTTGTAATATGTATACCCGGGGAACCCAGCAAAGCTACTTAGAGGTTATAAATTTGCGACCTGAACATTCTTACGTACCAGTCATCGATTTAGACCACTTTTTTGTTCGACGTAGAGTGGGTGACTCGTTTTATCAGTCTTTCAGAGACTGTAAAAGTGGTGAGCGACTCCTTGTCTAAGATGGCCATTCCAAGTAGCACAGGTATGTCTGCATTGACGATGTCGAATTTGACATAAATAGTGGGGATATCGGGAGGCTGGTCGATTCTCACTGACACTCGATCAAGGCTAGGATAGGGTGTATCGGCGAACCTGAATCTGTTGACGGATGGGAGTACATTATTCACTCGCATGCCGTGAGATTGCTGCATATGGGTTATTTATTTGCGATCGGCCACAGATTTAGGTGCCCCATTTCTGCAAAGTAAAACCAATTGGCCGAATTTGAGAGGATCATTTTTCCATCTATGCAACATAAATATTCCACATGAAAATTTCCCACTCGGAATATTTTTTCTCATTCTTATTAAGGCGAAAAGAACCTAAATGTAAATTCTGTCGCCTAGACGAAAATTTGAGGGCACCTGATTATATTCCTCATCTTAAAAGTAATATGACTCAAACAAATGTCAGGTTCGGCGGATTCGATCAGGCATTTCCTTTTTATTCATACTGGTTGCTTGGAGTATCAGCAGGGTCGGAGAGTGAGAATTAAATTCGGCGATTTTCTCATTTTAATCGGGAGATTCAGTGTCGCTGCCGATCTTTCAGTTGATATTCTGAAATAAAAATTCTTCCCCTTTGATGAATTCTGTGGGAAGGTGGGTCCGGCATTCTCCATTCTTGATCCTGCGGGGATTATGCGCTTCAATAGCTCCAGGAGCGCATCAATGACTCGTTTTCAAGTTTGGAGCCTCACATTTGTGGCATTCATTGCGTCGACGGGAATCTTCAAAGGGCCAGGTTTGTCTACGGTTTTAATTTCCCTTCTGCGGTCCATGATTCTTAATCGGACGCGTGATGCCTCTAGGATTGCGGCCATAGTGAGTCATGTTGGTCAACGTCTCATTTGTCCCTTCGACTGCATAAATTACATGTGCATCTTTTGTCGGACTGGTAACTAGGCGGATTTGCCGAAGGATTTGGATCGGTTTGCTTTCATCATTCTTCTGTATATTAACTGCTAATATACCCCGCTAACTTTCGGTGTATTCCACAGCAATTCGGGGCTCGACCGGATAGCAGCAAAAATTCCTTTGATGATTGAAAACTGCTTAGAGCGTGAATTGAATCAAGCCCTACCGCTGTTCGAACGGACTGAAATCGATTATCTGCAATCACGAACGAGTAGAATTTAACCTCTCAATGCCGGTAAAATCGATGTAAAGAAACGTTGTTTTCGGCGTCGCCTGCCTTTCAGGTTCTCCGATATCCATGACTCTTGCAAAGAATCAATACTCACCATTCATTCTAACTGGGACTAAATAGGTCACTGAGGAGTGAAATAGACAATATGATATGTTACTCAGGCTAGCAAGACTGTTTCATGTATTATTTCGGTAAAACTTTCATCACCAAGAATGGCCTGACCAGCGGAAGAGAGAAGCTTCGTGAACGAGTATCCTCATGTAAATGAGTAAAGTCTTAGCTACACACGGATTGGCGTGGATGACTTGTTGAATACCCACGAAGAGGATGTAGTCATCGCTTGGAAAGGTTTGGGTGTTTTACTCTTTGAAGTTATATCCGATCTATCCCATCGTTCGTGGAGAGAGGTGCGGCTTAAATCGCTGGCATAGAATGGTGCAACAACCGATAAGGGCGGAAGCATCATGAAAAGGAGGAATATAATAAGGCAGACGAAGTGAAGGCTGTTCCAATCGCAGAAGCCTCTGCAGAGCGCCTCAGATATACTAATACGAGGACTAGGAAGGCGTTTGGAGACATTGAAATACAATTAAGACAAAAATAATTGCGTCAGACGATTGTTCATTACAATTTCTCATTGCAATAAATTCTTCCGCAATGCTTGCATATTCTCATTGAATGCATAGAGGCCAGACAAGAGCCGTGCAGATAAAGAAGGGGGCGTTGTATAGTTTACAGAGCCGTATGTCGGGGGTGGTCTGGAGATGGCACCTCAAATTCAAGTCACATGGCTACGGATTTAGCTCTGCCGCACAGGAAATCTCTTGAAGGTAATGGTATTTGCACTATTAGACCACAATAAAGTCGGGGAAATGGATTTAGTAAATGGGTTTGGTTTACTGTGAGGTTGGTTTAATGCGAGTAGTGCGATGGTTCGGGGTCCCACGGGCCCCTACGAAGATTCCCTAAAGTAAACGGTACTGTACTGTACAGTACTTCCAAGAGTCCGCCACACCTTCCGCAAATCAGTTCTATTCTGCTAAGCGAGGTACAATATCCTCCACATGTACCAATACATTAGGACCATTGATCACAGTGTAATACAAAAAATGATCCTCCCTCATGTAATACAGGAAATGGTCCTCCTTCATCTCATACAGGAAATGGTCCTCCCTTCGTGTAATCCAACACCCTACAAAGATCCCGCCCCTAGCTTCTCCCACCGTCATTTCCAAATTTACTTCCATTTTATCTGGATATTTTTATGCTGTATTTCGCCCTCTGAATCGACCCCAAATCAAGTCCCTTTTCCCTTTTAGCTTACCTCCTCCTCCAAATTCGCCTTTTTTTGAGAAGAAGGGCGCAAATGAACTATTGCAAAATCCCTTGCAGATTTATTTTACCTATTCCTAATCTATAGAACCTGCCCCGGGAGCCTATTTAAACCCCTTTATTCTAAGTTCCAAATGCCCCCGATCATTTTACTCATCACCCCTCTCCCCCACACACCCAAAACACCCTACATTGCATCCCGTTCCCCAAAGTATATCAAAATGAACAACCTTCGCCCCTCTGTCCCTATTTCCAAAAACCGCCCTTCCCGTCCCATCAATGGCCTTCGTCTCGCCGCCTACGGGCCAACCGATGCCGACGACTACATTCGGCGGCAAACAAAGAAGCAAATCATCGAGTTCGTTCACCGCCTCTTCATAGAAGAAGAAGCGAGGGAGGTAACGGAGGGAGGCTGAGAAGGTCGAGGAGGAGAGCGGGGAGTCCTTCGAGGAATGGTTAGCCCCTGAGCTAGTGTACGAGGCTGAGGAGAAAGAAGAGGAGGAGAAGGAGGATGGGGAGGAGGAGGAGGAGGAGGATGAGGGAACAGGGGCATGGAAAGTGTTGGACTGGTAGGGCCTGGAATGGAGAGTATGGATCAAGTTGTGCCCACGATAGAACCGGATGGAGATATCTTTAGTAGTCTAGATATCTCCCAGGGGGGGAATAGAGAGCTGTGAGCCATTCGCAGATATTTGTGGGGACTGCTTGGACAGCGTGGATATTCTAGAGGAGTTGTTTGGATCTGATTTAGAGAATGGGAAATAAGAGGACCAAATTAATTGTTAGTTTCTTAAGTATCTTTTGCTTGGAGTGTATTGTCCACACAAAGTATTTTTATGCATTTCTTGGTATCTTCTGTAGTTATGTTCGGACTTAAGGGGCAGCCAAAAGTCTATATAAGCTGAGTAAACTGCTTCCTCATAGGGAGATGAAGCAAGTTGGCAGACAACTTCGAGCCAAGTCCCGAGTAGTAGGAAGTTGAGAGTCAACTTCAGACCCAAGAAAACTTTTCTTACGCTAGTCGCAGAGCGTCGGTTATAGACCCTGCCCCTTTTATACTTGCTTGTAGCTTCCTCAACTCTTTTCTATACACACTCCCTTTCGTTTGTTCAACAATACCACGGTAGCACTTTTGTCGCTCGCAACACCTCCTTCTCAGGGTAATTGGTTCTGAGGATCTCTTCTGCCGCCGATTTACCCCTATCACACTGCTTTAAAGAACGGGGGAATGATGGGGAACTCGAAATGACGGATGAGTAAACTATTGTTATTAGTTTACTTTTTCCTCTGAAACTTCTAGCTTTTACAGAACTGCACTAGAAACATTGGGTGCACGTGGACAACGTGGGCTACCCGGTTAGCTCTTAGCAATATTGTCGGGTACTGCAGCGGACACCCGTCACACTAAGTGAAAGAAGTTAAATGCGTTCAGTATCTACTAGGGACTGCACACGTCCCAACTATACGGTTAAGATCTAACCGGATGTACTTCGTCGTCCATGCGCATCGGGGCTCGCGACAGGATAGCTTCAACGATGGATGAACAGAGGGTGCAACTCAGTCGCTGGTAGATACGGTGGCGGATAACGCCGACTAACGAGTGACACTTGGACGCGATTCGCGGAACTAACTCCTCGATAAATGCAATAGTTCCAGGGGAAGGGGCACCTGAGGAATCAAACGCCAGAGGTTGAAATGACCGCTTTGCCTGGTAACCATCATAATCGGCACCGGCTTCAGCGAGCAGCCAGTATAATACAAGCCGCAAGAGATGCACGTATCAACAGTCACCATTTCTCAACGGACTCTGGGACTGCGAATGTTGAGTGATTCGAGGACCTTGGTAGCAAGCTTGGGATAATGGGTTGGCTTTTTCACTGATTGCTTGATAGAGAAAGGCTGTGGACTTCTAGCGATGGAAACGCTCGAATAACAGCACTGAGCTGCATATCACAGGGCCTCCTAGGGTGTCGAAAAGGTAAGGTGTTTTACTGTTGGAGAATATACGATTAAGGTGCCGACAGCCATTCGTGGAGAACCAACATCTGAAACATCCCTGAAAACAACAGATTTTTTATTTAGAACCATTGCACCTCCCGAGTATTCTCCTCTGTATATAAGATGAGCAATCGCTTCCAGTTCACGACCGGGTGCAAGTTTCCAAAGCCATCAAGAGTTACCGTGCAATTCACTCGCCTCACCTCAAACGTTACGGAACTTCTTTCAGAGCACCACTTGCCAGCTTCACGTTCCGACAATGATAAACGCGTTCGTGGCTTTCGCTGTCTCTTTGGTAGGCCTTGCTGCTCACGCCGACGCCGCCGCCGTTGAACGTGTTCCGTTCGTAAGCAGACTGTCGTCCACTGCGCAGGACGAGATTCGACGCAAGGTTGCCGCCGTCGGCGGCTGCAACGCAAATGTTTGCTTTGCCATTGATGGCAGTGGGGCCATTCCCGCTGCTGAGTTTGAGGCCGAAAAATTTTTTGTGCTCGATGTCGTTAGCGTCCTGGTTGATGACCCCGTAGAGTTGGCCGCGGTCCAATATGCAACTTTTGTCAGAACCATCAGCAGGCTCACTGCTGATGATATATCGTTCATTTTGGCTGTAAAGCACGAAAAACAGCTTGGGGGAGAATCCTTCGTTGTGGTTGGTATCAATGCTTGCTTTAATAATCTGTTCCGGAGGGTGGGAGAGCCTATCAAAATTGTTTTGCTCGGCGACGGCAACAGCACCATTGGCTCGTCCGCCACAGCGAGGGCTGACCTTTTCCGCCATTTCGGGGAGAAATTTGTACTGTTGAAGGCGGTAATGCGAGTCATGGTGGGATGCTTGCGATAGCAGGCGGCAACAGGGATCAAGTATTCAGGGTTAACGATTTTCCCGGTGCCATCGGCATTGACAAGCTTGTGGAGAGTCTGGTTCTCCAAATTTCCAAAAAGTAAGGATACGTTACCTTTATGCAACTTGTCCGCACAGAGGAATACGGAATGGCTGCAGAGAGAACGAACGAAAAACTCAATTGGGAGGGGTCCTAAAATTGTTGCCGCAATTAGTTTCCTGCAACTTATAAGTGCTACTTGATGAGATAGCATTGGCAGAGAAACAGTTTATATTTTGAAAACGATTGAAGTGGCATGTCTAATGATAGGAGTAAATCGACGGGAGAAGAGATACTCAGAACCAACTACCCCAATAAGGAGGTGTTGCAAGCGATAAAAGTGCTACCGTGGTATAGTTGAACGAACATAAGGGAGTGTATATGGAAGAGAGTTGAGAGGGCTACAAGCAAGTATGGAAGGGGCAGGGTCTACCACTGATTCTCTGCGACAAGCGTAGGAAAAATGTTTCTTTGGTCTGAAGTTGACTTTCAACTTCCGACTACTCGGGACTTGGCTTGAAGATTTCTGCCAACTTGCTTGACCTCTACAGAATGAAGCAGCTCACTCAGGTTATATAGACTTTTTGGCTAACCCTAAAGTATCAAAGAAACATACTTAGAACTATAAAATGCATCAGATGGAATAGGGTGAACGAGAAAGACTAGCAGCAGATCCAACCAGGATAAATGTCTAGATTCTTTCCTTAGTATCTTAGTCCTCTATATCAGAGCCAACCAGCTCCCCCAAAATATCCATTCCACCCATGCAGTCCACACAAATATCTGCGAACGGCTTAGAATTCTCCATTGCCTCCTGCGAAATATCTCCACCACTAAGGACGTCTCCATCCGGTCGCAGAGTCGGGAACACCTGGTCCATATTTCCTGGCTCCTTCCCCACTAATCCAACGCTTTCTATGTCTCCCTACCCCTATTCTTCTGCGTCCTCCTCGTCCTCCTCTTCACTCCTCTCTGCATCTTCTTCAGAAGAGTCAGAGATCACAATTACTCCCATACACTCCCCTTCATTGTCCATGGGAGCCCCACTACCTTTATACACTAGTGGCTCCCACGGGTCCACCGAGTCCTCCTCCTCATCCTCCTCTTAGTCTTCCACCTGTAACTCCTCTTCACCCTCCTCCTCATCCTCCTCTTCCGCCTGCTCCTCATCCTCTTCTTCTGCCTGCTCGAAGCAGTTACGGTGGACCCTCTCCCGAACGAGTTCCCGGTCCAACCTTCTACAGTAATTATCGTAGTCAGTTGGACCATTTGCCATCAGGACCATAGCGTTGAGTGGATGACGGCCTCGGGATGACTTGGTGATGGTGAGGGAAGGGCGGGGGTTGGTTATGTTAAGGGCCAGAAGAAGGGTTGAACCGATGGGGTAGTTGACGGCAGGGGTTTGCCTCAAAGACGCCGATTTCGAACTTTAAATACTGCGACGTCTTCAAAAAGTATGACGACCTTGGACGTGTACAGTAATGTCTTCTATTAATGACACCGTGTCTTAAACTGAAAAAATCAACCCATGATTTTGCCACACCCATCCAAATTAAAAACATCTTGCAAATTCAAAAACTGTAAAAATATCTTCCAAATTCCGATACTGCATCCGAATTTGGTTCTCTTCTAGATTTTCTTTTCGTGTCCTAATTTTGCACACAACATTTACATCTTACACCTTAAGAAACAATTGGCCTTACTTCCAAACCTGATCCTGCTTGTGGGTAGAACGCACGAACGTTAATTCTCTGAAGTTGGTTGGTTGGTTGATTAATGATGTGTGATGGTGAGCTCTGAGATAGCGGGTTCTAGCTAATGGCTATCTTAAATACCTACTCTAGAGTCTATGGGTTGGAGCTCTTAGACGGGTTGAGTCAAGCTATGACTCTTAGGATCATCAAATCGGATAAAGGAGAATGATAAATCCAAATAGAGCAAGCCCAGTATGCGATACTGTAGATATGAAAAGCTACTGGATCTATCTTCGAACTAACCATCGGAGGAGTTGGAGAGGAGATGATGGTTTGGGATCAGGGGTCGTTTCTCCAAAATACTACCCTCAAAGGATTTCTGGACTGCGAGATTCAGGAGTCAAAAGTGACTCCTCGGCGAATGACCCACTGACCGACACAGTAAGAGACGACGCCGTCTTCGATGATGCGGTTGAGGACGGAGTTCTGTTTGAACTTTTTCAGAGCATCCGCAGGGTTGAATTCGCTTCGAATTCAGTCAAAATCACTGATCTTGAGATTGGCGTACGCTTATGGAACAGAACAAATGTGCACCATGAGCAGTTTTTCCGTTTTGACGGTTTTCTTAATGATCCCATCGAATAGTGACTTCGAATCAGTGAATATGCTCATCGGGATATTGGATGTAAAAATATTTCTAACAACCTAGGACTACTTATATTCTACACCAGGGTGAACCCGCTACAAAAATCAGGTAAACCGTGCAATAATTTTGGTAGACATGGTTCAGGCTCAGCAATAATTATTGCAGTATTTTCCAGGTAATCACTCATTCAGATAATATTTCGTTGGCAGCATAAATACAATACTTATAGCCTTTATAATATAAAATCCCAACTGTAGGACATAAAAATTATTTCACAATGAATTCAGCATAAAATAGGGCAAGTATAAAATAGATAAAATTATTCCTTGATGATTCACAATGAATATTAATTGTGGGCCTCAACAAAAATATTGCTCCACAATTCAGCATCACAGTAAGACACCGGGATAGAGATTAAAATATTTGGTCAATTTTCGCAGGCAACCCGTTTCTCCTTTTCCTGGTTCGATACGCCCCTAGTATCCCCAAAATATCCTTATCCTAGGCACGGCAGGTTGTCCAGGCGATTTTCGAAATGGCTCTCTTCACTATCCCAACCATCTTTTCCGCGCTAACTTTCACTTGGGGCGCATACGAACTAACCATTTTCCAGACATCTTCATTCTCGTGGAGAAACTACCTGAACGCCGTCATTTTGAATGCGGGTACGTTTTCGGTAACAATAAATCGATGGGTACCAAAAACCGATAAGATCTCAGTCTGAACAAACCCCAACACTTCCTCACAAGTCTCCGTCAACGGTACCCGCACCACTGGTCAGTCAATCAAGTTCACAGAACCCAACAATTCCTCACAAGTCTCCGTCAACGCTGCCCGCACCACTGGTCAGTCACTTAAGTTCTCAAATTCGATCAATAGGAAAGGATTTCATTTCTTCGTTTTCTTGAACGGTCCCGAGAAATCAAGTGATAAAATATCCAACAGACTTTTCGCAGGTTGTCGCATTTCCGCTTCGTATTTGAAGATGGCCACCGCCTTTTGGCATTCATCCCTAGATTGTACGAAATCAAGCAAATCTGAAATAACTATCATCCACCAGAGCCTTTTCACAACAAGTTAGGAAAACCATTCAGTGGTCTCAAGATCCCAGTGCTCGACCAAATCATGCACTGCCACGAGGCTCCTTTGGCGAGTCTCAATCAGTGGAACGATTCCCAGCCACCCCTTGGTCCTTCTGAGAAGTACGTACTGTGCGATAATAAAATCATCGTCTTGGTGATGGTGCTTCTCTGACTAGTTATGCGTGCCCACTATTTCCAAGAACCCCCGAACGGCAACAAAGCTATCTTCAAACATGTCCTCGTATCCGCCATGTCGATCGTCGCTACAATATCTTTATCCGCATGGTATTTCTCTACCTCTGCTTGCTGTGACTCGCCCTGTACCCTCTTTTCAGCCTACTCTGTTCCAGATCTTGAAAGGAAGTCCGCCCTTGCATTTTGTGCCCTGGGACGATGACGAACATCAAAATTCTGTTCAGCCATCACTTCCATCCACAATACCAACCTAACATACTTGTCCTTCTTCTAAAATGCAGCTCGAAGGTCCTGATGAACAGAGAACAACAAGAACGTTAAACCAAGGAGGTATAGGCGAACATTTTTCAACGGTAAGATGAACACCTAAGCCTCCCTTTCAAAAGTACCAGTAGTTCTTCTCCGATTTATGCAGAGTCCTACTGGAAAAATGCGTCGGATGTTCGCGACTATCCTCACCTTTCTGCACCAACAAATCAACGATCACAGCCTTTGACGCATTCGTATTGACTAGGAACGGTTCCGCCAGATCCGACAAAGTGAGGACTTGCGGGTAAGTCATTAATTTCCTCAAGGCTACGAATGACTCCTCCGAGTATGCCTCGACTCAAAAACAGCGCTAGGTCTCTTTAACTCATGGAGGGTTGTGCGACGTGCGCAAACCCTTTGATGAATCTCCTATACTAGGATACCATTCTTAGTAAAGATCTAAATTACTTCTTCGACTTGGGACTAGGTGCATTGGACATTACCTCAATCTTACGCGGATCAGTATTACTTCGCCATACTCTTCACGTTTCCTAACACTTCCATTTCCCTTTAGCCGAATATGCAATTCTTCAACCTCAACTTGAGGTTTACACAACTCAGGCGGTCAAGCAATACCCGCACATGAGCAAGATGCTCACCCCACGTCTTCGGCTTGATGACGTTATCATACACGAAAAAAAAGCACAAAAAGTAAAGTCTCTAACAAAATCGTGGCCACTCTTTGAAAGAATGCCGTACCATTCTTTATCCAAGCGGCATGAAAACGAACCAAAAGGAACCGTACCTACATCGAAACTTAGTCCTCTTCTGTACTGTTTCCTCAACGCGTATGATCCACTAACCCGTAATAAGATCAAGCGTAGTGAATATGTAGTATCCTTGGATCTCATCTATCAATTCATCGATGTTCAGTATTTGCCGCTTTTCGGCCTTCTTCCTCTTATTCATTGACGGAAATCAATGCAGAAACTCCTTTAATCTCCAGAATCTCTTGTCCGTATTCTCCTGCGTCTTCAGCGTCAAATTATTTCACAGATACCACAAATTCCTCCTCTAGGTCATTTTCATGATACACAATGGCTCTGAAAGGTGTTCTCTGGCCCACTAATGGCTCACTACAATAAGTAATAGCCTGTCTGACGGCTATAAACAGACCAATTTCCTCTTCATTTGAATTGTCTTCGTCCGGTGGATGGAAATCATCCGGATGTCCTTCATCTTACAAAGATAATGTGAACTACGCTTCTTTCTCACCGACTTGATCAACCCCTTCATCGTGCATAGGCACCATCACCAAAATTTCTCCCTCGCAGCCAATTTTGAAAGTCACTGACAAACGGGGCAGGTCAATACGAGAACCGGGTGCCTACATGGCAGGGGTTCCAACAATTAGATCAAACCGAGGATCCTCTACCACCAGGAACGAGAGTGGAACTCTCAAGGTATCGAAGTTGACTGGAACCCCGCTGACCTCATCCAACACCGTCTTTATCGCACCGTTTGCGACCTTGATACTTCAAGATGTCTCAGAAGGATCCAGATGATATTCCTCACCCTGCTTCCGTGAAATGATGCTAGGAAACGCTCCAGTATCCAAGAGGGCCTTCACTTGACCCCCGAACAATTTCACGGACACTATACGCAACCTTCGCCCTCTCATCCCGGCGGAAATAATATTTGCCCTTCTTTCAACCAGTGAACTGGCCACTGGATGACTTACGCTCCCTATCAAAAAATTTGCCCATTGGTATAGAAAAATCTGCTCCTCATCAACACTATCCTCCACAAACTTACTTTCCATGGACACTCGGTCAGTTGAGCTCCTCGACAACATTCAAAGAACTTTTTAGGTGTCCTTCAGGTCACCGCTGAGGATCTGCCCAAATGAAACACCCGCTTTCATCTGGACAAGGACCATTTCGAAATCTTTCCTTTCCATAAACCCTTGCAGTACTTCTGTCCACTACCTCTACTGCTGTTTTCCTTGGTCGTCCTCACGGCTGGATTGTGACGTGGAACCCTGATGATTCAGCGAGTTAACATGGGATCCTTTAGATCGGTCATCTTATTTCTTGGCAGCGGCTAACCATCTCTTCCCCTTAGGACGTAATCGACTTTGAGGTCTTCCTTATGGATGACAATAACATTTTAACCCTTCCTTTTCTGCACTTCTGCACATTTCTTCTTTGTGCAGCAGTAATCCTCAATATGCCCAATCTTGCCAAAATACTGGCACGTCTTCGCAAGGCGCTCCTCACGATCCTTCTTACAATAGCTCCTTTGTTGATGGCCGCTCTTATCAAAGTACGTACACCACGGTATCTCATTTCCACTTCTAGCACCGGTACAGTTAGCTACATTATGTCCGACAAATCCTACTGAGCTATACACTTCTTTCTTCACAAGTAGGTACAATTCCGCATGCTAGGAGGCCAGAGCATCAATCTTGTCTTCTTTCTGTTTCTTCTTAACTCTTCTCACCTCCCCTCCGAGAATGGGGCCACGGACCTATACAATCTACTGGAACAGCGACGAAAACGCACGCCCAAAAACTTTCACTAGACTCATGGTACTGTTAACTTGGTAGCAACAACTCAGAATACAAAAATGTTGATTGAAACACAGAAAAGGTCTAATGAATTCATCGACAACATAAGCATTGTTCAGGAAGAAGAACTTTTGGTCTTCCGAAAGCCAGCGGGTTCATGAGCTTCGTCGGCTTTCTGGACAGACTCTGCGATAAAATTTCCCTCAAACTGAATTTAGAGAGCATTATCAACTGAAAAAAGCGTATTTTCTTTCAATTTCAACTCGTTCTTCAAAGTAACACAAATTTTATCATATTCTTTGTCTTTTTTGGCTCATTTTCACCATCCAGTAAAGTTCTTGTAGAAGAACTTAAAGGTATCTCCCAAAGATATCTGATTAGAGACGTAACTTTCTCCTCTTCAAATCCCTCCTCCCTCACCACGTTCTCGGAATAGAACAGAAATTAGTCGATGTAAGGCCCGCCTGACACATCGAAAAAAGGGTGTTCTTACCCATTCTTACGATCACATTAACCGCAAAAGCCCTCAGCAGATAAACCAATGAAAGCAGATAACTCCTTTCGCTTTTCTCAGCGTTCCAAACGCAAACAAGAACAATGGAAAAAAACAAGATGAATTCTTCGTTTTTTTTCTCTCCTTCCTTCCCCCTCCCTCCCATCTAGCCTCTAATACGACTACTTCAATCCTCATAGCTACGATCGAACAAAATCCGCCACAAATTGATGCTCCACAATCTAGGCGAGTTCGCATGTGTACACCTGTACACGAACTGACAACTAGGATCCTTGTTTTTGATTGTTAAACAATAAATTAGAAGTAAAAAAAATAAATAAGTATATTCAAATAGACTTTACAGTACTTCTGACTGTTCGATTGCCCTTTGATCCAGGTTGGATTCTCTAGACAGTGAACCATTCTTTGATTGGGTATCACCTAGTTATGATTACATCTTGCCCTTTCCCACATCCATCTATCCCGAACTTAGAAATTTAAATCAATTAGGTTTTCCTCAACGTCGAAACTTTCTGCATGACGCTTACTGTATCTGAGACCATTTCGAAGCTCACTGCTTGCCCGTCATAACGTTCAGTATCTATTAGCTGTATTCATTTTTATTTTATGATTTAGAAAGTGCATAGCATGCCAAGCTGACAGTTTAAGCTATGATACTTGGGGTGTCCCTGCCAAACTTGATATTCCGCTAGAATATATGTTACAAATAAAGATCGCCGAAATTCTTTGGCGAATGTGGTCTAGAGCTTTCGGGGTAACAGAGTCCGTTTGCTTTGACTTGACCCGTTAGATTAAACTTTGTGAAATCAATCGCTGGTTCAGACCGCTACTCGGCCGAACCCTGGTATTTATTTTACTCTATGCATACTAAAAAATGTTTTATTTGTTGGCTAAAGGTAGCAGGTAGAGGTCTGTAGGAGACCAAAGGCCCATGAAACAGTGAGATTCTAACTATTCGCAACCAAACCAAGTATGGCAACAAGGGGTACTGTGATAAAAATTAGACTTCATCCCAACAGGATGACCCTAATAGAGAAACTGCTACCTATAAGAGAGCCTAAAAGGGATGTTGCACCATTACACTATTTGACTGCGGAAAAACTTCTGGTTAAATTAAGCGGAAAATTTTTCGGTTATTTTAATGCATGGAAGACGTGGTCGTTTATACCCAAGCGGCTAATATACTATGCGAGATAAGTCGTCGCTAATGGGTTATTTTAATGAATGGAAGATGTGATCGGTTATAGCCACGCCGCTAATGCGTTATGCGGGAGAAGTTGTCACTGATGGGTAACACTACATGAGGTTCCTTACAGGGCTAGCTCAATGCCAGCGAACAGGCCTGAGGCGTTGTCAATGACGTCTGCGGCAGTTTGAATGTGTACAGTATGGGTTACTATGCCACCAACACACAGTATTTGACAACTACCTTACTGTACAATACTGTATCTGAGTTGAGTCGAATCGACTAGGTCACGTAGGATATGACTAACAAGTATGGCCGCTGGCTTACAGAACTGTCGTCAGGATATTAATTTCGCATGTTTCTAAATCACCGCTGAGACAGACTTGCAGGGCGCAGCAAAGGCGTCAAAAGCAAGGGGAACGATCTGAAAAGCAAGGATGGGAAAGGTCGCGCCCGAGGTAAGGTTAGAAGCAGCTCTCACTGAGCGAACAATTCTTCAGCCTGTGTCGGTAGGCCCATTCAGCTTCTCTGCAGGGTGCCGCCGCAGCTTGTCCGAAGTAGAATGCGGCTGGGAATGCTAAATTTGTAGGCGACTTGCGACGGCGGAACGAGGGTATCTGTTAGTCATACCCTGGGTGATCTAGTCGATTCGACTCAAGTCAGATACAGCATAGTAGGTTTAAGCTATCAAATTCTTTATGTGGGTGACATAGCCACCGCCACTATATACAGTCAAGTATTGTAATGATTCAATTCCACTTTAGACTCCCCTTATGAGTAGCACTTCCTCTATTAGCTCCATGCCGTTGGGGCGGAGTCTGCTTCCTATCGTAGTAGCGCTTGTTGCCATACTTGGGTGGGTGGCGAAACGTTCGAAACTACACTGTTTCACGGGCCTTCGGTCTCCTACAGACCTCGGCCTACTATCTTTAGTCAAAGTCGTTCTACCTCTGCTATTCTACCTAGAGTAAAATAAATACCAGGTTTCAGCCGAGTAGCGGCCTGAACCTGCCATCGGTTCACAATGCTTTATGGAATAGGTCAACGCAAAGCAAACGGGCTCTGTTTTCTCGACATTCTCGCTCGAATTTACGGTCAATAGGCCCATTATCCTTCCCAAAACACCCCCTCAAACCCCTTTTCTTCTACCCAACCATTCCGCCTCATTGAAATTCTTCTACCCGAGTCCTTCGCCGCCGCATCGTTCGCGGCCGCCAAATCGCTCACCGCTCGACTCAAAAATCGACTTTACTGGAAAGAATTTTGTGTTCCTATCTCGGTTAGACAGACGACCAGTAGTTCGATGTCTAACAGAGATATACTCCGGCCTACGGCTGACTCTAAAAGCTACCTAAAAAGCTAACTAACGGTGAATTGTTGTAAGGAAAAGGTCTTCAAACGAACCTCGACTGATCGAAGAAGGAACTACACGCTACCGGGCCGATTCGCTCCCCGAGTCATCCTCATCGGAATACTCGGACAATTCGTGGGACTCCGTCGAGGATTCTCCGCTGGTGGAAACCGAGGCGGAAGTCGCTGGTCGCACCCCTTCGCCAAGCCCTCCAGCTCATCTGGAAGGTATCGATCTAGCCGCTTCCCCCGGCTTCTCCACGTCTACATCCACCCCGCTCCCGGCCTGCTCCCGCCCCCACCACTCGAACCTGTCTTTGTCCCCAACCATCCTCGTCCTACTCCCCTAGTCCCCGCACTTCTGGCGTTCCACCACTCCGCTCCCGGCCTGCCCCTGCTCCTGGTGTTCCTCCCCTCCGTTCCCGCCCCGCTTCCCAAATCACTCGAGCAACCCCATTCCCTGCCACCCACACCAGCGAGTTCAGTTACCCACGCCCGCTCCACTGTGACCCCCTACCAACGAACCCCGTCGCACCACACCCTACAGACCCTTCCAGACAGGGTAAGCGCTACCCTCTACCCCCTCGCAAACTCGCGCGTGCGCAAAAGGAACCGAAAACCCTTTGAGTGTACTCTTTATAATATTTCGTGTTGTAATTACAACCAATTACAATTTCACAAGAACTCTGACCCCCGTAAGCGAACCGTACAGAGACTTGCCGAACGTCGAGGCTTACACTGTACACTGTGCGATCGCTGGTTTCAAAGCAAACACGACCTGACAAACCACGAACACCTCATCGCCACCGTGCTCGATATCTGCAAAGCCGCCGCTAGTTAAGTATTTCATAACTTTTCATTAAAAAAGAACTCAAAAAGACTAAAACAACCACACAACAAAAAAAACTTCAAGAAAATCAAAAATCAAAAATCAAAAATCAAAAATCAAAAATCAAAAATCAAAAATCAAAAATCAAAAATCAAAAATCAAAAATCAAAAATCAAAAATCAAAAATCAAAAATCAAAAATCAAAAATCAAAAATCAAAAATCAAAAATCAAAAATCAAAAATCAAAAATCAAAAATCAAAAATCAAAAATCAAAAATCAAAAATCAAAAATCAAAAATCAAAAATCAAAATGCAAAAATGCAAAAATGCAAAAATGCAAAAATGCAAAAAATCAAAAACATCAGGGTTTCATCGTTACTCGTTTTTCCCACTGTACGAATTATTGAACTCTGTATGGCTTACACCTCGCACTCCACATCTGAACTCTTGGCTATTACTGTACATACTACAGTACTTACACACTACAGTACAGTATAAGTTTAATTTGTGATCAACAAGTTGAATTTTCGCAGTACGCAATTACTGAAAGACGGTTCTACAGTACTTCACTTCGCACCACGGTTCTGTAATTCCTCAATTAACGCGAAGAAAGAAAAGAAAACCACAGGAGGAAGCCGTATGGTCAACACTAGACGCACAGCTTCTCTCATACCAAAGCCGTCGCATCGTCACGTACCCTCCTCTTCGTACCCTCCCCTTCGACCGACCGACGGATGGGTAATTCACAGCCACCTCAGGGTAGTAATCCACCCATACATCCACCCGTCGCCGGGCCATCTAACATGGTTGCTTCAGAGAACCTCTCACTCTCTCCAACCGTCGCTCCGATTGGCTCTGCATCTTGTGACGACCCTTTTCAGGGTACGCGAACCAATCATACACCGCAAATTCAAGCTCCACCCCAAGGAAATTGACAAATGCACTCATCCTCACACTGTGGTCCAGTTCGTCCACAAAATATCCCTTCCAAGCTCCCTATTACATACAGAATTCCCCCGTTCCACAAGTTAATGTCTCCTCTGCACCACATCTTCCTCTACCTATCCATCCAGGTGCCCCTATTCCCATGTCACGGATTCATGTCGGACTTGTCAACATTTTTTCCCTCGACCCCAATCATTCAAAGTTTCGTCTCCAGAGAATATAATCTTCAATTCCAAGATATCTCTGGACCTCATGTTTTTCCATATCAAAATCGTTCCCAAACCCGTCCTCCATGTCGTAGACCTCGGTACAAATTTTTCGGCAGCCCGCTTCCTACAGGGCGAATCGATTGAAGATATTTGGTACACCTTTCTTCAATGTTGGGCTACCATTAACACTGGTTACCCTGACACCATAAGCCCCGATCAAGGCTACGTCTTCACTTCGGCTCGCTTCCAAGTCATTGGTTCAATGTCAGGTATCAAACTTGATCCCTCAGGTATTGAAAGTCATAATTCTCATGGATTTGGCGAAAAATATCACGACCAGTTGCGCAGAATCTACCTGAAAGTTTCCCTAGAATACCCTCAACTAAGCCCTCATATAATTCTTTCCCTTTCAGTCAAAGCCATGAACGATACCATGAATGCAGATGGTCTTGTCCCCTCCCTCCTTGTCTTCGGCACTCTCCTTCGTTTCCCTTCTGTCAACACTACCCTCCCAAATCAGGCAGAACGTATGCGCGCTTTATCCCTCGCTAGGGCAGAAATGGAAACTATTACCTACCGGCTGTGTATTCAAAAGGCACTTCTATCCAATATTGCTTTTTCCTCCGCTGCCAACTTCGAGCCAGGTCAAGAAGTATTAGTGTATCGTGAGAAGGAATATATCAAATGACTTGGACCGTACAAAATCTAACGTATTGAAGGCAAAAAAGCTTTCATCAACAAGTATGGACTGAAACTCAGTTTTCGGTGACTAATCTCCATCCGTACACAAGACATTTGAACCATCTCCTATCCGCGGATGACAAAATCGCCAGCATTCTGCACTCTATTTTAAAACCCTTCAATCATAACCCACCAAAGGGATTACCCGTCTACCTCTCAAAGACGCTCCATCCTAAAGACTCTGGTAGATATCTCCCACAATTTATGGACGCGATAAGTACAGTATTACAAGGCCTCCTGAACCAAAAAGTCTGGACTACTGTTTCAAAGTCGCTTCTTCCAAAGAACGCTAACATTTTGAATGGTAGATTCGTCCTTACCACAAAAATGCCGAAACAGAAGCACCAGTCTACAAAGCTAGATTCGTCGCGCAAGGGCACCGAGACAAGGATAAAAACCTATTCGTTCGTAACTCCACGAACTTGCGACAATATTCAACCAGAGTCATATCTTCACTGGCGGCAATTCACATATTCCGCGTTTGGAGCAACGATGTCAGCCAGGCTTACCTTCAGAAGAACTCTGCCGAAATGTCTACTTAAGACCTCCTCCTCAGTTACGACTCCTGAATGATAAGATTCTGAAATTGCTCAAGCCCCTTTACGGCCTACCGGATGCTGGAGATTAATGGAATCGCAAAATGGCAGCACACCTTACAGAAGACGTCCATCTTTCACCCTCATTAAGTGACATGGCTCTGTTCTCCTCAAGTGATTCTAAAGGTCTACAATGCCTGATAGGTGTCTATGTTGATGATACAATCCTCTGTGACAACAAAGCATTTCTTCGTCTTTCAGGACAAATGCTTGAGAAATTTGATTCTAGGGAATCTAAGTTCGACAATATTACGTTCGCTGGTGTTCGGACCTCTACCACGCCCAATTGAATCGCCCTCTCACAAAGCTTATATATCGCTAAGCTTTCCACTCTCGCTGAAGGCTCATTGTTTGAGGACTACCGCTCCCTCCGTGCAAAGCTTTCTTGGGTCACTCACACTCGCTCCAATATTTCGTGCGCCGTTGCCTTATCTGCCCAGATTGCCGAAAGTCAATTTAATTCAGAAAAAATTACAAATCTGAACAGAATCGTGACGCAAATCCGAAAACATCCCAACATATCCCTTTCCTACCCTCCCCTGGATATCAAATCTCTCCGCATCACCGTATACTCCGATGCCGCCGTCTCCAATAATTCTGATCCGCTTCTTCGAATCCAGCTGATGCCTTCACCAAGGTAAACCGTTGCTCCGCCTTGACTACCATCCTGGAAAATCACACTTGTTCACTTCCCATTGAGCAATGGAAAATTCGTCAAAACCATGCCTCTGTACTTCCTGAGACTCACGTCCAGAAAAAAGGGGAATGTTAGTCATACCCTGGGTGATCTAGTCGATTCGACTCAAGTCAGATACAGCATAGTAGGTTTAAGCTATCAAATTCTTTATGTGGGTGACATAGCCACCGCCACTATATACAGTCAAGTATTGTAATGATTCAATTCCACTTTAGGCTCCCCTTATGGGTAGCACTTCCTCTATTAGCTCCATGCCGTTGGGGCGGAGTCTGCTTCCTATCGTAGTAGCGCTTGTTGCCCCACTTGGGTGGGTGGCGAAACATTCGAAACTACACTGTTTCACGGGCCTTCGGTCTCCTACAGACCTCGGCCTACTATCTTTAGTCAATGTAGTTCTACCTCTGATAGTCTACCTAGAGTAAAATAAATACCGGGGTTCAGCTGACTAGCGGCCTGAACCAGCCATCGGTTTCACAAAGTTTTATCATATCGGTCAACTCAAAGCAAACGGGCTCTGTTATCCCAACAGTATCGGTACTGTAGGTGCTTACCCAAATACACGCTGCCACGGCCGTCAGTTCTAACACGGCATGTCTGCTCGCTAGAATTGAGTCACTGTAAGGAATGTTATTTCGTGTTACCCATCAGTGACGACTTATCCAGCAAAACGCTTTAGCGGTGTAGATACAACCGACCACGTCTTCCATAATTGGGCGGTCTGCTCACGGCGCTCGGCCGACGTCGTACCCGTCTTCGATCCAAGCGGCAAACACGCGTTGACCTACAAGTACGAAGACGGACTGACTCGTCGACATTGCGTTCTCAGCAACGCTCTCGCCCGCTTCTGTAAGGATTTTGGGATCGCCGCCCTCGTCGAGCATCCGCTCCTCTACAGTATCAGGCTCCCAATTCGCCTTGGCATTCCGAGTCCCCACGTTTCGAATGGACATTTACATTCCCGCTGCCTACGGGCTTCACAGCATTGATATCGCCGTCGACGTTACTGTTGCCCTCCCCTCCGCTCGCCGCCACATCTCGCCAAGTACGGTTACCCCAAGCTCTGCCGCGACACTCGCAGCGCGAGAAACATTGACATTGCGCGTTTAGTCTCCAAGTGGTGCAGAAGCGACAGGGTTTTAACCCGCCGCCAACATTCGTAGTTAATTTCTGAATACCTGCCCCAAGCTTCTGTGCCATTCTGCACTGTACAACATATCACCCCGCCGCATCTCACCGCAAAGTTGTGCCTTTTGTACTCTTGATCTCTGTCGCCTCTATCCCCCTTCCCTCTTTTCGTCTCCGCCGTACTGACCGCCACCGCGTGCGTCTCGCACCAGCGCTCGCGGGTTCCTTCTCGCGAAACGCGTTCATCCTTCTTGTTTTTGTTGCTTTCTCTTTTTGTGTCAAGTATTTACTCCCGCGGGTAACACTATTTCGTGTCTGTGATCTCCCGACTAGCCGAGTGATCTCGCGCCTGCACGTGCAGTCCCGCCCCTTCGGTCCCTTTCTTCATCGGTCCTGGGGTCAGCCCTCGTCATACCACACTATATGGCGCCGAAAACAAACCGTCCCGCTGCCACCCTCAGCAACCCCGTCGTTGCTCTATCACATGCCGCGCTGGATTTCTTGATTAAATCCGCCTCGCTGCTTGACGGAGCTGTGAACCTTGCGGACCCCGCATCAACCGATCATTTCCTCGCATCCGCCCTGCAAACCTCTACTTTCAACGCGCTTAAGCCGTCTTTTCAGAACAACCCGCAGTTTAGATCTGTCCTGAACATTCTTAACGCGCTTGTCGGCGTTGACGTTTCCGCACCCCGTTCTCCTTCTGCTTCCGACGCCAACTCGCCTGACGAGGATCCTGCGGCCACAGCACCGGCCCCGTATCTGCGAGCGGTCAAAGCTCCGGCGGTTCCAGCCCCGGTGCGGACCCACCCTATTCGGCGGCTTCCGCCCCTCGGTCGTCAAGGGTTGACTGAGCATCGCGATCTCGACGACGCCCGCCTAGCCCGTAAGTTCGCAGGCACTGTTCGCAATGCCACCCGCGGCCTTTTCGAAGGTAATCAGAAGCGTTTCGTTCGCGTTTCTGTTCCGTCGACCTTCCAGATCCACAACCCATCCCAGTTTCGCGCCGCCATCTCTGCCGGTGGATTCCCTGGTTCCTGCTCCATTATCCAATCCGCAGATCCGAACCACTTCTATATCCGTGTGGCGGAGCGCGACTTATCTGTCAACGCTGCATACGACTCTTATCGCACCTTAGCGCAGCATTCTGACAACTTTGACGCACCAACGCTTACCTTCTCCGGCATAATGGATCTAGAGAATGATCTCTCGGCTGATGACCTCGTTGCAGTATGGCAAGGTCTGCGTTCTGAAATCTCTCGCTTGGAAGACGACAATTGCAAATGGTCTCCGGCTCGATCCTTCGCCACCGCTCTCCGGGATATCGATACGAAAATACTTGCCAAACTGTCGGACCTCTGATGTGCGCAAATTCGCACACGAAAAAAATCTAGATGAGGACCATGATTGTATACAGTATCGGAATTGGGAAGATATTTTTACAGTTTTTGAATTTGCAAGATATTTTTAATTTGGGTGAGTGTGGCAAATTCATCGGTTGATTTTTTTCATTTTAGGACACGCTGTCATAGTAGATGTCAGTACAGTTCCAGGTTGTGGGTGATACTACAAGTAGCTCTGAAAGGTCTATATAATGGCCACATCAATTCCCACCCCTGGCCGATGGGTGACTGGCATGGGTATGGCACCTAGATATTTACCTTGAAGAAATATCTCCTAATAGTCTCTCTGGTTCACACGATTACCGTGAATACATTTTATGGTTATTAGTATGTTTGTTGGAGACTTTTGGGGTATCCAAAAGTCTATATAAGCGGAGTAAACTGCTTCCTTTAGTGGAGGTGAAGCAAGTTGGCAGACAACTTCAAGCCAAGTCCCGAGTAGTAGGAAGTTGAGAGTCAACTTCAGACCCAAGAAAACTTTTTCTTACGCTAGTCGCAGAGCGTCGGTGGTAGACCCTGCCCCTTTTATACTTGCTTGTAGCTTCCTCAACTCTCTTCTATATACACTCCCTTTTATTCATTCAACAATACCACGGCAGCACTTTTGTCGCTCGCAACACCTCCTTCTCAGGGTAATTGGTTCTGAGGATCTCCTCCCCCGCCGATTTACCCCTATCATTTGGTACTCTTGTGGAGGGGGTTGCACCCGAGGTATTCGAGTTGAGCAGTAGTAAGGAACACTTCGGGGGGATTTCTTTTCTGTAATCATGGATCTCAACGCTGCTCGTATAACGTTCACAGGGGGCAAGACTGAAGACGTTGAGGAGTTTCTTTACACATATGTCAACGTTATGATGCGAGAGAAGGGCGATGAAGAGAAGGCCGCAAGTATCTTCGCCTATCTTCATGGTGACGCAAAGCACAAATATAAGTCCAAGTTTATCGACGGGTGGTCTCTTAACGGGAATGGGCGTAACTTCGGTGAGGTATGTGAGTGGCTTGTGAAAGAGTATGCTAAGGAGGTAGAACCAGATGAGATGATTTGTACCGCCATAGAGGCTCGGCTCAACTTCGACGATTTGTTAAGCTCATTGGTGTACTTGTGTGATCTTTATGAAAAGTCTGGGTTCAACGCCCAAGCCAAGTACGGAATGCTGCGTAAGGCGGCTATGGGGGATAAGCGGCTCTCCGATTTCCTCCTCATCAAGGGCCCTCACACTTTTGATGAACTGAAGGGTACCATAGTAGAATTTGTCAAAAATTCGGAGACGTTTCAGTCACTGAGTGAGGTACCGAGGGAAACCCGCACATCGATGTCTATCGTACATCCTGAAAAGAATTATCAAAGGCCGGCTACTAGTGCAGCGGCATTAGAATCTGTCAGGAGCGATGTCAAAAACTTGGAAGAAAGGTTGGAAACCGATTCGATAATCGACTTGACATGATAACCTCGCAGTTGGAAAGCCTTACTCTTACCATTAAGAAGAACAGTCTGGGGCCCCTAAGGCCGCAGAAGTCTGTTCTTACTGTCACAAGCCTGGACACTTTGCAAACAGGTGTCCTGATAATCCACATAGAAACACTCGTTGTGCAAAGTGCGGTCGATATGGGCATCATGAAAGTAACTGCTGGTCTAAAGACAACAGAAGAGCAAATTTATCGGAAGCAAGGAGTGAGTCAGGACCAGAGGTGAAAATCTTACAAAATAGAAGGGATAAAGGTTGACGGATGCTGGTAACGTATCCATCGCTGAAGAGATTAGTCAAGTCAATGTGACAAAAAGGGATGGGGAAGGGAACATTTTATCGAAGAAACCTAGGCTAGAGTATGGAATGCTGGAGCATATCCCAGCACCTGTACCTCCTCGAACCAAGAGGTCTGATCAAGTTGTTCCAGGAGTGGGAGTCACTCCGGCCAAGAAGACGAAAAAGAGTAAGAAAGTTAAGAGTATCTCTAAGGACGTACTAGAGTATGTGAAGAGGTACAATTTGGTGGCTGAGCTTGCATCGGCCCCAACTGGGATAACGTTTGGTCAACTTTTGAGGGGCGACGCAGAGGATGCGAGAAAAGAACTCAAAAAAATTATCAGGTCTAATAAGTCCGCTAAGGGTAAGAAACTGTTTCTTCAATCGGCCTCGACAGCACCAAGACGTCTTAAGCTGGTACCAGTCAAAGTATTGGGTATGAAAACCCAAGCTCTCTTCGATTCGGGTGCTGTTCCAAACCTCATTTCAGAAACTTTGGTGACAGATCTAGGTCTCGAAATTACTCCAACGACTCGAAAAATAACTGTAGCGGATGGAACCGTCTCAAAATGCATGGGCACTGTTGACAAGGTTTCCGTGTTCTTTGGGGACTCTAAAGTTGATGTAGACTTTCTTGTCATGCCGGATCTCCCTTTCGATGCAATCATTGGCTGCCCCACAATGGAAAGACTAGGAACATGCATTGACTTGGGCAACCAAATGTTTCAGTTAATATTGACGGCAGAACCGTGAAGATGCCCCTGGATTTCGACAAAAGCACGCATCCTGAAGATTTAAAAGAAACGACAGTGAAGATTTCACTTCTAGCTATGACAGCGAAGATTCGGAACCAACTAACACTTTCGGAAGTGGAAAAGGGTACCCTCGGGGGTTAATGAACATGGCATGGGACGATTATGATTCCGGGTTTGAAACAGATGACGACTGGGATTCTAGGATAAGTTTGAAACCCGAATGTGTTTCTTTTTGCGATGATATCGAATCAAAGGACAGAATTCGGAGCATGAAAGAAGATTACCTTTGCAAAGAAAATAAGAATACGTCGAATTCCATATATGAAGATGTGAGCACGACGGAAGAGGTCCTTCAAAATATTGAGGTTGAGGATCAAGAAGAAAAAGGGCGCCAAATGGCAGAAATCCAAGGAAAAGTGCAGCACCTTCCCGCCCCCGCCTCACTGAAAATATCCGACATGTTAACATCTTCCGAAGTAATTGCATGGAGCGTTTCAGATTTGAGACAAGCAAGTGTACCGGTTACTCACTCGTTCGAACTTACCGACACTCAACCGATTTACCACAAGCCTAGACGTCAACCCAAAATATGACCAATTTATCTCAGAAAATGTTACAAGTATGCTGAAAAATGATATTATTCGACCAGTTTCATCCCCATGGTCGTTTCCAGTTGTGGTCGCACCAAAGAAGGATGGAAAGCTGCGTTTTTGCGTCGATTACCGACAACTGAACCAGAGAATGATACCCGATCGATTTCCGATTCCGAACATGGAGGAGATCCTCGAGGACCTGAAGGACGGGAGATATTTCACCTCAATTGACCTTTACACTGGCTATTGGCAGATTCCATTGGATGAAAAATGTAAGGAAAAAACAACCTTTACCAGCAAAGCCGGTACGTTCAGGTTCGAAGTGATGCCTTTTGGTCTCATGAATGCACCAGCTACATTCCAAAGAATGATGAACGAGGTTTTGAAAGGACTTCCATTCGCAAGAGTCTATATCGATGATGTCGTCATATTCTCAGAAACATTGGATCAGCACATCTCGCACGTCAAGACAGTTGTGGAGAGGATATCGGAGTATAGCTTGAAAATTAAGTTGAGCAAATGCTTCTTTGCGAAAACTTCTATCCAATTACTCGGTCATATCGTCGACCAAGAGGGAATTAGAGTGGATCCAGAGAAAACGAAAAAAATAAAGTTGGCACCAAGGCCCGCTTCAAAGACGGAGGTCCGAAGCTTCTTAGGACTGGCCTCATATTACAGAAGATTTATCAAAGATTTCGCCAAGACTGCAGCACCGTTACATGCCAGCACTACGAAGAACGGAAAATTTTACTGGAACAAGGAAATGGAAACTGCATTTCAGGAGCTTAAAGATAAGCTATGTGTCCCCCCAGTTCTCATGTACCCAGATTTCAAGAGACCATTCGTTGTGGAGACAGATGCCTCAGAACGGTCTTTGGGTGCCGTTTTGTCCCAAAAAGATGAAAACGGAAGACTACACCCTGTTCAATTCGCAAGCCGAACTCTGAATGATGCGGAAAGAGATACTCAGTCTGCGAGAAAGAAGCGCTAGCTGTCGTCTTCGCGCTGAAAAAGTTTCGCGTATACCTTTTATCACTCGAGAAATTTGTCTTGATAACTGATCACCAGGCACTTAAAACAGCATTCCAAAAGAAGGATGTACATCACCGCTTGGCCCGATGGCTCGACATTTTCGCAGAATATCGGTTTGAAATTGTGTATAGACCCGGACGCAATAATCAGCCTGCCGATTACCTATCCCGCTTGAGGGACGCACTGATTCCAAATGAAAAAGCTTCGGAGGACATCGTCGGAGTCGCCGAGTTGCAGTTGCCGAACGATAACGAGTACGAAGCTAATATTCACGGACTGATCAAATTCCTCGATGGACTAGAAATGAGAAAGGTTGATCTTGAACACCGAAATTGGGTACGCAGGAATCAAAAGGCTTTTACATTGTGGAATGGGAAACTTTTCCGGCACACTAAAGCCGGTCCCCGACTAGTGGCCCCTTTGAAAGAAAGAATGAAGATCTTGAGGACTTTCCATGATGAGCTAGGGCATTGGGATCTCGAAACAACCAAAAATTCGTAACTGAGAGATTCTGGTGGCCCGGTATCCATAAGGACGTCTATAACTTCGTGAAAAGCTGCGACAACTGCCAAAAATTCACTCCAATACGGAAGTATAAGACAACTCTAAGTTTTCCAGTTTCCGGTCTCTTTGAAACCTTCTCAATTGACTTCGCGGGCCCGTTCAAGGAAACTTCTTCCGGAAACAAATATCTCCTTATAGGGTGGAACATCTTACTGGATGGCCAATAGCAGTTGCAGTTGAGGAGGCAAATGCTGAGGTGGTACTGAGATTCATCGAAAAAGAAATAATTGAACCGTTTGGTCTTCCAAAAAGGATCATCTCGGATAACGCCCTTTGTTTTACTGCAACTTCACTGCTTCGTTTTTTGGAAGAGAAAGGATTCAGCTGAAGACCGTTCTCGCATACGCTCCTATGTCCAACGGGAAAGCGGAGAGGATGGTTGGAACCATCAAACGAGCAATATCGAAAACTATGTTGGAGAATGAAATCCAGTGGGAAGATGCCTTACCAAAAGTGTTATACGGCTACCGTCGAAGAAGAGGAAGAAATGGACGCTCACCATTCGAGCTAATGTACGGAAGGGCTCCTAGAATGTTACAGAGAGACATGGAAACAAATATTATCGATGAAGAGAGTAGGGAAGTTGAACTACTGGCCACCGAAGGCTGGAGATCACACCGCGCGCTAACACAGACAAGAAATAAGGATGCAGAACCTGCAGTCAGAACCTTTTCAGTTGGCTCTAAAGTACTTGTAGTACATGGAAAAGCAATGCAGCAGGCTGTGAAGTGGCCGGCCTTCCAAACCAAGTACTCGAACCCTTGCATCGTCACGGAGGAAAGACACCCGCACTATCAGCTCTGTTCAAGCTCAGGGAAGAGATCAAGGAGGGCCATCCATGCACGTCGTCTGGTCCCTTACCATCAGAGGCCTGAAGAATTCCTTCTCACACAGGACTATGCGCAACCACGGGGCATACTCATCTTTAACTATAGAATGATTCCTATGGGAGGAAAAAGGGCCTGGGAATGGATCATCTCGGTTACGCGGGACTACTACGAACTCCACGTAATCATCCATTTCTACATTAATATATGCCTATGTTTTCGTACGTTGAACGGACCATTGCTACCTGAAGAAGATTTCCGACTATTAATAAGAGTTCTATTTTCATTCCAAAACGGAAGGTTCACGGAAGCAGGTCCAGAGTTTGTGGAGGTAATATATCATTACTCTATAGGAAGATATGGAATGGTAGCTGCTGGAGACTTGTCGCAAACGTATCTGAATATTATCCGTCCAATTTACGTATTTCTCAAGAACAACCAAGACGTGCGACTGAGAGGTTACGCCTTACCCCGGATATGGAATACAGGCTGGTCCCGTATCCTCTATGGGAACCTTACGTTTCTCCGCCACAAATTGGGAACGTTGGAGGCGGCGAGGATCCTCCTGAAGCAGTGATGATGACCAGAGGAGGACCTTCAGGAGACAACAACCCGCCCAGAAGAGGTTCCGGTCGTCCCCCGAGAGGACCTCGTGCAGGTCCCAGTACGTCAGGAGCTGGTCGCGGCCATTCATCGGGACCGTCCACCACAACTTCATCTCTAGCTCTCCTTCACAACCATGCACAGCATACAGTCGGAAGAAGAAGATTATCTTTTTGGCTGCGCAATATCTCCGAGGATGCGAACGATGCGCAGGTCATTTCTTATTTCATGATAAGCATCTGTTTATGTTTTAGGGCGCTACATGGACCGCACTTATCTTACGAAGATTCGTTCTTGATGATGCGCGTCTTCTTTTCTTATCGACATCCATTCCTCCGGCATCTTCCAGAAGAGTTTGCATATCACATATATTTTTTCACTCTTGGAAGATTCGGAAGAGTCACGGAAGAAGAATGTATTCAACCCCACCTCGATGTGATCAAACCAATATATGAGGCTATGCTACAAAGTGAGGTACCAGTAATGCGAACCTACTTTTTAGAGCATCATATTGGTAATCAGTTGCATCCGTACCCGTTTGAGAGACCATACATTTTATCAATAAGACAGCGAACACTAACGGAAGCAGAAGAAGAGCAGTGACGAGTCGGGACGTTCGTCTTGAGCGAGAGGGCGTGATGTGCGCAAATTCGCACACGAAAAAAATCTAGATGAGGACCATGATTGTATACAGTATCGGAATTGGGAAGATATTTTTACAGTTTTTGAATTTGCAAGATATTTTTAATTTGGGTGAGTGTGGCAAATTCATCGGTTGATTTTTTCATTTTAGGACACGCTGTCATAGTAGATGTCAGTACAGTTCCAGGTTGTGGGTGATACTACAAGTAGCTCTGAAAGGTCTATATAATGGCCACATCAATTCCCACCCCTGGCCGATGGGTGGCTGGCATGGGTATGGCACCTAGATATTTACCTTGAGAAATATCTCCTAATAGTCTCTCTGGTTCACACGATTACCGTGAATACATTTTATGGTTATTAGTATGTTTGTTGGAGACTTTTGGGTATCCAAAAGTCTATATAAGCGAGTAAACTGCTTCCTTTAGTGGAGGTGAAGCAAGTTGGCAGACAACTTCAAGCCAAGTCCCGAGTAGTAGGAAGTTGAGAGTCAACTTCAGACCCAAGAAAACTTTTTCTTACGCTAGTCGCAGAGCGTCGGTGGTAGACCCTGCCCCTTTTATACTTGCTTGTAGCTTCTCAACTCTCTTCTATATACACTCCCTTTTATTCATTCAACAATACCACGGCACTTTTGTCGCTCGCAACACCTCCTTCTCAGGGTAATTGGTTTCTGAGGATCTCTCCCCCGCCGATTTACCCCTATCAA